>CM050163.1:81798310-81943310 GCA_027410445.1 Discoglossus pictus
CAAAACTTCACATTTTCTCTAAAGCAATTTTTATGCTCATGGCTTACAAACCTGCTATTATTCTTTGTTTGTTACATACCTCACAAACAAGCATTTTGCAGTAGCAAATTAAATTCCAGAATTTTTCTATTTGCTGAAAAGCCAAAAAAAAGCAGTGAATGATTAATAAGTGATAATTGATAAACATATTTTACCATTTAAGCTTTTCAGCAAACTAAAAAGAGATCAACTTTTAATATTCTTAATTATTTTTTGCATAGAAAATCAGTGCTGGAAGGGATACAAAAATAAATAATATTGTAGAAATGCAGCTTTGCAGCACAGTCTGCACCACCTTCCAACTAATGATGGGCAACCCTTGAATCGATACATATATTGCCCCTGATTCTTTAAAAATAAGCACAATGTTTTTTTGCTTTTTGTGTTACATATAGCAAAACATGGTAATTGAAAATTACTCATTGCCACCAATATCCCTACATCATTTCTTAAGGTATTGATGACATAGGCCCTCATTCAATTGCAATTTGGCCAATTGAATAGGGCCCTAAATAAGCACATAGCATATATTTTTTAAAGAAGTTTTTAGTTAGTAAGCATCTATGCAAAAGCAATGTTTTCACTAACTAAAAACTTCTTTAAAAAAATATGCTATGTGCTTATTTAGAGCCCTATTCAATTGGCCAAATTGCAATTGAATGAGGCCCATACTCTATCTACTAGCAGCCTTATTAAAATGCAATTCGGCCAATTGAATAGGGCTCTATATAAGCACAGAGCATATTTTTTTACATACATTTTTAGTTAGTGAACTTCTATCCAAAAGCAAGGTCTTCACTAATTAAAAACTTATGTAAAAAATATATGCTATGTGCTTATATAGAGCCCTATTTAATTGTCCGAATCGCAATTTAATAAGACTGTAGATGTTTATGTCAGCTAATAATTCTTTATTTCTCTTTCTTTCTTTCTTTCTTCTTTTTCTTTCTTTCTTTCTTTCTCCTTGGCATGTCCCTTTTTTCTTTTATGAGTTTCCTTGATTATATGAATATTTACTTAGTTACATTTTATTATTACTTGGAACTCTTTCTTCGTATTGACAGGGTAGCTTACTGGTAAAACACAATAACAGATTTTTTACACCCCACAGACTATATTAAAATCAGTAAAACAATGTGGTCTGGATACTTGTAAACTGTGAATGTATTATAATGTTCCAAAAACTTGCCATGTAGATTATTTTTAGGTCATATTTTCTTTGTTATTTTTTGTTTGCTTACACTGAAAAAAATACAGTTTTTGGGATGGGGATTTTTTTTTAACACAATATAGTTCAGGGTTTAACCATTCCCAGACAAAAGTGTAAAAAGCATGGTAAAGCACTGTAGAGATAAAGGGGCACTAAGGGCCAATAAGGGGCACGCCATCATCACTCCCACATCCCAAGCCCGTGCCTTGGGGTTCTACTGGACACTGCCCTCTCTTTCATTCCCCACATACAACAAAATCTTGAATTTTCAATAAAAAAAAAAAAAATATATATATATATATATATATATATATATATATATATATATATATAAAATATATATGGGACTATATATAGGACATTCTATTAAACAAGTATAAGCAAGCAATATTTTAAATGCTTGTAGTAGGTGTGTCATCCCATACAAGAAAGAGTACGGTGAGACCCGACAGCCATAAACTAGGGAGTTCACTTTTGTCAACTTGGTAGATGGAGCACTATGTAGTGTATACAAGAGATCATTATAAATGTAATGGCATCAGCAAATGTTGGTTCTTTAAAACAACTATTGATATCCACTAAGCCTTCACAGACACAGCTACACCATATTTACTAAGCTGAGAGTCTCTAAGCACCTTCATGGCACTTTTGGGGGGTGTTGTACATAAAAATTAGCCACGATCACATCACAGTTGTCTTTAGTAATAACTCTCTTTTCAACCAACCATAAAACAACAATCTGCCATTACAATTTGAAACAGGGTGAAGTGCTTATTCCCATAATTATAACTCGCCAAGTGATTAAAATGTTACAAATATAGTTTATCATGATGTCCTTTTTCTTGATGGCTTCTGTTTTAATAGAAGCCACAAATGAAAATAAGTTAAAGCTACTACATGTATTAAAATACAACATTATATTTGCTCCTGCACATTAATAATTACACATCATCACAGCTCATATGCAAGAGCTCTCACTACAGGACCAAGGGAGTTAATGCAATGATGGATTTTAGAAGAATAAAATTATTTGGGAGAATAATGTGAAAGGTGCAACAATCTACTAGTATTTTTAGTTAATCTACACCAGGGATCTATCATTTAATACCTACCACCTACTTCTGATGGTAAAATTTCCTTACTGTCCACCGGTGCCGCAGTAACTCAATATACCCTCTTTCATTTCTGGTTACATAAATCATATGACCCTATCTATGTATCGCCCTGTACTTACTAGATAGTGATCCGGTCCTGACTGCTGTCCCTAGCTATGTATCGCCCTGTACTTACTAGATAGTGAACCGGTCCTGACTGCTGTGCCTAGGCTCTCTCACCAGCTCTCCAACCGGCCAATCGTGGTGCTGCGGGTCAACAGCGTGTGATGTCACATGTCAGCGACGCCACCTAGCGATTACCCCACTGCCCACCATGAAAGCTTGAAACTAGTGGGCGGTAGGGACCAGGCTGTCTACCACTGATCTAGACTAAAGAGAAGCTCCTTCAACATGCTATGTAAATGGACTTAAAAAATAAGAAATTAAAATAATTTAAAAAATGACTTACCTGCGACAAAGATGAATATATACTTTCAGTGACCTTTTAATAACTTCAATGACACTTTTTCTGAGGTTATACATGATTAGTAAGTTCCAGTCTTTCCTCATCAGTCTAAGCAGAACTCTGTTGCTTCCTTGTTTAGGAATCAATCAAGGAAGCTATTCAGGAAAATAAGCCAGACCCTCATCCACCATCGTTCAATACTGTTTTATTTTCAAATCGTGCTTACCAGTCCCTGGATGATCGAGGCCAATCTCAAAACTCTATTCAAGTGATGTTTGAAAGCAAATTGAGTAAAGAAAAAGATATTACTCAAGGGAAAAGGATGATGCATGAAAAACAAATCTAGAATAAACTGGGGTGTTTAAATTATGTATGTGAAGGATGCCAGGACTTCAGAATGAATACCAAGAAGTCGTCGCATAAAAGGGACTAAAAAAAACAAAAAACAAAGACTGTATTTATTGCTTGCATAATACTTGCGTAGCTGTGTTACTTTAATGTTTTATGCAACTTGTTTTTTATATTTTATATTTTTTTATTATTTGTGCTTTGTATTATTAGGTAAATGGTTAAAAAATATTATACAGCAACTCTTTCTACCCTTCCCAATGCAACATTAAGATCTGTTCACCGGCATCATATAAAAGGGCTTGTATCTAACCTTTAATGAAGATTTTTCCTATAAAAGTTTCAAGATAGCATTGATAAGATTAATTCCTATATGCGCCCTGGGAGCCAGGGCAGAGAGATAGTCTAGGCAAAATCTTTTGACCCAGCATAGAATCATAGATTTTAAGTCAGATAAAAAACTAAAGATATTACATTATCAACAAAGGTGTGCATAGTTAGAACTATGGTATTCCCAGTAGTAACATACAGAGGTGAGGGCTGGACCATAAAGTCTGAGCGCCATAGAATTGATACCTTTGAATTGTGGTGTTGGAGAAAACTACTGAGTACAATACATGAATACTTCAGGAATTCAAGACAAACCATTCACTGGAAGATTTGATCATGAGGCTAAAGGTCAAATATTTTGGCCATATCATGAGAAGACAGGATTCCCTCAGATGCTGGAAAAGATTGAAGGCACACAAAGATGAATAGATGCGGTAATTGAAGCAATAAACATGAGTTTAATGGAGCTCAGAGGGGCAGTGGCGTACAGATGTGCCTGGCATGCTGCGGTTCACGAAGAGTCGGACACGACTGAACGACTAATCATCAACAAAAACCAAAAGACCGATCTTCTTTTTGCATTCTGTCTAGCTCAGTTATTCTTAGTTATTTATCAGGACAGCATATGCTTTGCCAGGCATTCTTGAATTGGACTAGTGACAATAACATTAATTAAAAATTAAATATAATTTTTCAAGCATAAATTAATACATTAAAAATGTGTCTTGAAAAACTGTGCTGGCTAATACAATGCATTTAGTATTAGGATACAAAATAGACCTGAAAATGCATTTTCACACATTCCTGGAAAGATTGCCTGTCCTGAAGTGTGTCCCACCATGGCTGCTGTATGTGAGAAGTCTTTCTATACATGTTAGCCTAGGAGACAACACGTTGTAAAAACACCAGTTGTCCTAATGCATAACGGTGGGAGGCATATGTCGTGCTGGACTGATTGATGGCCTCTCTTTGGAAATGATGCCTTAGGGTCTTGCCTAGAATTCACCAGGAGTGAAATGCAATTTATTTTATTTTTGTTTGATGGATACACGTTTTTGATAAGGAAAGTAGTTCATCTTTCTGACACTGCATAGTGTGTTAACCAAGTCATCAAAACGTTTTAAACATTATGTAAAAATATATTCTGCAAAATTGTGAAAATCACCAAAATAAATAATTTTGTACAATAGTTTCCAGTGTTGATGAATTATTAATTCCCTTTTTCCTTAAAACTATATATACATGGGTAAAGCATATAGTTAGGACATTTTCACAATAATATATTATTATTAATATCGTTTATTTGTAGTGCGCCAACATATTCTGTAGTGAAGTACATGGGTTAAGTTCAAGGCAATAATATATTAAACATACAATTAAATGCAGTAGATGTCCCTATTGTGAAAACTCGTAGTTGTATCACTTAACATATATGTACTTTTTAATTAATTACAGATAATTGCACCAGTTTAGCAAAGGCTTCACATTTGTGAAGTAATAAATTCCTATTCGTCGCTGTACAATCGCTCAGTTGTGTCTGACTCTCTGTGACCTTATGAATGCAACACATCAGGCACATCTATTGTTATGTTTCTGGTTGTGCTTATCCATTAAGGTTATCCATTGGCAAAGATACTGGAGTGGGTTGTCAGTTCCTTCTCCAATGGGCCGCGATTTGTCTGCTATGACCTGCTCATCTTGAGTGACCGTACATGATATGACTCACAGCTTCATTGAAGTACACAAGCCCCTTCACCACAACAAGGTAGAGATGCAGAAGGGGAAACTCTGATTAGCTGCTACATAAACCACAAGCATAAATAATTTTTCAGAGAAAATCATTGTTTTTTCCCAGACCATATGTTGGTCTAGGCTCTGTGTGCGGACCTGGAGCCTCAGGCGAGGGTGGTACTACTTGGGAATTTAACCCTATTGTTACGTCCAACAACATTGTGGCAGTTTTCAGTACAACTAAATAGAAACCTTATCTACGTCCAAAGACCCTAACCATGAAGTGAATACATTAGCTAAAAATTAAATCCTGTATTTTTTCTTTGTACATTTGTACATTATCAAGTCACGTTCTGCCAAAGAGCATACTATCAATATGACACTAATGTGGTCCTGTAACATATTTCTAACTATATGTAAAATCCAGCCTTTTAAATTCTGCAACTAAAGGCAAATGTTACTTTGGCATTTCCATCTGAGCAAAACGGATTTCTTCCCACCATTAAATGGGCCTCATTCTATTATCGGCCGTAAATCGGCCGTAAGGCTGCGATTCCTTGCGAGGGTTCAGTTAACTCGCGATTCTATTATACGGCCCCGCAAGGATCTCCTTTTACGGCCGGCCGCATATCTTGGAACCGGCCGTAAACTGTGAAATATAAAAACTCAAAAATAAATTCAAGCCTGCACTGTACAGCTCTGTAAATGCTAGGGATCATATTGGGGGACATGAGGAATAAAAGGAACCCACTCTCAAGCTTGCACATCTGCCCAAACCCGAGTTCAAATTAACTGTTTATTTGCCGGCTGCGGCGTGGGCGTGTCTGAGGTGCTCCAAGCACTCTGGACTTTTTACATGTATATTTTACGGATATTAAAAATGAAATATTTTACGGATTTGAGTACAGGATAATTATGTGCTATTTTTTCTAACACCTAAAATCCCTTTATAGTCTTCTCAAAGTGCAGGATGGCTTTATTTGAGCTATTTTATGTGCTTAATTGGTGCTAGCGAGACCTTTTTCCTGCAAGTAACTGCGGCTCGTTTTTAGCCTTGCAGAGAGGTTTCCCGGAGCAATTGAATTGCAAATCTCTTGCGGCCGTTTTAGATCAAAGGCTTTCCTCCGGCGCGAGCGGCCGCAAGAGATAGCAAGGCACCGGCCGCAAGCCTGCCGGAGCCTACGGCCGTAAGGGAATAGAATAGCAGAATAGCTTGCGGCCGGTCCTTGCGGCCCCGCAGCGGCTGCGGCCGATAATAGAATGAGGCCCAATGTGAGCAGCAGCTGTTATCTAAGGCCCTCATTCAATTGCGATTTGGCCAATTGAATAGGGGTCTAAATAAGCACATAGCATATTTTTTTAAAGAAGTTTTTAGTTAGTGAAAACCTTGCTTTTGGATAGATGTTTACTAACTAAAAACTTCTTTAAAAAAAATGTTATGTGCTTATTTAGACCCCTATTCAATTGGCCAAACTGCAATTGAATGAGGGCCTAAGTGTTTAGCAACACCAGTGTCAGTCATCATTACATTCCATAACATTTATTTGGTGCGATTACCAGTTCTGCATTGAAATTAATTTAATTTATTTGTGTTATTAGCCCAAAAATGAAAATAATATTTACTAAACCACTGAAACTCAGACACATACAATGGGTCTTCAGGGATGACAACCTTGGTAATGATAATAATAACCTTGTTTTCAGTTCTGTGGATATCATATGACCAGTGTAACGGAGTATTGACCCAAATTAACTCCTTCAAAATGATCAAACACAAGCTGAGGTCAAGTTAATCAATTAAGGTAGTGAAAAGGTTAATAGTCTAAGCCTACATTTTCAATGTGAAGCAGTTATTAAGTGAAGAAGAAAGTTGAATGTAACCTGATCCATATCTATATTTCAATCTGATCTCCTTTATTATCACAATAAACCACTAAAGTAATCTTACCAGGATTTACATCTATATCTGTATTATATTCCTCTTGCATTACCTGGATCCAGATGTGTTCGTGGAAAATGGCTTTGGATCCGTTATGATTTGGTTACGTTTGTGAGAAATATCCATGGATCTTGTTATGGAATTTGTTATGGATCCAGATGTGGTTGGGTGAATGAAGCATAACCTGACTTTCTCTTTTTCAAGCACAATCGTTACCAAGACAGCACTGAGAAAAGTTTCTAATGGTTTGCTCACGGCCAAATGTAAAGGTCACTAATTATTCGGCTGCATCTCTCTGCTGCTTTTAATTCTGTATCATGTTAATCCCCAAGTCTAAAGCATCCAGTTATCTACTGACCCATATCATACCTATCCAATCATTATGTTCCTGTCTTCTAGGACATGCATTCTAAAGTACCCTTAATAAAAATCATCTGGAAGGTATAGTCCCTTTATCTCATCTCATCCATTTGCATCTTTCTAATCTCTGCAGTTCTCCGCTGTGATTTTAATTTAAAAGAGTATAATATAAATGTGGGACATTTATGTCTCTTTAACATTCACACACATACTAAAACTAGCTCTCAAATTTATATTTATGTACAATATTTGCTCATAAAATCAGATTTTACTACATAGATAGATAGATAGATAGATAGATAGATAGATAGATAGATAGATAGATAGATAGATAGATAGATAGATAATTAATATATAGTAGAACAAGCGCCTTAATATTTTGCTTGGTTGTGCTTGGTTGCAATTTTAATATTTTATTTCTGTGAGCAATCTAACCCCAAGTGTTGCTATAATTTAGCATAATTTAATCTTGATCAACTTTATATGCTTTTTCTATTCCTATATATATATATATATATATGAGAATGAGGTAGCTGTGAGTGTCCAGCAATCTAGATGAATAATCAGAGTATTGCAGTGTATAGTGATACATTTTCTACTGGACAAACATATTCTTAAATTTATGACTATTTATGAATATGTTTGTATAATAAAAAAAGGTATCACTATATACTGCACTACTCTGATTATTCATCTATCGATCTATCTATCTATATATATATATATATATACATATATTTATAAATCTATATATGTATATATATATATATATATATAAACAGACATATATATATATAGATTTATATTTATATATATATATATATATATATATATATATATATATATATAGTATATAAATAGTATATTTGAGTTCACATTTGAATGTCTAAAACAAGTTAAAAAAAACATTTTTTCATTCCTAAAATTCAGAGAAATACAGTTATTACACGGCATTGTGGGAACCTGCAAATGTGCCCACAAAGGCTTCACTCTTGCAATCCATAACCATTTCAATCATGGCTTCCCTTAAGCATATGCCTGATGTATACCACATCTTTGAGCAAAGCTCAAGATGGATTATACACAAGCTAGGAATCCTACCCACTTACATCTGTTGCAAGGTTACTGCCTCTCATCAGCGTGGGGCCGGTTCCTAGCTTGTGTAGTAGATTTTTTTAAATATATATATGTATATATAGATATAGATTGCAATGTCAGTCCCTTCCTTTTTTGGAGAAATGAATATACAAATAATTCTAGTTAATATTAAGGTAAAAAATGCCAGTATGTTTGTCTTTATCTAATAACATTTGTTTATTACATTCATTCAATGCAAATAAAATTGTGAGTATTCCCACAGGGAGCAGTAGCTAGTTATTCCTAGTTAGCATGAAAGCTCCAATTGTTGTTCACAGATGGCTACATATAAATGACTAGGAATGTATAAACTGTAACCCGTGGTGGAGCATCTGTCATCAAGAGAGAGTAGTGAAGGGGCGCTGATATGGGAGAGATACAGAGTGCGGAAAAGGCGGAACTGTGACTAGGTGTGGGAGAGAAGGGACAGCAGCGATGGCATGATACACATACCATATATATATATATACACAGTAAAGGCTCATCTATATTATTGCTTACTGACTGACAGAGCCGTTACCCATTTGAGTCAGTTTGTTGTATTCTGAGACCATCAAAAAAAGAAAGCAAACTGACAAACTAGCAAATAATATGTATTTCCAAGTCCTTTTAATATATATGGCAGATTTTACTTTAGTGTGGGCATCTGCCTTTTTTGCATTCCTTATTGGTCACCTTGGAGAGTGATCCTGTTATAAGTAGCTCTTCCATTCAGTTCTCTCCTAATTGCTCAACATTCTAGCACTTTCAACAGCTCTTATATGCATGCAAGCCACCTCCTAGATTATGTAAAAATGTAAATGTCTGTCTATAGGCAGTGACAGAGCTAGTAAATGAAGGGCCCCTGTGCAAAATAATTTGGTGCCCCCCCCCCCCCCCCCCTCTTCAAATTCCCTATCCACCCTGTAGGAGTCAATAAAAAACAATATGTAGATGGTTAGAACATCTCTATGGTGATTGGATCATAGTTCTATAAAGTATTTATCTGCAATCTTCATCTAATAATATAAGATCCTTACCCTTACCCTGCTGTGGCCCCCGGTGCTTTGCACCTGTTACATCAGCAGTAGCTGTGTCACTGCCTCTAGGACAAGAAACTCAATATTATTGCAAACTTATTTACCTTTTTTTCTAAAACATGTTACTCTTTATCAAGCCATGTTGGTCAAAAGAACATGATCAATTCAGCAAGCCCGTAACCTCCCATTTCGAATCAGCCAATAGAAAATGAGACCGTCATTATTATGGCAGTAAAACATGGAAGTTGCATGTCAATCAATTAGGTTCGGGGGTCCGATATGGGATCAAACTCGCAAAACTGCATAATACAGAATTATGAAAATGAATGCCAATACTGTTCTAGTCCATATGGGTGGCCTGATATGTATTAACTCATTGATTCCCGAGATCGACTTGAATGACACATAAATATAATTATTATTTCCTGCAGATTTGCGAGCTTGAGTCTGTTGTGCAATTAATTCTAATGTCTGTCATCACTTTCCCCATAATTGACAGTGCAGTATTAATCTTTTATTTGCATTTATAGTGCTACAAATAGGTGTTTAACCCCCTTGCGGGTCCTCTCTAGCACTCGTAGGATTTTCTCCTTATTTTGCCATTTACGCGTGTGAAAACATTTGCAGGCTTGGGGAAATTGAGCAATTTGCCTGTTGTATTACACAGCTTCGAGCAAAGCTCAGTATGGATTATGAACAAGCCAGGAATCCTACCCATGTACAGCTGTTTCGAGATTACTGCCTTTCATCAGTGTGGGGCCGGTTCCTAGCTTGTGAAGTAGATTTTTTTGAGGAGTTAGTTTACCACAACAATCATTTAACTTATGGTGGGCAAAGGAACGATAGAAGCCTTCCTCCACCCAACAGTAGTACAGGCAATAAATACTACACTTGTTCACACTTAAATGTCTAACACAAGTACAAAAAAGTATATATATATATATATACTCATTTAATAAAGGAAACAAATTAGGATATTTCACTACTATATGTTCAGCTAATGTAATGGCTGGGTATGGGAGATGGGGAATATGGGTGTGTGTCAGATTGGGGGGCCCAAGATTTCGGACGGCCGCCCTGCATCTGTTAGGTAACCACGACCAGCTGCCTAATGCAATCATCCCTTATTTTGTTGGAGTTACAAAATCTTTTTACAACATGAGCCCTTTCCAGTTCTCTACGTCAACGATTCCCATCACTGGCCCATATGTGCAGTGAGCATTTATGTCTTTGAAAGCTAGAACTGTGCAAAAGGTAATGCAATAACCATAGAGACAACGTATATAAGCGGTTCCATTAATGCTCTTGTAACGAAAAAAGTGAATCTAACACCTGCTGAGCCATGCACAAGAACTTTGGAAACTAGCACTCTTATTACTATTCAATTAACAAAAAAAAAATATTTTTATTATCTAGCCAAAGATCTAAGTAACTCATAAGGAATCTTGTCAGCATTAAATGAGTTAAGAATCATGTGGTTACACAAAATAAGAAAATGCCATTGCAAATAATCTAATTTACTGATATATAGTACATGAGTGAAAACACATTCCAAGCTGGAAAAAAAGATGAGCTCTGATTGAAAACATATTTGTGATCTGATATGTAGGTTTAATAGATATATATCACACAAATGGCCCTCTAGTGGTAAGGTAAGGAAATGCCACATTAACTCAAGCTTATAAGTGCTGAATACGTATTGTACAACAAATAGTACAGTAGCTACTGCTTTTTTGTATTGTACTTAAAGGAAAAGTCAAGTTGTCCTATGAGCAATGAGATGGAGATTACAACATATGACAGATGCCATTTTTCTGAATTTACCTGATCACATTCATCTAAGTAACTCTAGCAGAAGCACTGTAAGGGCCATGGTGGCATTATAGTTACTCTTTTGAAGAAATTCACTTATTAAAGGGCACTATGTTTTTAGGACATTAAAGGCACATCCAAGTTTCATTGATTAATACATTTCTGCACTCTATAGGCAAAATGCATCATTCATATATGCAGCACATTTCATAAAACATTTTATTTTTATTAATATTTAAAAATCCCTCTAATGATTATGACACCCCCAGGGGTGTCTACAATGGCCCCTGATCCCCACCCAATCAGCATGATCAATTTAAACACATTAGCCCCTGCTCATCCAATAGGAGAGCAGTGATGTCAGCCTCCAAGTCACTGCTGGGATATGACTCCCTACTGTTTCCTGTCTGTGCTGTGTACTGTGCTGCTGCCATAGTGCCAAAGTACATATCTCAGGCTGCTTTGCAGCACAAACAGGAACCCCAGAGTTTAATTCAAATGTTTCAGCTAACATGATTGGCCAAAACAAATTATGCTAAATTAGCCTAAGTCAGAACTGTCAGAAATTAAAAGACATCTTGCTAAATTCAAGGTAAATGTTTAAATGTTTATTGTGGCATTTTTTCATGCAAAAACAATGTTTTCATACACTATTAATTCTATCAGATGCATTATTCATCCAGGAGACTTAAATATGCCTATAAATAACAGCCTTTTCTGTTTTATTTACCATAAGACTTCAATGAGAGGTGCTATTTTTGTTTCTGGTGATCTGCTGATATAATGATCACTGATATAATGCAACAGTTGCCCTTCAGATTTTCTTAGGGCTGATGGTAATGTCATTAGTATACAAGGACATACACTGCTGAGAAACCACTTCAAACAAACAACTCAAAAGGAAATTAAAGCTCACAGTAAGGGGTTATTGCAAATAAAAAGTAATACATTAAAATCAGTTTTATTAATTTTATTAAATTAACCTCTTGTAAATATGGGGCTATGTGTGTGTTTTTACATTGTTCAGTCTTGTCAACCTCATGTATTGTAACACATCATGCTGATGCACTTGGTATTCATGGCGGAGGAAAGAGACACAGGGGAGGGAGAGGGGGGAAGAGACTCTGGGGATGGAGTGGGGGAAGAGACGTAGGAGAGGGAGAGGGGTGCAAAGAGACACAGGGGAGGGGGAGGGGGGAAGAGACACAGGGGAGGGAGAGGGGGAAGTGATACAGGAGAGGGAGAGGGGGAAAGAGACACAGGGGAGGGAGAGGGGGCAAAGAGACACAGGGGAGGGAGATGGGGAAAGAGACACAAGGGAGGGAGAGGGGGAAAAAGACACAGGGGTGGGAAAGGCTCGCAATGAGCACAGAAGGCGCTCATCGCGAGGGCCACCATGAGTGCCAAAGTTACAGGCTTGCGCATACGCTTAGCGCATGCCGCGGCCTGCAATGTTATTTCCTACAAAAAGAAAATGTATATGCTAACATTCCTTGGGCAAAAAAGGAGCATCTGGCAATCCTATAATCTCTAGACCAAATAATATGTTATATCTCTCTTAAAACCTGGTATGGAAGAAAAATATCAATGTAAACAAAAAAGAAAAAGAAGAAAAAAGTCTCCCATTTGATCCAGTATGCCCTATTACATTACCCTTCCTAATTATAAATAAACAATATAATAGCATAGAATCAAATATTTAGAATTTATTAGCAAGTATAACACTATTAAAAAACGACGATTAAAATACAAAAGGTTGCCCTTGCAGCCAATAACACCCTCATATATAAATTACATCAATGTATAAAGTCTATGTGCAAAGTATTGCTGGTGGTAATCTCCAAACCACTTAGGAAATAAAGTGCTTAAGTGCAATATTATATACCTGTATAAAACCTAATAGGAGTGGCATAGGAGGAGCCTGCCACTTACTCCTTAAATGTGCATAGAGGTGAAGACTAATCTAATCCTTCTAAAAAACTCACCCTACTATAAAAGGAAAACACTATTAGGATGTGGCAGAATGGGGATTGCCACTTATCACCATATCTTCATGTGAAATTGACCTGTACTATACTATACAATACAAGTGGGATGTGTATACCACTTGTTATGCCTAAACACAAATATATATTGTTTAAATAGCTAGCATATCAGACAATATCTGTATCCACAAGATATAATGTATATAATGTTAATCCCAAGTATTGATTTAAGATCAGTCTGATTACTTAGCTTTGTATATATCATACTGAGGGATGTTAAAACATTAAGTGAGTCCAATCCGTCATCACTCCAGTGAAGTTGCTCCTCCGGTGTGCATCTTGTCTCCATCTCCTATACACATAGTGCAGATCCAATCCCTCATGCAGTACTTCCGGGTTGACGTGATGACATCTCTTCCAGGGCATCAAGGGCAATGTAGCCGACGCATGTGTTTCGCCTAAATATTGTTTATTTATAATTAAGAAGAGTAATGTAATAGGGCATACTGGATCAAATAGGAGACTTTTTTTCTTCTTTTTCTTTTTTCTTTACACTGCAATTTTATTGCTGTCATTTTTGACGGGCAAGTCGCTAGTATTTAAATAGTACTTGTTCCTACAAGCATGTTTATACACTACTTACAGCCATATTAAATTAGCTCAATGTTGAAAACCAAAGGCGCTCCTTGCCAGCAACTACGGACCTCGCAAAATTAACGGACTTGCGAGAAACAAATAGGAGACGCAGGACTTATAAAAAAAAACATTACGACCTCGCAAAAATACGACCTTACCGCCCGAAACCCGCGCACATGAAAACATTAAAAACACAATTAATACACACAACAAACACATAAAAAGCTTACCTACAGCAAGTGGGGGGGGGGGCACCCAGGACCTTGAAAAACTGAAATTACACCTCAATTTCACTAGAAAATCCCATAAGCGAGAGAAAAAATGGCCGCCGAAAAAAACGAAAACGAGGCTACAGGACTCTAAAGACTCAAAACACCACCAAACACCTACGGATTGTCCATAAAAAGACGGACGCGGTCCAAGAACAAGGACGCCAAATCAGCCACAGACGCGTACCACACATTAGGCGCCATTTTACAACACTAACTTACACAATGCGGAAGTACACAGCTACCCTAACGATTTGACCACTTCGGACACTGCACACATTACTGACACTTGCACAGCAGCTCCGCAGCTCCACAGCCCTCAAAACACACATTCTATGCTGCAGCAACATCAAAACAGATTGCCAGCTCTTCTGCACAATGCTTCCTGCATATATTACTTCAAAAAAGGTAAAGTATATTGATGTATTATTTTATTAATTATTTCATTAGCTTTAGCAAAAAAAAAAACAATGCTTATAGCACACAAACAACCAACAACCTTGCAATGAGCGCAGAAGCATCTTGGAACACAAACAAAATTTACCGCCCTTACAATCTTATTTCCGTAATTTTTTGACGGGCAAGTCGCTAGTCACATATATAGTTGTGAGCATTCCGGGTTGTTGCTAACGCTAAGCGAGGGCCGCAGTTGCAGGTGATCTGTGCCAAAGGCGCTCATTGCACTGGTGGAGATAAGCGCCGTAGGCATTCATCCCTACCACCTGCAGGACTACAGATCAACAGAAATCTCAATTATCCAATTCACAGTGCAAGCCCCATAGCAGTTTTAAATAATCACGTTAAAAACTTACGGCAAAAATACAAATTTCATGGCTTAACCGCGCAAATCGAAAAACACAAAAAAAAGAAAAAAACTCACACTCAGCACAGGGGGACAGCCAGCAAGTCTGGGATTGAGGATGCATGCGAATTTAAGCCGAATTTGCCAAGTTTAAGCACTCGCTACCCTACCCGCGCAAAACACAGCCAGGCATGTACGACTTTTACCCAGAAACATACAAGGTACAAAATACACTTATAGGAAGGACGAGAGCGGCGTAACACATAGACAATCGCAGCCATTTTGCAACACTAACTTGCATCTAATAACATTACGATTCTAAAATGGCGCTTTACCCGACTAAACCAATGGTTTGACCTCAGTCACACAGCCTATTTACTCTGCACACTTGGCACATTGCTGACACTTTCTACTCAACAGTGCAAATGTACATTGTATGCTGCAGGAAAATCAAAACAGATTGTTAGCTCTTCAGGATATTGATTGCTGGATATATTCATTAGAAAAAGGTAAAGTATATTAATTAATTAATTAATTAATTAATCATTATTAAAAAAAAAAAATATATATATATATAAAATAAAAATACTCATATTTTACACTGCCGTTACTTTATGAATACATTAATGCTTCTCACTTAATAATACATTTATTCATTACTAATTCATTATTAACCTACATTAATTTAAAAATGATTAATTAGTAATGTAAAATAAAAATTTCTAATTTCCACTGCACTAAAAAAAAATTACATTTTACACTGCACTTATATATCTTGATTACTGCTCATTGGCTGACAGCGATAGGACTCTCAAAGCAGTTACATATTTAAATCACTTTATTATGCTCTGAGACCTGAAAACATTTTCTAATTTACACTGCACTAAAAAAAATGTATATTTAACACTGTACTTATATATCTGTCTTTGCGATGAGAGCCGAACATGATTGTTGCAAAGCACCAAACTTGAAGTACATGAGCGGAGAGGCTCACAATGAGCGCCGAAGGTGCTCAGAGGGGCAAAAGTACACAAGGGGAGAGGCTCGCAATGAGCGCCGAAGGTGCTCAGAGGAGCAAAAGTACATGAGGGGAGAGACTTACAATGAGCGCCGAAGGCTTTCAATGAGCACCGAAGGTCCTCAGAAGAGCAAAAGCCTTACATTCTGTAGCAAATAACATTGCCATGACTTCAAATTGTATTGCCGTCAAGTCGCTAGTTAAAAATAGGAACCTGGAACATTAGAACTAGGAACCAAGGCAAACTGGTGTGGTCAGACATGAGATAACAAGATTAAACATTGATATCCTGGGAGTTAGTGAACTCAAATAGAGGGGATGTCTTTCATATAAGACAAATTCCAGATCTACTGTGGTCAAGAAATGGAGTAGTCATCATAGTCAATCAAAGTGTTGATCAAAGAGTGGCCAAAGCAATGCAAGGTTACAGCCTAATAAATGACAGAATGATTTCAATTCAAATGTAAGTCAAACCAAATTACATCACAATGATCCAAGCCTATGCTCCAACCATAGATGTTACTGTCATTACAGGAGATTGGAATGCTAAAGTAGTGAACCAAAAGATACCTGGAAAAAACAGGTGAGTCTGGCCTTGGAGTACAAGATGAAACATGTCAGAGATTAGTAGAATTTTGTCACGATAATTCTCTAGTCATAGTATATAATCCAACAGCCTCACAGACAGTAGGTAGATAAAGGTAGTGGAGATAGGAAAATAGTTGTACAACTAAATGCAAAATTCCAGAGGATAGCAAGGGGACATTCTATAATGAGCAATGTAATAGATAGAAGATAACAGAATGGGAATGTCAAGATCTCTCTTCAAGACGATTGAGGACCTCAAGGGAACCTTTCATGCCAAAATGGGCATGATAAAAGACAAACAATGGTAGGGACTTAACAGAAAGAAGGATCTTAACAGCGTTGATAACCTCAATAGTTTGTCCAAACGTTGTAACAAACAGTGGCCCCTATTCTTTTGTTCAAATAGCAATAACATGAGCCTGTAAATGTTACTGATATTTAATTGGCTACATTTTGCAATCCATTCGAAAGTAACAGGCTCAAAATCACTACTGTTGTCAAAAATGTAACTCCGTCCCATCTCCTCCTTTGATGTTTCTAGCCCGTAAATATTACCAGTGCTAAAGACACTAAATCGATATTCAATTACAACAATTCAACAAGCCCACAATTACCTTCTAACCTGTAAATTAGCAAATGTAGCGAAATTGATGCAAAAATATTACGGATTCCAAATAGGATTCGCAAAGGCTTTTTTTTATTCCAATCTTTTTATTGAAGACCAAAGGTAAAACATTGCATGTACCGATAGATCAGATAGACAGATTCTCCATTGCCAAGCATTATATGTTAAACATAAACACAGTGTCAGATTTGAAAACTTTCTGCAGTCTTCACACATTTTTGAATAATTTTCTGTGATTTACTTACTGAAGAGTTCCCTCCTCAAATCTAAACTTAGCCTACTCGATATATAAAATACAGAGGAACTCTGAAATTAGCCAATATAACTTGGTAATTGCAACTAATTAACTTAACATAGCATCTAGTATAAACAGAAACTGTAATTGAAAAGAAGACAAAATAAAAAAAATAAAAAATAAAAATTATACACAGAGAAAAAAGGAAGGAAAGAGAAAGAAAGAAAAAGGAATAAAAGACATCTCCTGGTTAGTTACCTCACTCATGATCACTTCCGGTCTACGCTCCAGCCGGCCTCCGCCCCCCCCCGGGGCCAGGGACACAAAGGAGAGACTAGTGTGCCTTACCTAATCGATATACTATGTTGGGAGTCCAGCCAAGGGGTCCATATCTTTAAAAACTGGGGGTACTGATCTTCTAAAGTACTGGTTAATCTTTCATTAATCATAATGAAGTTAACCTTGGTGATTATCTCACCTAAGCTAAGCCTTGGGGATTTCCATTTTCTAGCTATATGCTGTTTAACTGCTAAATTAATAAATTGCAATAACTTATTTTGTATTTTAGTCAAGGCTTCAATATGCATTCCTAAAAGGCAATTTTCAATTGAGGGTCGAATTGGGCTACCAAATAATTTGGATCCAAGACTCATAGCTTGTTCCCAAATGTCCCTAGCCACTGGGCATGACCACCAAGTATGCAAAAATTCCCCTTTCTGATGACAGCCCCTATAGCATTTATCGTTGTTCTGTGCGTTCATAGAATGCATTCTAGCGGGGGTGAGGTATGTCCTGTGTAGCACTTTAAGCGACACCTCCAGAATATTATATGTAATAGAGCCCCTAGACAGATTGGTAAAGGCCTCCTTCCACTCCGCCGGCCCCAGTCCCCTTCCCAGGTCCTGTTCCCATTTGTGCATAAAGGGGGGTTTAGGAGTTTTATCAGCCCTATTAAAAAAGGAGTACAGGGCTCCCAGTGTACCCCTTGTCAGAGGCAGGTTCTTACACACCACCGAGAACCAGGTTGATCTTGGGGGTCCTAGACTCTGTACCAACGACGTTAACCAGTGCCTAAGACGCAGGTAGCGCCAATTTTCTCTTGGCGGGATATCGTACTTATCCAGCATTTGAGTATGTGCGTACATTATATCATTGGAGAACCAGGTGTTTATCCTATCTAGTTGTCCAAGAGCCCACCACTGACGGGACTCTGCGTGAAAAACGTCTTTAAAATTTGGGAAGGAACTAATGGAGGTTAGAGGGGACAGCGGGGTTAACAGCTGATGGTTCTTGACTGCCCAGTCCCATACCGAGAGAGTTAGTTTAATCATTGGGTTGGAAAATTTAGGAAGAGGCTGGTTAGACCCTGGATGCCATATAATAGTGTCCCACGTCCAGGGCTTGAGATCTTGATTCTCCATAAACACCGAGGTATGTTGGTGTTTGACTGAGTGGGCTCTAGGTAAGAAAGCTAGCTGGGCGGCTCTTAGATACAGCCTAAGATTGGGGCAGGAGAGACCCCCTTGGGTTCTATGCCTGTACATTAACTGCTTAGCTATCCGCGGTGGTTTGTTTGCCCAAATAAATTTAAAAATATGTTGTTGCAACCTTTCGAGATCTCGGGTTTCTACTGGGATGGCCAGCGTCCTAAATAGGTAAAGAATTTTAGGTAACACATTCATTTTAATAGTAGCGATACGCCCTGTCCATGATATATTATATTTAGACCATTTTTGCAAGTCGTCTAACAGTTTCCGAAACAGTGGGGGGTAGTTTGCTTTATACATCCCTGAGACTCTCTCCGTGATCCTGACCCCCAGGTATTGTATGCCGTCTGACGGCCAGACAAATTTGTACCTAAGTTTCAGAACCTGGATGTCCGTCTGCCGCACCCCCACGCCCATTGCCTCAGTCTTATCCCAGTTAATTTTCAGGCCCGAGTGTAAGCTAAACCCATCGATAGTCAGCATAAGATTGGCAATCGATGCTACTGGATTTGTCAGAGTGCAGAGAAGATCGTCCGCGAATAGCGAACATTTAATGTGTTGAAATCCCACCTCCGGGCCCTGGATGTCCGATCTGGTCCTGATGGCCTGGGCAAGGGGCTCAATCGCCAAAGCAAATAATAGTGGAGAGAGTGGGCATCCCTCTCTGAATTTTAATATCCACTTTCTTTGTTCCTGGTAATCTAATATTGGCTGCTGGGTAATGATAAAGTGTTTTAATTAGGTTAATGAAGCGTCCCCCGAAGCCAAACTTCCCCAGGACTGAATAGAGATAAGGCCACTCGACCGTGTCGAAGGCCTTCTCGATATCCAGCGCGAGAACGCACAAAGGTGTGCTAGCTACTTGCGCAGAGTGCAAGACATTCAGCGTCCTCCTGATATTATCTACTGTCTGTCGATAGGGGATGAAGCCTGTTTGGTCCTTATGCACCAAATCTGGTAGGAAGTCCGAGACCCTGCCCGCCATTATCTTAGCCAGGAGCTTAATGTCTCCATTCATAAGGGAGATTGATCGATAATTCTTGGCCTCGAGAGGGTCCCTGCCCTCTTTGGGAAAGAGGACCAGATCCGCCCTGTTAAGCTCTGGGGGCATCGAGTCACCATCAAGAATTGAATTGAATAGTTTACAGAGAAAGGGGGATAATTGGGCCGCAAACTTTTTGTAATATGAGTTAGTGAACCCGTCCGGCCCAGGGGCTTTGCCCGTCTTAAGGTTCTTAATGGCCGTTTGAACTTCCTCCTCTGTGATATTCGAGTTAAGTTTGCTTAAATTTTGGTCTGACATCGATGGGAAGTCGTATTTATCCAAATATGATTGTATGGCTTCTGCACTGCTTTTGGACTTTGAGGTGTAAATATCCTGGTAGAATTCAGCAAAAGTTTTCTGAATTTCATTTTGGCTCACCGTAATGCCACCAGTAGGTGTTTTGACTCTAGAGATAGTGGTTTTGCCAGATTTTGTTTTAAGCCTCCTTGCTAACATGGAGCCTGGTTTATTGGCTTTAGCATAAAATAGATGTTTAGTGCGCCGGAGGGCCTTTTCTGTTCTATCGCTCAGGAGGTTATCTAATTCAAGTCTACAAGTATCAATTTTTTGGCGCAGCTGGGCCTTAGAATTAAGTTGGTTCTGACATTCCAGTAACCTCAACTCCTCTCTAAGCTCCGATTCTCGCAGCCTACATTGCTTCTTATAGCCCGATGCTAGCTTTATACAAGTACCCCTCATAAATGCCTTATGGGCGACCCAGGTCCAACCAATTCCCACGTCTGTGAGCAAATTCTGGTCGAAGAATGATTGCAAGTCACCGGCCATTTGTTCATGCAGGGAGGGAATTGTGAGAAGTAGCTCGTTCAACTTCCATGCATAAGGGGGTTTAAGCTGGGATCCCAAATACAAGGTAATAAGAACAGCCGAGTGGTCCGACCAAGTGCAGGGGAGAATTTTAGCCTCCTTGGAGGAGTCAAAAAGGGACGAGTCTATTAGTAGGGAATCTATGCGCGAATAAGACCCATGAGTGTGTGAGTAGTATGTATACTCTCTCGTCCTGGGATAATGTCCCCTCCAAGCGTCCACCAGTCCCAACCCGTCCAGACATTTATTAATTTGTTTTATTTTGTTGGAGAAGCGCCCATTCGTTAAACTATTAGATCTGTCAAGTGTGTGATCAAGAGTTAGGTTGAAGTCACCCCCCACTATCACCCTCCCATTGGCCTGTGTTTCTAGAATCCTCAAGATCCTTAACAAAATTTTATGAGGGGATGTGGTGGGGGCATATATGGAGACTAGAGTTATGGGCTGGCCATTTACAGAGCCGTTTAGGAAAATATAGTGTCCCTCCTTATCTACCTTTTTTGAGTAGTCTTTGTGTAAGTAGCTAGGGATATGGTTACGGGAGAAGTGGGTCTCTTGCAAGAAGAGCACTGATGGCCTAATCTCTTTATAGTAAAGGAAAGCCTTCCTCCTCTTGAATTGGGAATTGAAGCCTTGAACATTATGCGTCACAAATGTATACTCTACACTAGCCATGACCGTGTTGAAGTGAGGAGTGCTCATCAGCTGCTGACTCACCCAACCCCGGATCCAGGCCCCGCGGGGCGGGGAGACCAGACGGAGCCCACAACCTCAGCTTGTGAGCCCGAGCATGTTGAGGTAGAGCGGAGTGGAGATATTTCCCGCCAGGAGATGGTGAGACAAGAACAAAGGAAGGAGAGAAGAGTAATAATAACGTTAGACTTTCAGTTTTCACATATGATGCCATAAACAAAAAACAAACAAGTAAACAACTTAATGGGCATAATAAACAGAACCTCCCTAGCCACCTAACTGCAGTGGCGGATTCAGGGGTGGAGGTTGGGCTGACCATACCTCCAAACTACCCTCAAAGGGAGGGGTACTAGAAACAGTTGGAGTATGAGTCGGGAAGGGGGGAGAATAAGACCCATAGGGCCTCGCTATGAGGACTGGTGCTGACCTGGCTAATGACCACTTGTAGTGCCGGGGTAGAAAGGCCTACTAATTTAGGTTAAAGAGGAACCATTATGTTGGAACAACAAGGCAAATGGGAAGCTCCATCTATATTGTATTTTGTATCTGATCAGAACCTCCAGTGCTGGCTTCATCTCTCTCCGTCTGGCCAAAGTGATGGGAGACAAATCCGAGTAGATTTGGAGTTTCGAGTTGTCCGGGCCCTTAATGACTGCCATCTTCCTTGAGGCCGATAATATGAGGTCCCTTGATTTTTGCCTCAGAAATCTAATTATCACATCCTTTGGCAAGTTCTGGTTCTTTGAGGCTCCTAGTGCTCTGTGGGCCCTTTCCATCTCCCAGATCGATTCTGGGACGTCTGGTAAGATGCTGCTGATGGTTGCTTTCAAGTACTGCATCAGGTCCTGGACTGCTCTAGGTACACCCCTAATTCTCAGGTTATGACGTCTGGAGCGATTTTCCAGGATAGAAATGCGTGTTGAGTTCTGACCGATCTCAGCCCTGTCTCTCTCTTGCGCTTCCACAATGTGGTCTGTGGATTCTTCGAGTAGGTGGGTTCTCTGCCCTAGGTCACCAATGTCCTTTTTAAGAGAGTCTACTGTTTTTGTGAGGTGGGCCAAAAACATTTCCTCAATCATTGCCAATGATTCGGGCGAGAGATTGTTGTGGTAGGGCCACTGGCTGCCCCTCAGAGTCAGAGTTTTCGGACGGTTCCGAGTGAGAAGCATGGGGCGGGCTAGAGCTTGCTCCTGAATGTCCAAAGTGGTCCGTTATAATGCGTTTTGCCTGCGCGCCCTTCTTATTTTTCCCCATCTTGATGCTTGCACCCCCAAGAACCCGGCTGTGCTTGAAAGACTCGGTCTGAGAGAAGGAATGGGCTGGATCGTCTATCAGGGCCCATGGATTATATCTTCTCGCCCAGCTTGGCCTGGTAATAAATGCTCACAACATCAACATTCTCCACGAGCGAGCGTGTCTTCCCCCCCCCCGGGATGTCTTCTTGATCTTAGGGAGACATGGTTAAATTGCTATTCGGCCAACAATGACCCGCAGGTAGTAGTATAGTCAGTTTGCTGTATATGCCGCTGGGCAGGTACTCCCGCCGGGCGGAATGTAGGTCTCCCACACCCCAACTTGCCTAATCAGGCTATGACAAAAACCGGGTGCTGTGCAGAGATTGTAGGTAGCTCTTTATGGGCCCAAGTTCTTTCAGCATAAGGTTCCAGCAGCTTGTAGCTGATGCACTAATTTTGTGTAAAAGTTATAAACTTGTTGCTGATGAAAGGGAGACTGTGAGATAAGCCAAAGCTCACATAAATATATATTCTGTATGCTGTTGGCGCTGGGTATAAGGGTGTTGTTTTTGTATATTGTGTCCACAGGTCACATGGATTCATGTGCTTATGTGCCTGCACTAATGGAGGAGGAGGAGGGAAAATGGCCGCTCCAGCCCCTTTCTTCCCCAGCCCTTCTGTACTCACTGAGTCCCTTGGGGATGCAGTCAGGCCAGCCGCCGTCCGGGTACCTTTTGGTCTTCTTTACCACCTCATATGGTATGGTAGCCCTGGGATGTGGTAGCTGCAGGTCTGATTCAGCACACAGGCCGCATGGCTGAGCCAAGATGGCGGCCTCCCTATCACTGGCTGGCTCTCTTCTGCTGCCTCTCTAGCTTGCTCTGTAGCTGCTGGCCAGGGCTCTTTCAGGCTTACCCCGCCACCGATGTCTCCTGAGGGGCCCCGGGGAATTTCCAGAGCGCTGGGCCTCTTAATTAGGCTGTGTGCCACCTCCAAGATGGCCTCCAAGCTCGGCCGCAAAGGCTTTTTTAAAGACGTAAGAGTGCCCTAGCACAACATTCTCCAATGAACAAAAAACATAAAATAATATATATTTCTGAAAATATTTTGGACAGTAAATATGTATAATTATTTGATAAGGATGGCCTACTGCAAGCAAATGTGAGGTGTCATGTGCTAACAGTATGTAAAAGGATGGATTATGCTCAGCCATATGACCCCGGTCTGGGGGCCTCATGGTGTTGTTCTCCCATGTATTAGAGTTTTTGGTGTATGGTGACATATATGTTGTTCCATTAATGTATCATTGTTCCAATGTATGCTGATTATTTCATGTATTACATGTAGGCTATTGTAATATTTTGTGGATGATTGCTATGAAACTGCTGGCGTGTCCCTAAGGAAGCTAATAAACTATAGGGATGGGGTCCCCGGGACAGGGAGAACCAGAGTGAGACATACTGGACATAAGGGGTTCATTCTGCATAAAAAGACATTGCCAGACATGATTATATGTATAGGAGATCAGATTAGAGTGACGGGGGACTAATGAAGATAAGCAGGTCATGTAAGCAAATAGGATAGATGGTCTCCAGTATTGTCATACTTGACATACTACTGTAAGGTCAACAACCCAGGATAAGATAACTTCCCCTGATGATTAGGTTACTGCACCACAGTGGTAGATTACAGGCCTGACACCTATTAATGGACAGGTGCCCCACTTGGGTATACAGGAAGATGATCTCTGTACATTTATATGATTGTGATATACATGTAACATATGTTGATGTCCCAAAACCTTAACCTTTGAAAACACATATTAACAGTGATAATGGTATAACAAAACGTTATTATATACACAGAGCACACTCAGACATGTATACGACTGTGCATTAATATCATGGGTCCATTGTGGCCGGATCATGAAAGGACAAGAGGTTGTTTTGGAAAAAGAGCCACCTAAATGTAATACTGTACAATAATTATGATGCATAACATCTACAAGGCTCACATGTGGTCACCACACCACTGCAACCAGAATCTGATGAATACAAATATCATCATCACTCCATTTAATAGAAGTAACCAGTAATGCGCATAACGCCTACATATGGTCTTCATCTGCTCCATTAAACAGCTGCATAAACACCTGGACTATGTAATCCAGTCCAGTTATACACATACAGTGTGTAACAAAAAAATTCTGAAAAAAAGGTGGTCCAAACCTAAAAAAGGTAGAGGAGGATAAAAAACTAAACAAAAACCTGCATGTACAGTACAGTGCTAAATACTGTAACTATAACAATATACCAGCTTACTAGTTGTCATGATAAATCACTAGCCATGAACATTAATAATGATGTGTCATCTCACAATGAATGCTTAGCTGTGATCACAGTCAGTGATCCAAGAGTACTATCACCATCTCCATCTGATATTTGGTAGCAACATTGATTTCACATTCATCTGTTATACAGGTGTTATCACATTGCTAAGGATTATCATTATATCAAGTGTTGGGAAAACCTAGCCATTAATACGGATAGAACACCAAGGTCGCAAGCCATAATCAGTGTAAATTACATCAGACACAAGTATCTGTTGTATTATTGATATTGAGGAGAGGATGACATGCTTCACTAATGCATGTACTAATGCTGGCTTTGATTAACATGCCATTGTGAAACTTTGCAAGTCCACCACCATAGCTCTATTGGTCTAAATGTATGCTAACAACAACCATGTCTTATAATTCAGGATATATGATTTAATTAATATTGTGTGAGCGACATTTTTGGGAGGGATGTCATTGATAGGAGGTAGCCATCTGCTTAACTGAATGCAAAATTCCAGAGGATAGCAAGGGGACATTCTATAATGAGCAATGTAATAGATAGAAGATAACAGAATGGGAATGTCAAGATCTCTCTTCAAGACTATTGAGGACCTCAATGGAACCTTTCATGCCAAAATGGGCATGATAAAAGACAAACAATGGTAGGGACTTAACAGAAGGAAGGGTCTTAACAGCGTTGATAACCTCAATAGTTTGTCCAAACATTGTAACAAACAGTGGCACCTATTCAATTGTTCAAATAGCAATAACATGAGCACGTAAGGGAGCCTGTAAATGTTACTGATATTTAATTGGCTACATTTTGCTACTTGCAATCCATTTGAAAGTAACAGGCTCAAAATCACTGTCGTTGTAAAAAATTTAACTCCGTCCCATCTCCTCCTTTGATGTTTCAAGCCTGTAAATATTACCAGTGCTAAAATCACTAAATCGATATTCAATTACAACAATTCAACAAGCCCACAATTGCCTTCTAACCTGTAAATCGCAAATGTAGCGAAATTGCTGCAAAAATATTACGGATTCCAAATAGGATTCGCTTTTTCAAAGACGTAAGAGTGCCCTACCTCACCTCCCTATAGAGCCTCTGCTGACTGCTGTCTATGGAGGCCTGGCTGGAGGAGACACTGGCCTGGATCCCCCGATTACTTTCCTCAAGCTGCTGCATCAGGACTATCATGTTCCCCTCAATGGCCTCCGATGGTGGACATTGGGCTGGCTGTTCACTCTGTGTGGGCATGTCTGGTGAGGAGGTGGTGGTAGTGGTGGCTCAGTGGGGAGGGGCTGGGGCCCGGCTGGCTTCCATGTGGTGGTGGTGGGCCTGGTGGTGGGAGCCAGTTTGTGGTGCTGCAGGGAGGAGGAGGTGGTGGTGGTGGCGATGGTGGAGGAAAGTCCTGTTGGTCCGTACAGTAGAGGGGCTCAGGTGATTAACAGAGCTGTTGGAGGAGGGGGGTGACCCCACTGTTAGTTATGCATCAAAAAGAGACACTGGTAGAAAGCGAAGAACCATATTAGACTTTACTTTTATTTGGATAAACATCAAACATTTATAACAAATCAGTTACTTGAAACAGCAGCCAGCATGGTGAAAGGTAAAAAGGAAGAGAGACAAAAACCAAGTGAATAAAAAAAGTGCTTCCTTCCTATGAGTACCAACAAGTTCATAAACATATTTAAACAGTACTCTAAACTGCACAGCGCCATCTACAGCTCAAGAGCAGTGTGTATACATATTATGCAGTAGATGGTGTTGCATTTCCCAACACCCCTTCTCAATGGCATGTGCATAATTACGTGACATTCAGCTTCTTTCGAAGTAAACAATTACACTCCTTTGGCAACGGTTTGGTGAGTGCGTCTGTTGCTGATTCAGTAGGCAAATTCTCTGCACAGCTTTCGAGGATCGTTTTTTCTGATGCTATGCTTTCATCAAAATAAACACTGTGACTTATTGTGACCTTGTTGGTCTTTGGGGGAAGGATTCTATATCCTTTACTTTGTTCGTTGTAGTCCACCAGAATCCATTCTACGGCTTTGTTCTCCAACTTGGAATGTTTCTCGCTTGGGACATGGGTATATGCTTTACAGCTCAACACTCTGATATGTCCTATACTGGGTTTTGATCCATTCCACATTTGGTATGGGGTAATTTCAATTATTTTTGATGGTAGCCTGTTCTGTAGGTATGTTGCAGTCATTATTGCTTCTCCCCAGTACTTGCTAGGTAAGTTGGCATCTGAAAGTACAAATCTGGCCATTTCTCTGAGAGTGCGGTTTTCCCCTTTGTCCTATGCCACACAGTTGTTTGGTGTACAATACCTTGTTTCTTTAGGTTACTGCGTTGGGTTAAGTGTTACTGGCTTGAGTTAAATGTTACTGCCTTGTATTAAGTGTTACTGGTTTGCGTTAAGTCTTAGTGCTTAGGGCTCGTATTTACGTCCTTCGTCCTCTTTTTCTGTCCTTCGTCTGCGTTTTACATCCTTCTGCCTCGTTTTCATCTTGTTTCATTTGTTTTGGCCACCAAATTAACTTGCCTCAAATTAACTTGCAACCTCACTCACGGCTGCAGTGTGTAAGTTGAGTCATATTTGTGTATTTTTGCCGGTCTTTCCAGTTCGGCGGTTCGGCCGTTAAAGTTATATTTTTGCAAGCCCTGCAATTCATCTACGTGCTTCGGGTACTAATATGCTCATTGCGCCGCTCATCTCGACGCTCATTGCCTAAGTACCGCGAGTCTCGGTGATGAGCGCCTTGGGTGCTCATATCCACCAGCGCAATGAGCACTTTTGACGCTCATTGCCTAAGTTCTGCGGGTCTCGTGATGAGCGACTGTGGCTCTCATCTCCACCAGCGCAATAGGCGCCTTTCACGCTCATTGCCGGGCCGCAACCTCAGCCCTAGCTTTGCGAGGGCCGCGGTTGCAGGGCTTGCTATGCGAGCCCGCAATTTAAACATTGCGTTACCAACAACTTTGGCAACCCTGTTATTACGACAACTATATATGTGATAGCTCTGAATGGAACATTACAGAATGTTGATATCCAAGTAATGTTACCTGATACTATAAGTGAACAACATACGATTGGGACCACAGCTTTGCTTTGATGGGACAGAATTCTGAAGACTGTGATGATGCAGCTTGCCATGGAAACAGTGACAGTTGTAAAGATAACTTTTGCTATCTGTATGAGATTAGTACAAGAGAGTGCTGCAGCGCTTGGGAGTGACATCACCTCCCTAAGCACCAGACTAGAAAGACCCCATGAATGGTCAATGGTAGACCACCAGAGGAGTATGAGCAGGAGTTGAGCAGTTGCTTCCCATTTGAATTCCAGAAGTGGCGATTCATCCAGTAAGTCCCTATCACCAATATCTTAGAAAGGAGAAGACCTAACCGGTCCAGCTGGTCCCTCCTCTTGACAACAATGCTCATCAATAACATACATATATATAACCACATTTGACTTGTGAAACCATCTCATTTAGGTTTAGATTTTTACAAACACTAGATGTCACAATTAATTTATGTTTGCAAAAATAATCTTTCACATGCCAATAGCCTAAATTATGTCATAGGCTCCTATTATTGTCACTGTAACAAAGGCTTAATTTAAGCTTGATGCAGCTATCAAATATCATATGATTACTTCCAAAAGACACATTACAGGAAGTAATGGAAAAAATGGACATAAATTGTTCTAATGTTAATAGATTATAGAAGACAACATTAAAGACAACATGTGGTCTGATTTCATCTTCATCTTGTATGATATTAATTCAATATTATCTGTATATCAAAGACAGAACTACATATGTCTGCCATGTATCAATATGCATTTGATATATTTAGGTTTCCATCGCTATAACAAAGTCTGCTTGGCTTTCCAAACGTTTTTCATTATTGTAAGAGTTCTACTTATTGGATTTCTGATGTCCATACCTATTTACAGGATGTCCTGTCCAACTCACAGTGACCATAGAAATTGTTTCAAGCAAGTGCTCTTCTTTAGTGTGCCATCGCAATGCATTATTGTGAGCTCACAGATCAGTAATAAACAATATGCTCTGTATTATATTACTTTATTTTTTGACAGATGATATGACATTTGTAGCACTACTTGGAGGTCAACAACAGATAGGATTGCATATTGCAACACTAGAATGGGAACATTTAAAAACTATACATACATATATTGTTTTGCTTCCTCTGCCTCTTTTTTTAGCACACAACATTCCTCCACTGTCCATAATACTAGCATTAAACATTTCAATTACACTTGCTATGGGTAGGTGAATGGGATTCCCTTCTCTTGGGTTATAGTCATTCTGGTGTACTGGCCATTTGAACAAATATGTAGGTGCTTTGCCAAAGTCATCAGCATTATGTTATCATGTCAGGAATCACATATACTGATTGACAACACACTGAGATTTATAGGGCAGGTATTTGAAATTAACATTTTACGTTTGTTGATTGTTCTTTAATATGTATTGTAGAGGCCTGGGTTGACTATTTGAAGGCTTATTTTTTCTTTGAAAAATTGTAGGCTGTCTTTATGGTGTTTCTTTTGCTTGTACTGGCTTCTTATGTGTCTTATAAATGTTATTATAAAGGGTTTAATTGATCTTTTGGGAGCTTGTTTTTGCTTAGATTTTCTTACCCTAAGGAGATAGGGGGTCCAGTCATGGTCTCCTTTCTCACTTAGGAGTGCAGCTGCCCCACACTGACGAATGCCACAGAGGCCAAAACATACATCTGCGGTTTGCTGTTTCTCCATTTCAGGATCGAATTGCCTGGTATTTTGAGGCTGGATCACTCTGTTGAGTGATAACAGACTGATATACTACAGAATATTTCTCTCTTTGAAGGGCACAAGTGAAGCTAAAAGAAGTTCTTCTCTGAGTAGGTAACTAGACCTATAAAAAAAAAAACCATATATATATATAATTCTCAGCAGCGCGTGCTTGCAAAAAAAGGTTGGTAACGCAATCTTAAAACTGCGGGCTCGCAGTAGGCAGCGAGCGCCGAAGGCACTCATTGCACTTGTGGAGATGAGCGGTGTAGGCATTCATCACTATGACCCGTGGGACTACAGATCAAAAGAAATCTCGATGATACAATTTTTAAATGCGAGACCCGTAGCACTTTGAAAAAATCCAATGGAAAAAATACGACCCGCAGCACTTGGAGAAAAAAAAATACGAAGTTAACGGCCGAACCGTGCCCATACAAAAACAACAAAAGACAATAAAAGAAACCTAAAAAAACATCACACACAGCACGGGGGGACAGCCAGGACATCTGAGATTGAAGCTGCATGAGAATTTAAAAACAATTTGCCAAGTTTCGGCACTCTAAAATTGCCTAAGCAACAAGAAAAATGGCGGCCAAAAATGAGGCTACACGACCCCTAACCACGCAAAACACCGCCAGGCACATAAGACTGGAAAGCAGGACGTAGAAAAAACAAATATGAACCGCGGGACTTAGAAAAGAAAAATCAGAGGTAAAAAAAATATGAAGTTAACGAACTGCGCACATCCAAAAACAACAAAAACACAAAGAAAATAAAAAATAAATAAACATCACACACAGCACGGGGGGGCAGCCAGGACGTCTGGGAGTGAGGTTGAACGACAATTTAAACACAATTTGATGAGTTTCCGAATGCGAAAATCGCCTAAGCAACAAAAAAAATGGCGGATGAAAAAAACGAAACTTAGGCTACACGACCCCTAACCACGCAAACCACCGCCAGGCACATAAGACTTTTACCCAGGAAAGTACGAGGTACAAAATACACTATTAGGAAAGACAGAAAATACTCCAGACCCGCGTAACACATAGACAATCGCCGCCCTTTTACAACACTAATTTGTGACTAATAACATTACCATTCTAAAATGGCACTTTACACAACTAAACAAATGGTTTGGTCTCTGATTTGGCCTATTTATACTGCACACTTGCCACATTGCTGACACTTACACCTTAGTAACAGTCCAAATGTACATTGTATGCTGCAGCAAAACAGATTGTTAGCTCTTCAGGATATTGATTGCTGGATATATTAATTAGAAATAGGTAAAGTATATTAATTTATTATTTAAGTAATTAATTAATTAATTCTTATTCAAAAATATATTTATATAAAAAAAAGAGCAGGGGAGAGGCTCGCAATGAGTCCCAAAGACGCTCATTGCGAGACACGCGTTGAGCGTCAAAGACGCTCAGGGAGGCGCTCATTGCGAGAAACGCGATGAGAACCGAAGGCGCTCAGCGCAAGGCTCACAATGAGCGCCGAGGGTGCTCAGAGGAGCAAAAGTACACAAGGGGAGAGGCTCACAATGAGCGCCAAAGGCGCTCAGCCCGGTGCTTGCAATGATCACTGAAGGTGCTCAGACGACCAAAAGTACATGAGGGGAGAGGCGCTCAGCGCGAGGCTCGCAATGAGCGCCAAAGGTGCTCAGAGGAACAGAAGCCTTACATTGTGTGGCAAACGGCATTACCTGCCTGACAATTTTATGACCGTTATTTTTTGACGGGCAATTTGCTAGTTACAGATGTTGAGAGCCTCTAACTATATGTTAGCTTTTTCTAATGAGAAGAGCTTGCGTTTTCAAGGACACACCCTGCAGAGAAAATGACAGAGTAACACATAAGAAAACACAATGGAAGCCTGCAGTAAAAACACATTCCATATAAAAGTTACAAAATGTAAAGGTTCTGTTTATTTGTCTTGCTTTGTGAACCGGTTTTGCTTCTTATCATGTTTAGTTATTCAAAAGACCACAAAGAAAATAAATGATTATAGTGGTCCTCTAAATATTCTACATTCATATATATGTGTGCGTATATTAGGACTTTAAAGCCTTTTGCAATTATAATCTCCAAGCAAACTAAATTAAAAAGATAGTAGTAGAGACATTAATGTCTAATAACAAACCCCTCTATATGGCAAAAAAAGCAATTCTGATTACAGAACTATAACAATCTTACCTTCTGCCTTGATGCACCTGATGCTTCAATGTTACCTACGGTATAATGAGATTTTGTTTTCATCTAAAAATGTAGCATTACTACAGGGTTTTCAGAAAACTATTTCCATATCCCATACAATACACATAATGAAAAACTCGGAGTGATAAGAAAAAGCTGACCTAAAGGAAGATGGAAAGAATGTTTTCTTTGTTGCGGGTTGAGATTATTTTATAATTTATCACAGTGTGTTTTATTTATTTTTTAAATAAAGGTCACTGAGCACAAAATCTAATTCTGAAGTTTGACTGTTCTTGGGGGCTTACTGTGTGACTAGAGTATGCTTACTACTTTTCCTGTTAGTTTCAGTGAAGTTTAAACATGTTTTACTTTTGCAAAAAGAAAAAAGTTTGTAATATTTCAAATGTGCTCTTTTAAATGCTTGAAAAAAAATGATTTGTGTTCCATCTCCCTTTAAGGATTTTGGAAATATACTTGTGATAAATAGAAAATGTGATGGAGCAGCAGAACTCTGGAAGAAAGGGTCCAGATTTGTACCCAGGTTCACTTATTGTGGCACATTATTACCTACTAATGCAGCTCTAAATCAGATTAAAGATATACTGTAACTGCCTTAAAACAACCAAAAGACAGTTATATATGCAAAGTAGTATATTCTGCTTCACAAGCCTCATTTAAAAAAAAAAGAAACACACTGTTCAACATTAACAAACACTTACTTTCAGGTGCAACACAGAAAAAGATGCATTTGACGGCCCTTTAAGAGCATGGAAAATCAGGCTACTGATTTCTCTAATTTTCATACAGGAATTGTAAAGTGATGGGAACAAATATTCTTGAAAATGGGACATGCCAGGAATACCCAATTCATTCTTGATTTCTATTTAATCCTATGTTATTAGTGACTCAAAAGAGTTCCCTGGCTGGGGCAAAAGAACTGGGAGGGATGGGGGCCCCAGATTAAATGAATAGGGGACACAAAAAACAGTACAATTAAACTTAATAATGCATTACCCGACTTGGCCACTAGAGGGCTATGGAGTAGTATGTCTTTCCCATGAAAGCTTTGACCCATAATTTATATTGAGAATTTAAACAAAGAAATTAAAAAGAAAAAGTTTTTGAGGAGGGGAACTGCAGCAATGCAGTGCACCATGAGGTCATGGAGAGTCGCACACGAATGAGTGACATAAACACACACACAATTAGTGACTCATCTCTCATGGTATGGTTTCTTTCATATGCACCAATTTTATAATATATAAAATGTACATTTGTCCAATTACTTTAGACCCTGTGAGCAGCTGATAGCAATATTGAGGTCTCCTCTGCTGTCAGTTCTTACAATCATAAATAGACCCAAAGTACAAGGAATAAACAATTATTTAAAACATATGTACTCTGTTATGTCTATTTTTGTTTATACTTAATCCTCTTTTCCTGAAACTGACAAATCAAAGATTAAAGTGAAGTAGTTATTAAGTAGAATACTTATCTTGGCTCTATTGTGCACTAATAGATTATGATTACTTCTAGATTACTTCTTATGTTTACACTGTGCATTTCACAAACTGTCACTTGTATTGTTTATCTGACCAAAGCATAACACTTACAATTTGATTATACATCATTAAAACAATATCTTTGTTTAAAAGGCAAGTTCCACCCAAACTTAAAGGGCCACTGCTGGGAAGGGCCGTATCTACCTTTTTGGAGCCCCTAGGCAGTGAAGTGGAGGAGCCCCTGCGAGTGCGTATACAAGGTATGCACAGACCCATTTTTGCCATTTCTGTACGTGTAAGTTCCCTTTCCTGTTGTAACTGTCTACTTCTAGGTGGTTACCCCTAGTAGTCAGTCTATGAACTACTATGATGACAGTGGCGCTTCCTTATTTAAAGGTAGGTAATTATGAAATGGAACTCTGGTGTGTCAAATTAAATTTCTTTCTTTTGCAGATACAAGCTTTAAATAAGGAAGCGCCATTATCATCATTACAATCCCTGTTGAAGCTTTTGGTGCTGTTGTATATCTACTATTGCCGCATAGGTCGTTGTCGGGTGGGTAAGTGGGCCAGTGGTGGGCATAGTCTTATAATAGAGAGGGTAGCCTATATATGGTGAGGCAGATAGTGAGGTAAATAGTGGGCCTCCTGTCTTAAACTGCTACCATTTAATTAGGGCCACAGAGGTAATTTCGCTTGTTTCCCCTACTTGCCTATATATATATATCAATGCACCATTTTTGTACACAGTACTATTAAAGATATATAATTGGTATTTACCTATAATCTATTGTACATTTTGATTTTCTTCATATATTGGCAGAGCTTTATGTAGATTAGTAGCTGTATAGCACCACAACATTTTTTTCACTTATGCTGCTACTATATATTTTTCTTTACATATAGAATTTACTCTATGTTATAAACATTGAAGTTACAGTGAAATGTATTTATGCAATTATCTATTGTGGAGAAATCCTGGATATATTAATTTTACATTCATTGTATTTATTTTACATATTAATAAAAGTTACATTTTATACAATGAAGGTATCTGGTTAACATTTTCCTACCTAAGAATCATTTTGGAATACCTCTTTAGGTCAATATTATCATTGGAATTAAAGGTGTACGTTTTCTTTCCTCTACATGTCATGACTATATTTGCACTGCCAATAATAATTAGTGCTGTCATAATTCTAATAATTGGGATATGTTGAACATCCCTAATATCTTAATTACAACTGATAGTGCCCAAGGTTTGAACTCTCTTGCTCTTCCCCTTTTCTTATATCAAATTCTCAGGAGTGCTTGCATGCAGGGGGCATCATTTTTTTACACCTAAAAATGTATTAAAACAGACTTATGTACTTTACACAAAGCTCTTTGAAGGAAGTGGGTGAGAATGGCAAAGCACCTTTATGATTGGGTGAATTGCTTATGTAGTCAATTCCTGATTTCCTTACAAATCATTAGAGGATTGCAGTCTATACTGCACAAAAACAACAACCTCCACAATTCTACCCGCATGGCTCTCAGGGCAGTATTCTAGGAAGCTGAGATTTGCCAGGTGAGACAGACCGTGACACCCAGAAAGTTAACTGTAAAACACAGAGCAGTTTTGTTTTTGAAAATCTGAATTGAGTCTGTGAATGGTGAAATATTTCAGTATCGTGCAAAAATATATATTTATGTCTGTCCTTTTTTCAAACTTTTGTGTTTTGTCTGGCTTATTATGGTTATGCTTTTTGGCTTCATGCAATAATAGTAACATTACAAGGATGTTTCTTGTTTCATGTCAGTGTTATTTAAATATGGTCCAAATTTACCAGGGGCCACCTAAAGAGCCTGTGCCTAGTGGAGCCTCATGTAAATTTGTCCATGGTTGTAGGTATACAACTTGTCATCATTGACTTACTCCTGCCCCACCCTCAGTGCAGGGTGACATCAAGGGACAAGATTAAACAGCCAGTGACCCTGAGGTGAGTGTGGAGAGGGGAGATAAGACTGCAGAAGAGGAAATAATATTTTTGAATGTTTACTCTTATGTGATGTTTTATTGAAATCTCATTTGAAGGAGGGGTACAAAAAGGTCAAAGAACCAAACATGGATACCTACAGCAGAGCAGAAAAAAACAAACAAATAGAATGTAAGTACAACGTGGCTGCAGTGTCTCTTTAACAGACTAAGAAATACCAGTCCATTTTAAATGTCAATTAAAAAAAATATAAACACACCAACCATATCTACTATTAGAAGCTAAATAAATTATATACTTACCTGTAACTTGCCCATCATAATTGACAGTATCATATGTTATCGTAAATTTTCTGTGCCGTCTATCTCTGTGTGCCCTCTGTGTCTCTCTGTGCATCCTCTGTCTCTCTCTGTGAGCTCTCTCTCGGTGCGCTCTCTCTCTCTGCACTCTCTCTCTGCCTATCTATTGTGTATGTTAAGTGATGGTGATATTGTAATAGACTTGAAGAGGGTTTCTTTGAATCCACCATTCATCCCAAGCCTCGGTGGTCCCTTCCTTTCTGCACGTGCCATTTCATCCTATTTGTACAATAGCTTTCTCAGTACTTAGATGAAACGTTTCGAGTTCATGTTATTCCACTGAGCCTATTTACCAAATAGTCTTGTTTAAACAGTATAATGATTGAAGATGTCTGATCTAACTTTTATTCTGAAAGTGCAATACTACACTCACACATATGTTGTGTCTTAGCCCTCATTGTGCTCTATCCATCCCATGTTGTTCCCTATCAAACACTGTGCACTCTCCATTCTGTGGTCTAACCTCACAGTCTGCCCTATCACTTCACTCTGTACCCTACCACTCCCATCCTGTGCCCTAACCTCACAGTGTGCCCTATCACTTCACTCTGTACCCTGCCACTCCCATCCTGTGCCCTATAACCCACCCCACCCTGTGCCCTATCCCCTTCGATTCTGTGCCCTCACCTTGCCAGTTTCACCCCACGCCATGCTTCTATTGGTCCTTCTGCCCCAGTTTCACCTCAACCCATGCCACTATTGCCTCCTCACTTCCTCTTCAGCTGGCCAGACTTTGTGGGATCCTCTGCAGACTTCCATACAGCCCAATTTACAGATCATTGTCACACTCGCACTACCGTTTTGTCGCGCTTCCAGGAAATTTACCAACAGTAATGACTGCGTGCGTCTGTGCACAACAAACCACGCAGATGTTAAACACAGATTATAAATTATTATAGTGGATAAATGACAGTATTACACACATTTTGGAAGACTCTATGACAACTTTCTACAAGATTTATTGTCCAAACCTCCTATAGACTAAAAGATAGATCATTCTATTTCAGAGGAGAGTGTTTTTTTTACACAAGCCAGTTACAGTTTATTTTTATATACTCTTTTGCAACTACATAATATTTGTTGTAAATTTTGAAACATAACTTACAATAAAATTTGAAAGTAAAAAAAAAAAAAAAAAAAACTATTATTTATTGTAGTAGAGCACCCAAAAAAAATTACTTCCTTCAAAACGGTCAAACCAAGAGCACTATTATATACAGGGAGTGCAGAATTATTAGTCAAGTTGTATTTTTGAGGATTCATTTAATTATTGAACAACAACCATGTTCTCAATGAACCCAAAAAAACTCATTAATATCAAAGCTGAATATTTTTGGAAGTAGTTTTTAGTTTGTTTTTAGTTTTAGCTATTTTAGGGGGATATCTGTGTGTGCAGGTGACTATTACTGTGCATAATTATTAGGCAACTTAACAAAAAAAAAATATATACCCATTTCAATTATTTATTTTTTACCAGTGAAACCAATATAACATCTCAACATTCACAAATATAAATTTCTGACATTCAAAAACAAAACAAAAACAAATCAGTGACCAATATAGCCACCTTTCTTTGCAAGGACACTCAAAAGCCTGCCATCCATGGATTCTGTCAGTGTTTTGATCTGTTCACCATCAACATTGCGTGCAGCAGCAACCACAGCCTCCCAGACACTGTTCAGAGAGGTGTACTGTTTTCCCTCCTTGTAAATCTCACATTTGATGATGGACCACAGGTTCTCAATGGGGTTCAGATCAGGTGAACAAGGAGGCCATGTCATTAGATTTTCTTCTTTTATACCCTTTCTTGCCAGCCACGCTGTGGAGTACTTGGACGCGTGTGATGGAGCATTGTCCTGCATGAAAATCATGTTTTTCTTGAAGGATGCAGACTTCTTCCTGTACCACTGCTTGAAGAAGGTGTCTTCCAGGAACTGGCAGTAGGACTGGGAGTTGAGCTTGACTCCATCCTCAAACCGAAAAGGCCCCACAAGCTCATCTTTGATGATACTAGCCCAAACCAGTACTCCACCTCCACCTTGCTGGCGTCTGAGTCGGACTGGAGCTCTCTGCCCTTTACCAATCCAGCCACGGGCCCATCCATCTGGCCCATCAAGACTCACTCTCATTTCATCAGTCCATAAAACCTTAGAAAAATCAGTCTTGAGATATTTCTTGGCCCAGTCTTGACGTTTCAGCTTGTGTGTCTTGTTCAGTGGTGGTCGTCTTTCAGCCTTTCTTACCTTGGCCATGTCTCTGAGTATTGCACACCTTGTGCTTTTGGGCACTCCAGTGATGTTGCAGCTCTGAAATATGGCCAAACTGGTGGCAAGTGGCATCGTGGCAGCTGCACGCTTGACTTTTCTCAGTTCATGGGCAGTTATTTTGTGCCTTGGTTTTTCCACACTCTTCTTGCGACCCTGTTGACTATTTTGAATGAAACGCTTGATTGTTCGATGATCACGCTTCAGAAGCTTTGCAATTTTAAGAGTGCTGCATCCCTCTGCAAGATATATCACTATTTTTGACTTTTCTGAGCCTGTCAAGTCCTTCTTTTGACCCATTTTGCCAAAGGAAAGGAAGTTGCCTAATAATTATGCACACCTGATATAGGGTGTTGATGTCATTAGACCACACCCCTTCTCATTACAGAGATGCACATCACCTAATATGCTTAATTGGTAGTAGGCTTTCGAGCCTATACAGCTTGGAGTAAGACAACATGCATAAAGAGGATGATGTGGTCAAAATACTCATTTGCCTAATAATTCTGCACTCCCTGTATACTGTAATACAATTATACAAAATAACATATATAATAAGTCATAATATAATATATTTTATTTTATGAATGCTACTTATTTCTTTCTCTGACGATAAGAAAGCAAAAGCTAATACAGCATGTGGATTTCCACTTGGCAATTGCTAGAACCATGCTGTGTTTTCATTGCATACTTGTGTATTTTCAAACCGTTACTTCAGGGAGTAGTTTTACAAACTCCACAGGGCTGATTAAGAGGTTTTATATTAGACCTCCCACTGAGGTCAGAAGTCAAAAAATAGTCAGCCTATTATTTGCCAATAAACAGCTAGACCTCTAGCAGTGACATCGGAAAACTGGATTTTGTAGCGCTTACTAATTGCAGTATGCAATATTTAATAACCAAGAAATGTATCACATATTGCATGGGTAAGGAGTGTCAAATTACCTAATTATTTGTAAGCCTGGGTACAGAACATTTGAAAATACCTTTATATGAATATCAGTTTATCACTCTGTTACTGTCTATTGATATAAAAAAATGGGAAACACTAATATCAATGAGAAACATAAAATATTTGATATTAGAAAAAAATTATATTTAAAGAAAGCACATTCACAATTGAATATTGATAAACATTATTTAGTATATTAATATTTAGAACAAACTTTGCTATTTTCTTGTCCAGAAATCATCCTCTAAGTTATATACGTTATAGCCTACTATATACTATTTTGTATTAAAACGTGAAAGTGTTTGTTTTTAGATATAGTTTAAAGCCATTCAAGACTTTCTTGATCTCAGAGCAGTGCTGGTCAACTGAGTAAGAGTAAACAATGAAGTTATTTAGCATGCTCCAAAATACTTTACACCCAAATTACAGGACCATGACGGAGTTGAAAACAAAATTACCAGCCTCAGTACTAAAAGTAATCTTTCACTGAGTACTTTATTGAACTCTGTTGATTTTCTTGGCAATCAATACAGTTTAAATAGTCATTCATCTCCATGATCAAGGGGATAGTTTGTTGAATTTTCAATGTGATCTCAGTAGAGTTGACTGGTTGCTCTTATATGAAGACTAATAATTTTAAAAATAAAATGAAAATATATCCAATTTATGAGTAATACTTGTTTTTGAGGTGATTTCAGTCAGTGCTTGTGCAAATGGTGCAAAGCACCTGAGACCGTGACATGGTAAGGTGGTCTGCTACATGCAGTAAATGAGGAATCTTAATTTATTAGATGAGTTTGGTAGAAAATTACTTTATACAAAGGTGATCTGATCCCCTAACTATATTTTTACGACCACAAAGGGTGATAGAGAAGTTGCAAGTGGACACACAAATTATTTTGTACAGGGGTTCTCCATTCACTAGCTCAGCCACTGATATCAACAATGAATACATGGCACCATGAGCTAAAGAAGAACCTTACAGAAAGATCTCAATGAATTGTTTCTAAGTTTATGTACATTGCATGAGAAGTGTCAGTAAAGGATCAGCCTGTTTCTTTTCAAAAAGATTAAAACACTTGCTTTATAGTGTATGACAATAAAGGAATCAGAGCAATCATAGAGAATACATTCCAGAATCGAAGACAGGGAATCGAGCTAGGGATCAATACATTCCTTACATCATGCTGCTCATTGCCAAGCTTCCTGTTGGATAATTGTATAATATTAAATAGCATCTTCCTGGAATGGAGTATTTCAACAGGTAATGCTGTTTGACCAGTTTCCATTTTCCATTTTGTTCCTCATTCTGTGGTAGACAACATAGCATTCCCCTGAAGAATATGACATATCTTGATGTTTGTGCCATATATGGAAGCTCTCTTAGAGATTACATTATTGCTTCTAAAACAATTTATCTTTATTTGACATTGTTCATAAAGAATAGCATATGATAAATGTGCTGCCTGTGACTTTTAACAATGACTTTCTTAGTTTGCTGTGGTTTGAGACATACAATATGTCATGACCAACTTTTGGGGCTAGGCTGGAATCCCCCTGAGCCCCACCAAAAAACGTTCTGGCGTGAATTAAATAGTCGAGGAACAAATCCTAGAACAATATTGGTAGGTACGTATATGCTATAAACCAAATATAAATCAATGTAAGGAATAGCAGTTATTTATATAGATCGGAATTGCAGCTAAACATGGTCAAGTTCTAATTATGGGAGGTTTTAACTACCAAGAAATTAACTGAATAAATGAGACCAGCAGTTCAGCTAAGTAGAGCATTATCTGGACCAAGTTATACAAGAACCTACTAGATACAAGGGTATCTTGGATTTACTAACCACAAAAAATATTGATTTAATATCAAAAGTTGAAATGGGGGAACATTTGAGGAACAGTGATCACAACACAGTATCATTTGAGATACAGTTAAAAAAAGCAAAGTTATAAGGGCCTACAAAAACTCTTAATTTTAAAAGGGCAAATTTTGCAATGGTCTAAGGCAGCAAAACAAAGTATATAGACAAGGACAATGAACAGGTCCAGCACCCTATCATAAGGTAAGTCGGATACGATGGACAACTCTAGAAGCCTCATTCAATTCGAAGGCCGCATCTCGCCGTATATAGGCCGTATGTTTGGGTCCTGCTGCGGACATGCAGTCTGCTACAAATCTGGTGCAATTCACGATACCTGCAGAAAGCCGAAACCATAAACCATGCACTCATATGTAGCAGTTCAGGGCGGGAACATGATCAATTAATCAAGGCCATAACTACTCATTTAGAAAAAGCCAATAGAAAATGAGACCGTCATCATTAGGTCAGTAAAACATGGAGGTTACATGTCAATCAATTAGCGTTTAGAGGTCCGATATGCGATCAGACTTGCAAAACCGCAAAATATTATTTTTTTTTAAATTAATGCTGATACTGTTCTAGTCCATCTGAGTGGCCTGACTCATTGATTCCTGAGATCGATATAACCCTGAATTGAAACAAAAAAAAAAGTATTTTTGATTGACGATTTGCGAGCTTGAGACTGTTGTGCAATTAATTCTAATGTCATCACTTTCCCCGTATTTAAAAGAGCAGTAATGATTTTTTTATTTGCATTTACAGTGCTACGGACATGTCTTTAACCCCTTTGCGGGTCCTATCTGGTACCCGTAGGATTTTCTTCTACATTTGATGTTTATGGGTGTGAAAACATTTGTGGGTTTGAAAGATTTTAGCAATTGAATAGCGATTTGCGATTTTATCGATCGTAACTCTTGCGGACATGAAAGATGGGCTGTAAGTTTTGATTTAACAACCGCAAGGATTTCAAGCCCTTAACATGTAGGCCATTTGCAGCTCGCAAAAAAAAAGCCAACTGAATAGCAACATAACTTAGGGCCTCCCTTACGGCTGCTGTAACTTACAATTTCTCAACTGAATGAGGCTCTAGGTCTGCTTGTGTGAATGAACAGTTATAAACACAACATCTTAGCTACCAATCACCTACAGTGACTGTAAATTTACAAAAAGCTCTAATTGAATATCATTATTTCATTGAGTCTACTTTTGTTACATAGAACACAAATGCCCCATTTGGTCACAAAGTAAAATCAAACCCATTATACGTTATAAAACACCTCTTTGGTAATGTGAAATCCGTAAGAGCACAAACTACGTAATTAATAAAAAAATTATTATTACATATAATCAACCTGTAAATTGATATGTTTGAATAGTACAATATTGTGATTCCATTACTTACATCTTGTATATTCATAAAATAAGATTTTTTATACGTTATAATACCAGTGATTCTAGGGTGAAGACTATTGGTTTATATACTTATTTGAAGATTATTGCCAGTAAAGATAATGTACCTGGAAAATCAAGAGTCATTGATTATCAATGCTTAGGTAAGGAAAATACCAAATATAGTAAGTCTTCAATTACTGCCTTATCTTGACAATCAGAATAAAGTGCAATTAAATACTTTTTTATATTTAGGATCAAACAGAACTCTAAGATTGTTTTCTTTCACTAAATGCAAAAACAAATACAGTATTCACACTATGGGTGTAGGAACTGGGGGAGATGGGGGGGACAAATCCCCCCCCCCCCCAGATTTTTCTATGTTTGCATGTATGTATATATAAGACATTTTACTGCCTGCATATAAAATGAGCTTTATCCCCCCCAGAATTTGTCTAGCTCCTACATCCCTGATTCACACCCCAATTTTGGACTCCAAACTTCCCTATAAACATATTCCATGATGTTGGAAAGGTTTGCATGGTATATACAACTAATAATTATTTACATATATAAATACTATCATGATACAATTATACATTGATATTTATTAAAATATTTCAACTAAATTGATTATCCACCATAAATGGAAAATCCTTGGAAAATCTTACCTGCAAACCCTATTCTTTATAAAAGCACATAAAATGAACCCATGAAATAGTATAGGAAACTTTAATGTTGATAACATATATTATGAAACATCAAAAGAAGGAAGCAACCTCAAGCTGTATGATCTACATCCAAGTCATGAAACCATGTCATCTGACTTTTAAAAAACAATGAAGACCGTAAACATTGTATAACGTAATGCAAGTCTACAGAACAAGCAATAGATAACAGATCATCAAAACCAAAAAGCAATTGGACTTTATAATGAAACACCACCAAGGCCATAAAGACCAAGTCATCATTAAATTGAAAATAAAATGAAGACTTGGAAATAAAAATCATACAGACATAATCTCTACCTGTTCTTATTGCAAATCAGAACAACACATGTTTGTAATGATGGAGATTATAAAAACACAAATATTATACATAATGTTAAAATATCTCCATATTGGTTCATAACTAATTTAGATTTGTGAGTAACTAACTAATTCCTAGAATAAGCCACATATAAAAAAATCAGTTGCTTTAATAGATAACTAGTATATTTATTGGTGTGGATGGGAAAATAAGAAAGTTATAGCAAATATATTTAAGCCACTGCTGAGGAAAAAATGTGAATATAGAAAAAGTACATGTGTTTCTAACACCTTACTTTTTAGGAAATACTCTGGTCCGATGTAATGATAAGAGTTTTTTTTTTTATCAGACATAAATTCCACACTCATTTTCCACACTGCTTTTTGTTGAGGGCATCTATAGACCTGGAAAGATTATACATGACAATGATTTTTTATTCTTTAATCTAGGACCCAGTGATTTTTCAATATTATTGGGTCCTTAGACAAGTCCAGTGGATTTTGTCTCTCACCATTTATTCTGTTGGCTATAACACATTTCATGAAATGCCTCTAATGTATGAATATCTGTGATACTAAAAAGGAATTTTCCTCGTCAAGTATGACACTGTATTATGAATTGAAGGGCATGTTCAGTATAAATATTTATCAGTACAATTACAAGTCATGGAAGTGGAATGAAACTTCAAATTATATATAACTAAATTTGTCATTTTTTAAAACATTGTATAATTGTAGGACTTAGATGTGTTATATCCCTTATATTAAATATTTTAAGTACTAATCTTTGCTCTCAGACATCATAATAACATTTTTCATGGTCACTGTTTGCCTGGATTATTACCATAATATTAGATATATTTTCTGTTGATTTTGTACAATTATTCTGTTGTAGCCCTAGGAAGCCTATAGTAATTATTTGATAATTAATACAATTTGATAACTAACAGCTTTATTAAATTGTAATTCTATAAATTTAAAAGGGCTCTATTTCAGCACACAGCTTATTTTTTTTTACATTAGTTTTTAGTTAGTGAACTTCTATCGAAAAGCAAGGTATTCACTAATTAAAAACTTCTGTAAAAAAATTATGCTATGTGCTTAAATAGAGCCCTTTTAAATTTACTGAATCACAATTTAATAAGGCTGTAAATGTCCACTTTAGATTCTCCACTGAACAATAACTTCAATGGGAATGTTTTACTGACACATATTGTCAGTGAATATTAGTTTATTATTGACACTGTATAAAATACTGAATTTTCTATATGATTAAACTAAAGAGAGTAAGCACATGCTGCTATTTTACTCTCCTGAAATATATTTAAAGTTGAAAATACATTCTCCTGTAATTGAAAAAGTCTTGTGTGGACCCATATAATTAGTGTAATATGAATATTTTTTTAATCCAAATGTCTATATTATTTCAGATTCTCTCTCAATGTCACTCAAACAGATATGTCTGAAACAGCAGCAGAACCAGATATTTTAATATATTTGGCAGAGTAAGCAAGCATGAGTTGATCTGTTATGCACAGACATGAATCCCAAGGTGAACGTTGGAGCCAAACCTCAGCATTTTTCACAATATACCATGGTGGAGCTCAAATTTCCCATATAACAATATTCCATTCAGAATCTCACACCTCATTTGGGTTCAATTAAAGCACAATTATTTTGTTAATTCAATATGTCTGAAATACTGTGAGTTAACTTCTAAAACATCCGTCATGGCACATCTGGTCAGAAATCAAGGTTTTTAATTGGAAATATAATTATTTGGAAAATGCTTGCGATATGTGTAGACAACATGAGCACCCTGCGTGCTCTTGAAAAATACAATTTAATCTGATGAAGCTTTAATATATAGAATTATCTTTTAAGGTTTTATGCTACGTTAGGCCAGTTCAGTTAAAGTGCATCCCTATTAGTCTGTGTTTTACATAAAGTTTTTTTTTCTTAGCTTTTTCCCTTAATGCCTTTTTATTTTATCTCTTTCATTTGTTTGTTTGTCCCTTTTCTAATTTCTTTTTTTACTTCCCCATAAACAACATTTTGCTCAATTTTCCCCTTATACCTATCTACATTTTTTCTCTTCATTTACTTTTCCTTAAAATGTTCCGAACAGGACAAAGGCAAGTCTGCCCTCTTGCCAATGAACCAGATAAAGATTATAAATAACAAAAAATATGTATTCTAAAAGTAGGTAAAACATCTCCATACAGTGGTAGGTCACAGAGAAGAGCAAGATGTGCTTGGAAAAACATCTTAAATGTTTCCTGTCTCTATGTCTACTTACTCACAGACATTTCGGTGCAAGAGAAAAGAAATGTGCTTTCTATGTACTTTAAAAAAAAGCTAAGTGGCAGAGGAACATGGGGGTGATATAAAGTTAAATTAACAGCAAAAAGTTTTCATTTTTAGATTTGTTTCCCTAAAAACAGTGTCCCCTTATGCCCTCTCCTAATAGCCAAGGGGCATAGGAACCAAATAAATTCTGGAGTGGAGGGGGTACATGGCAATATCATAGATAATACATGCATGTTACATGTTGTAAAAAAATAAGACCATCTGACCTCGTGCCCTTACTAAGTAAGCAATTTGCCAAACCCTAATGTACTACTTCTACACTTGCAGTGTACCACCATCCTGTTACTGAGGGAGGCAGTCACTTTGAAGAGTGAAAATTGGTTGCACAAAAGGAAGAGCCTTATTACCATTTGATAATTAAATATAGAATTTTCTGCTTGCATATTACATCATACCTGGCTGGCGTTGAAATATTTATTGAAGGCCAGAGACTTATTCACTTACCTTACGAGTTTAAAGAAACACAACTAGGAGGAGATCACCAGATTTTAAGGTTCCTTGGATTTGCCTCTGCCAGCTCTCTTTGTAATTTCTATAGCCATTCATAAAACAAGTGATACGACCCAAGGAATGACCCGACTTTGGAGGGGGCTACCCTGACCTGACTGTAACACTGATGGAGTAGTCATATGTAACTACAACAGGCTGGAACTTAAGCTCTAACTTAAGACAAGCAACTTCTCAAATACTGCTCAGTCTCTAGTGCAGCAAACCTGAAAATGGGGAAAACTAAGAGAGGTATGCAGACAAAATGCATCATCACAGACCATTTTGGACTTCCAGAAGCAAACCTCATTGCGTCTCACACTTCTCATTCAGGGCATTGATCGGATAATTCAGATTCTGAAGAGCAACGGGTGGCCCCACCTCAACAACATATGCATCTTTTAGCCGAATCCATGGCAATTATTGAGGAGATGTTTATGGCCCACTTGACAAAGAACGATGATGCTCTCAAAAAGGACATTAGCGATTTGGAACAAAGAACCCAACTGCTCGAGGAAACCTCGGATCCTATTGTAGAAGCACAGGAGAGAGACAGGGCTGAGATTTTGCAAAACTCTTCACGCATCTCCAGCCTTGAGGAGGAGTTTGAGGATTTAGAGAACTGCTCAAGGCGCCATAATTTGAGGCTGAGAGGTGTACCCAGGGCAACCGTCACTTCTGGGCGCGTTCCCGATGACATCACATGCCAAGACACCATGCTGAGGATCAGTAGCTTGTTCCTGATTGGATGTGAGGTGGCTAAGCTGTCTGCCTATGTTGCTGATCAATATGGACATTTAATACCATATAAGATAAGTGTTAATTGTGCTGTATTATATAACACATGATATAACACAATATTGATTCACATTAGGATCTCATCCTCCTTAATTATATCTGTGCAATATAAGTTAAATGATATATCACTATGTTATTATGATAAATATCGATATTTTGAGTACTGTTCAGCATATTGGGCTTAATGAATTGTTATAATCTTATGGTACTAATGTTTGGGTTTGATGAATTACCCTTAAATCTGTGCAGCACCTTAATTTATTCACATAACTATATTCATTTTGAATTAGTTTAATTATTAAATACATAGCACTTTTGTACTTATATATATTATATATGAATTGGCGACTTGCCCGTCAAAAATAATGGTAATAAAATTTGAAGCCATGGCAATGTTGTTTGCCACAGAATGTAAGGCATTTGCTCCTCTGAGTACCTTCGGCGCTCATTAAGCACATTGCAAGTCTTTCTCCTCGTGCACTCATTGCGAGCCTCTCCCATTGTGTGATTTTGCTCCTCTGATCACCTTTGGTGCTCATTGCGAGCCTCTCCCCTCGTGTACTTCAAGTTTTGTGTTTTGCAAGGATCATCTTTGAGAATTCCTATCGCTGTCAAGCAATGAGCAGTAATCACCTATTATAATTGTCTAACTGCGAGTTGTCGTCACGCTTGCGAGCCTTGCGAAGCAAGGCGAGCCGTTGAGGCATGGAAGCCTTCCGAGCTCGCACTTAGGCCCGCAGTTGCGTGAGGACAACTGTCAGTTTGACAACTTCCTTCCTCCTTCCCCTCATCCTCCCTCCTGCCCCTCATTCTCCTTCCTTCTTCTCATCCTCCCTCCTCCCCCCTCATCTTCCCTCCTCCCGTTCCCCCTCTCCACCAACCTCCAGTGTCGGATGACCGCCTGCTGTTCCCTCCTCAGCAGGCCTCTTCTTGCTGTGTCTGGCATATTCTCTCCCTCAGTACGCTACCTCCTCCCACCACTAGGGGGCGCTGTCACAGAGCAGGAACATACCAGGGACTGAGCAGCACAATGGCGACATGTACAAGAGTGCACCCACACGAGAGTGACAGCAGGGAAAGAGGGGAGAGTGACAGCAGGGGAAGAGGGGGAAAGAAAGAGGGACACAGCAGGGAAGAGTTGTGAGAGAGTGGCAGCAGGGGAAGGGGGGAAGAAAGAGAGAGCCAGCAGGAGAAGAGGGAGGAGAGAGTGAAAGCAGGGGAAGAGGGGGGAGAGAGAGACAGCAGGGAAAGAAGGGGGAGAGAGTAAAAGCAGGGAAAGGGGGGGGGGAGAAAGAGAGAGACAGCAGAGGGAAGAAAGAGAGAGCCAGCAGGAGAAGAGGGAGGAGAGAGTAACAGCAGGGAAAGGGGGGGAGAAAGAGAGAGACAGCAGTGGGAAGAAAGAGAGAGCCAGCAGGAGAAGAGGGAGGAGAGAGTGAAAGCAGGGAAGAGGGGGGGAGAGAGAGACAGCAGGGAAAGAAGGGGGAGAGAGTGACAGCAGGGGAAGGGGGGAGAAAGAGAGACAGCAGAGGGAAGCAACAGAGAGACAGGGGGAGGGAGAGAGAGAGTGCAGGGAAAGAGGGGGGAGAGTGAGAACAGGGGAAGAGGGGGGAGAGGGTGACAGCAGGGAAAGAGGGGGGAGAGAGTGACAGCAGGGAAAGAGGGGGGAGAGTGAGAGCACGGGAAGGGGGGGGGGAGAGTGAGAGCAGGGGAAGAGTGGGGAGAGAGTGAGAGCAGGGAAACAGTGGGGAGAGAGTGACAGTAGGGGAAGAGGGGAGAGTGACCGCAGGGGAAGAGGGGGGGGGGGGAGAGAGAGACAGCAGGGAAAGAGGGGGAGAGAGTGACAGCAGGGAAAGAGGGGAGAGTGACCGCAGGGGAAGAGGGGGGGGGGGGAGAAGAGAGAGACAGCGGGGAAAGAGGGGGAGAGAGAGACAGCGGGGAAAGAGGGGGAGAGAGTGACAGCAGGGAAAGAGGGGAGAGTGACCGCAGGGGAAGAGGGGGGGAGAGAGAGACAGCAGGGAAAGAGGGGGGAGAGAGTGACAGCAGGGAAAGAGGGGAGAGTGACAGCAGGGGAAGAGGGGGGGGGGGAAGAGAGAGACAGCAGGGAAAGAGGGGGAAGAAAGAGAGAGACAGCAGGGAAGAGGGGGGAGAGAGTGGCAGCAGGGGAAGGGGGGAAGAGAGAGAGAGCCAGCAGGAGAACAGGGAGGAGAGAGTGAAAGCAGGGGAAGAGGGGGGAGAGAGAGACAGCAGGGAAAGAAGTGGGAGAGAGTAACAGCAGGGGAAGGGGGGGGGAAGAGAGAGACAGCAGAGGGAAGAAAGAGAGAGCCAGCAGGAGAAGAGGGAGGAGAGAGTGAAAACAGGGGAAGAGGGGGGAGAGAGAGACAGCAGGGAAAGAAGGGGGAGAGAGTGACAGCAGGGGAAGGGGGGAGAAAGAGAGACAGCAGAGGGAAGCAACAGAGAGACAGGGGGGAGAGAGAGAGAGCAGGGAAAGAGGGGGGAGAGCGAGAACAGGGGGAGAGGGTGACAGCAGGGAAAGAGGAGGGAAAGAGTGACAGCAGGGAAAGAGGGGGGGGGAGAGTGAGAGCAGGGGAAGAGTGGGGAGAGAGTGAGAGCACGGGAAGGGGGGGGGGGAGAGTGAGAGCAGGGAAACAGTGGGGAGAGAGTGACAGTAGGGGAAGAGGGGCAGAGAGTGACAGTAGGGGAAGAGGGGCAGAGAGTGACAGTAGGGGAAGAGGGGCAGAGAGTGACAGTAAGGGAAGAGGGGAGAGAGTGACAGCAGGGGAAGGGGGGGGAGAAAGAGAGAGACAGCAGAGGGAAGCAAGTGAGAGACAGCAGGGAACGAGGGGGGAGAGAGTGAGAGCCGGGGAAAAGGGGGGAGAGAGTGAGAGCAGGGGAAGAGGGGGAGAGAGTGACAGCAGGGGAAGAGGGGGAGAGAGTCACAGCAGGGGAAGGGGGGGAAGAAAGAGAGACAGCAGGGAAAGGGGGGAGGGGTAGAGAGACAGCAGGGAAAGAGGGGGGATAGAGAGACAGCAGGGAAAGAGGGGTGATAGAGAGACAGCAGGGAAAGAGGGGGGTAGAGAGACAGCAGGGAAAGAGGGGGGGGGGGAGAGAGAGACAGCAGGGAAAGAGGGGGGAGAGAGAGACAGCAGGGAAAAAGGGGGGAGAGTGACAGCAGGGAAAAAGGGGCGAGAGAGACACAGCAGGGGAAGAGGGGAGAGAGAGAGACAGCAGGGAAAGGGGGGAGGGGTAGAGAGACAGCAGGGAAAGAGGGGGGATAGAGAGACAGCAGGGAAAGAGGGGGGTAGAGAGACAGCAGGGAAAGAGGGGGGGGGGGAGAGAGACAGCAGGGAAAGAGGGGGGAGAAAGAGACAGCAGGGAAAGAGGGGGGAGAGAGTGACAGCAGGGAAAAAGGGGGGAGAGAGTGACAGAAGGGAAAAAGGGGCGAGAGAGACACAGCAGGGGAAGAGGGGAGAGAGAGTGAAAGCAGGGGAAGAGGGGGGAGAGAGACACAGCAGGGGAAGAGGGGGAGAGAGTGACAGCAGGGGAATAAAGAGAGAGACAGCAGAGGGAAGCAAGAGAGAGACAGCAGGGGGAGAGGGGGGAGAGAGAGACAGCAGGGCGATGGTGCTTATCTTGCCGTCATTTTTGACGGGCAAGTAGCTAGTCCAGATATATAAGTGCAGTTTAAAATGTAATTTTTTTTAGTGCAGTGGAAAGTATACATTTTTATTTTCCATTACTAATTAATAAGTAGGAAATTAATGTACGTTAATAATTAATTAGGAATGAATAAATGTATTAGGAAATGCGAAGCATTGATGTATTCATAAAGTAACGGTAGTGTAAAATATGCTATTTAACATATTTTTTTTATATATATTTTTTTATAATAATTAATGAATTAATTAATAAATAATATACTTTACCTATTTGTAATTAATATATCCAGCAAATAGGTATATATCCTGAAGAGCTCATAATCTCTTTTGATTTTGCTGCAGCATACAATGTACATTTGGACTGTTGCTGACCTGAGGAGAAAGTGTCAGCAATGTGCCAAATGTGCAGTATAAATAGGCTGCGTGCGCGATGCCAAATCGTTTGTTTAGTGGTGTATAGCGCCATTTTAGATTCGTAATGCTATTAGTTGCAAGTTAGTGTTGTAAAATGGCGGCAATTGTCTATGTGTTACGAGGCTCGCAAGCATTTAGCGTGCTTCCTAATAGTGTGATTTGTACCTAGTACGTTCCTGGGTAAAACTCATGCGTGCCTGGCGGTGTTTTGCACGGTTAGGGGTCGGGTAGCTTCTTTTCCATTTTTTTCGGTGGCCATTTTTCTTTCTCGCTCAGCCGATTTTTGAGTGCCAAAACTCAGCAAACCAAAACTCAGCAAATTCTGCTTCATTTTGCGTGCAACCTCACTCCCAGACATCCTGGCTGTCCCCGCCCCCCCCCCCCCCCCCCCCCCCCACGTGCTTCGTATTTTTTCGACCGCATAATTATTTTTTTCTAAGTCCTGCGTTCCTCAACTGCTTGCATCCTAAGGCAATCCCACATTTCCTAACTGCTTGGAGGCTAAGTCCCGCGTTTTTCAATGCCTCAACGGCTTGCCTCGCCTTTGGCGCTCATTTCTGGCTAAGTCCCGCGTGTTTCAATGCCTCAACTGCTCGCATCGCCTCAACTGCTCGCTCATTGCCTATGTGCTCCGAGTTTTAATGCCTCAACATCGCCACGCGTAGCTTGCAGTCGATAAGCGCTCATCGGCTAAGTGCTTCAAGCTCGGAAGACTTCTGTGCCTTAACTGCTCGCCTCATTACGCGAGGCTCGCAAATATGACGACAAATCGCAGTTTGACAATTATAATATGTGATATATCAAAATAGATTAAATAATCACTTTAAAGCACCAGTGCACTTTAAAGCAGTTTATCCTTGCTGTGCAGCTTTGATGATTAATTAATTAATTCTGGTAAAAATGTATAGCATTTAATAGCATTCTATGATAGAACAGATCTGAGTAATACATTATGAGAATGAGAATTTTTTTGAATTTTTCTAAATAATTTAACATGACAGCAATTTTTGAATAATCAATTGGATGATACTGGTGTAGTTCATCAATACTAATTATAATAAAGCAATAGCCATAGAGATTAATTAAGTTGTGACAGCATATTGGGAACGTTAGTCTAGTATTTTATCTTTTAATCGCCGTGGTTTTTGTTAAGTATAATGTTTTAAAATATATGGAATAAAATAAATTTTAAATATACTCCTCTTGAAGTTATAAATGGGGTAAAACCTATTATTGAAATGAAGGGTATATAATTAAATAGGAGTGTTCTTTTATTTTCTTTATTTCAAAAATGTACCCAGGGCAACCCAAGACATCATGCAGTATCTGAAAGCTACCATAAGCAGTATAATCCCAGAATCAGTTTGGGAAATGGAAAGGGCCTCAAGAAACCAGGACTTACCTTAGAATGTTATCATTTGATTTTTGAGACAGAGATCCAGGGATCTTATTTTAGAAGCCTTAAGGATGATGACTGTTATTAAAGGTCCGGACAACTCAGTGCTCCAAATATATGCTGATCTCTCCCCTATCACACTGGCTAAGCGTAGGGAGATGAAGCCAGCACTAGATATCTTGATTCGGCACAAAATACAGTATAGACAGAGCTTCCCCTTTGCTCTGTTATTTCATTTTCAAGGCAGCTCATATTTAGCTCATTCCCTGGAGGATTTCCAAACTTTTCTCAAGCGCTTTCACCTGCTTTCTGAAGAAGAACCGTATGAGAATCCATACCACATGGCCATGTCGATTCCCACCAGGCAATGGCAGGAAGTTTCGCATTCCAAAAGGACAGGGCCAGCTCTTCTTTGTGCCCCTCGGGGGGCTCTTCTACGCAAAGATCTTATCCCATAACGGATTCAACCTGAGACTGTTTATGTGATTATTCTGGAGTAGAACAGTAACCGTATCTACCTCTAAGCTGATGTTTATTATGATTGTTTCTTAGCTGTTTATAGAGCTTCAGGCTTATAGTTTATAGCCCTAATATGTATAGGGATTATGTTCAGTAGGTGGTAAACTAAGTATAGGATCATTATGCAAAGTTCTGCTGTTGTATATGCAGATATTTTGTTTAATTGTTCAATTCTCAGTAATAGAACCTATCGTTATTTTGGTCATATTCTGTGCCCCCCCCCCCCCCCCCCCCCAGAAACATACATACATTATTTACATTTTCTGGTTACCCCTCATATTGAGGGCCGTTTAGAGGTATGGTTAGCCCCCCCCCCAATGCTGCCACTGAAGTTTTGTGGCTAAGGAGGTTATGATCCTTTAACAGTTTAATAATGTGTTTTTTGCACTATATCTAAATTATTCAAAATTTGTCTAATGTTTTTTTGTTTTTGTCTTTTTCTCCTTCCTTCTCCCTCTGGCAAGTGATACCCTTTCTCCATTGCTTTGCAGCTACTCTAGGTTAGTATGCTGGTGCTGCTGGCTCCATCTGGTCTATCCGTCACTCTGGGTTTGGAACTGAACCTGGGTGAGTAACCCCACACTGAGCACTCTAGTCGTCACTACTATCGTGACTAACTTAGAATAAACACTTATGACACAAAATGTACAGGGCTTTCATTTCCAATTTAAGAGGAGGAAAGCGTTTCTGTATTATAAAGAAGTTAAACCCTCTGTTCTATTTTTGCAGGAGACACACTTCTCACATAACCACATTCCAAAATACTTACATAAAGTCTACCCTGTATTTTTCTCAGCGACCCAACCCACTAGAAGAGCAGGCACTTCGATACTCATCCACTGAGAGTTCACCTTTAAATTGGAATCTAAACAAGTAGGCAAGGACGGGCATTATATTTTTCTAAAAAGCTCAGTCTTTGACAAGTCTATAACACTAGTTTCCATTTATGCTCCCACCATTTCTCCACGTACGACCCTACTAGGTATCCTGAGGATTCTAGAAGCATAGGCAAGTGGGAAAGTAAAAATTGGTGGGTACTTTAATTTGGCATTTGACCACAAACTGGATAGATCAAATAGTCTAACAAATGGGTTATTCTCTAATAGATTAAAACAGATGACTAAATTGCTTGATAAATTAGGTTTAGTGGACTCCTGGAGGGGACACCACCCCAGGTCGAGAGAGTATACTTACTATTTACATACTCATGGGCCATACTCACGTATTGATACATTCTTAATTCACTGATCTCTTTTTGATTCTTCCAAGGATGCTAACATTATCCCCTGTACTTGGTCAGATCATTCTGCTGTCCTGTTAACCCTAAAGACTCCCATACTCATGGAAACTCAATCCCCTCCTTCCAGGAACAGATATCTAGTGATCTATAAATATACTTTGATTTGAACCCCCTCACAGATGTGGGAATTGGGTGGACCTGGGTTGCCCATAAGGCATTCATAAGAGGAACCTGAATAAAAATACTGGATCATCAGCTTATGGGAAACAATTCAAGCAACAAGAAAGGGATCTCATGGAAGCATTAGGGAACTAGAAAGGTTAGAATCAATAGAATCCCACGGCCCAATTGGGCCAAAAGATTGATACATGTCGATTGGAATGGGATAATCTCATATCACAAAGAACATAGAAAGCCCTCCGGCGCACTAAACATCTATTCTATATTAAAGCCAATAAGCTGGACTCACTCCTAGCAAAGGGGCTTAAAACTAAACTTAACATGGCCAGGATCACTAAGATTAGATCATCTACTGGCTCATATACCTTAAGTCAAAATGAAATTCAGAATTTTTTTTTTTGATTTCTATCAATCAATCTACTCCTCAAAGCTTCAAAGCTATACAGGTGCCATACAATCTTATTTTGATAGATATAACCTTTCTACCCTTTCAGACCAAAATCGAACTACACTTAATTCGGATATCACCATTAAGGAAATACAGGCAGCCATTAAGACCCTCAAGGCCAGCAAGGCTCCTGGACCTGATGGGTTCACAAATTTATACTACAAAGAATTTGCAGACCAACTTTCCCGTACCTCTGTAAATTGTTTAACTCGATTCTTAACAGTGATAAAATGCCCCCAGAACTTAATCAGCGTGATTTGGTCCTCTTCATCAAAGAAGGTAGGGACCCCCTTGATCCCAAAAACTTTTGTCTTATATCTCTTATGAATGGAGATATCAAGCTCCTCGCTAAGATAATAGTAGGCAGAATATCCAACTTCCTTCCAGATCTAGTCCACAGAGATCAAACAGGCTTTATTCCATATCGACAGATGGCAGTTAATGTAAGGAGGACGTTGAATGCATTTAGCTCAAGTATCTAATACTCCAATTTGCATCCTGTCTGTGGATATTGAGAAGGCTTTTGACACTGTCGAATGGCCTTATCTCTATTCAGTCCTGCAAAAAATTTGGCTTGAGGGGGTGTTTCATTAATCTTATTAAATCACTTTATCACCACCCGCTAGCTAACCTTAAATTACCAGGAACAGGTAGTGGGCAAGGGTGCCCACTCTCCCCCTTGTTATTCGCATTGGCTATTGAACCCCTGGCCCAGGCCATCAGATTTAATTCGGAATCTGTGGTCTTGAGGTATGCTTCTAACACCTTTAATGATCTTTGTTCAAGTGATCTTCTCTGCACCCTAACTAACCCGGTCTCTTCGATCACTAATCTAATGTCAACTATCAATAAGTTAAAGAGTTAAATGAGACAAGACCGAAGCATTAGATGTTCGGATGCCTTTTGCCGATATTAAGGCCTTGCAACACCTTTATAGATTTGTCTGGCCACCAAATGGCATTAAATATTTAGGAGAATATTAAAAAAATTAGCAGTTGATTTACAGAAGTGGTCTAAGCTTCATACTGTATATCCTGGACAGGACACATTATTACCATTAAAATGAATTTTTTACCAAAAATCCTACATTTGTTTAGGACATTTGCCATTTCAGTCAACATAAGTGATATGGAAAGAATACAATATCAGATTTTTAGATTTTTATGGGCAAACAAACCACCCCTTATTACTAAGAAGATTATATACAGGCACAGGACCCAAGGGGGTCTCTCCTGATCTAATCTTAAGCTGTACTATAAAGCCGGTCCAACTGGCATTCTTGCCCATAGCTCACTCAATCAAACATCAACCTATTTTGGTCTTTATAGAGAATCAACAACTTATTGACAACTCCATGCTTGGAACACCATTATATGGCAACCAAGTACTAAACAATGCTTAGTTAAATTCTCTAACCCAATGGGCGGTCGGGAGGTAATAACTATCCTCCTCATTGTCCCCCTTAACATCTATTAGATCCTTCCCAAATTTTGAAAATGCCTTTAATTCAGAATCTAGACAGTGGTGTTTATTAACCATCTATACAGGTTGGATGCCTGGTTTGCAAACGACAAAATCTACCCTCACGGCCTATTCTGTAATCAACATAATATTCCGCTCAGAGAAAGCTGGAACTTTACACGTCTTAGGCATTGGCTTTCATCCATAGTGCGGAGCACAGGCCCTCCAAAATCAGCCTGGTTCTCAGTGCTGTGCAAGAACTTACCACTGTTTAAAGGCATTTTGGGTGCCTTACACTCTATTTTCAATGAGACTGATAAAACACTCAAACCTTTCTTTGTGGTCAAATGGGAACAAGACCTAGGTAGGAGTCTAGAGACTGCTAAATGGAAAGAAGCCTTTACCAACCTGTCCAGGGGCTCCATGATATATAACCTACTTGAGGTCTTGGTTCACGTTCTGCATAGGACATATCTCTCACTTTCGAGAATGCACATAATAAACCCCCGATTAGTGACAAATGCTTTAGGTGCTGTAAATTAATAGGAGACTTTTTACATGCTTGGTGGTCCTGCCCAGTAGTTAAGGGTATTTGGGAGCAAACGCCGAGACTAGTATCCCAAATAATCATTACCCCACTTTGCATCTCCAATTGCCTATTAAGTATATATGTAGACAAATTAACTTTAGCCCAAAAAAACTCTTACAAATTATTGCCCTGGGTTAATTTTATTATGATCAACGAGAAATTGACCCATATCTTGAAGGATTTATATCCCCAGTTTTTAATGATATGGACACCGTGGCTTGACTCCCAGCATTGTATTTCAATTAGGTGAACTCATTTTTGTATTCCAACCTCCTCCTTCTGGGGCGGTGAGACCGGTGGGACTTTGGATCTACGTCAACCAGGAGTTCAGGTAAACTTGCCATTCAAAACTCCTTTCTTTTCCCATGTTCTATTTTTATTGTTGTTTGTGCTTGTTTTTACTTTCTGTATGTGTTTTTTGTTTTACTCTTTCTTCTTTTTAAATTCACTAACTTGTTTCTTTGTTATTTATATGCTCCCGGTTTTATGATTCTGGAAAAGTTTAAGTTAAGACTTGAGGAGGGAACTCCTCTCTAAATTTACCACAAAGAATGTTCAAAAATTGAGAAGGCAACAGACATTCCACAGTCTGATCCCTAGATTCCTTTAAATGTGGCCTTTCTTTAAACTTTCAAGATTAAGTGCCTGATGTTATGTCTGAGTGTTTAAGGTTATCATAATTCTTTGTATACTTAGTCCTACTGTGGAGTCTGTAATCCTAATTTTGCTATGTTGTCACTCTTGTGATTTGTCTTCAATAAAAAGATTGGAATACAAAAATAAAAAAAATAAGACAATGATGACAAACAATAATATGAAGTAGTACTATTTTAGCTCAATCTGGCTGGATTTCAGTCTGCTACATATTGTATTTTGGTGGTGTGGGAGCTATGCAGAGGGGTATGTCTTTCATCTGCATATTATTATTATTTATTTGTAACCCGCCAACATATTCTGTTGGGCTATACAAGGCAAAAAAATATTAACACATTACAAAAAATGCAGGACCCTGTCTGAGCTTAGATTCCAGTGTCCATAGCGCTTTCCCCAAAGCACATTACAAGATTGAAAACTTGCAGACTTACAATCGAAAGGGTTTGGGTGCGTTACAGGATAAACACATACATATACAATATATATACACTAACTGTCCAATACATGTAATAAATATAGTTTCTATACTATAAATATAAGATACAGTAGGGGGAAAAGTATTTGATCCCCTGCTGATTTTGAACGTTTGACCACTGACAAAGAAATGATCAGTCTATAATGTTAATGGTAGGTGTATATTAACAGTGAGAGACAGAATAACAAGAAAAATAAACAAGAAAAACGCATGTCAAAAAAGTTATAAATTGATTTTACAGGTTAATGAGGTAAATAGGCATTTGACCCCTTCGACTTAGTACTTGGTAGCAAAACCCTTGTTGGCAATCACAAAGGTCAGAAGTTTCTTGTAGTTGGCCACTAGGTTTGCACACATCTCAGGAGGGATTTTGTCCCACTCCTCTTTGCAGATCCTCTCCAAGGCCCTCATTCAATTGCAATTTGGCCAATCGAATAGGGCCCTAAATAAGCACATAACATATATTTTTTAAAAAAGTTTTTAGTTAGTAAGCATCTATCCAAAAGCAAGGTTTTCCCTAACTAAAAACTTATTTTAAAAAAATATGCTATGTGCTTATTTAGAGCCCTATTCAATTGGCCAAATCGCAATTGAATGAGGCCCCAAGTCATTAAGGTTTCGAGGCTGATATTTGGCAACTCGAACCTTCAGCTCCCTGTACAGATTTTCTATGGGATTAAGGTCTAGAGACTGGCTAGGACACTCCAGGACCTTAATGTGCTTCTTCTTAAGCCACTCCTTTGTTGCCTTGGTTGTGTGTTTTGGGTCATTGTCCTGCTGGGATACCCATCCTCAAACCCATTTTCAATGCCCAAGATTTGACGATACATGCCCCCGTCCATCATCATGTTCATGCGGTGCAGTTGTCCTCTCCACTTAGCAGAAAAACGACAAAAAAACCAAAGCATAACATTTTCACCTACGTCTTTCACGGTGGGGATATTGTTCTTGGGGTCATAGGCAGCATTCAGTTGAGTTGATGCCAAAGAGCTCGATTTTGGTCTCATCTGAGCACAACGCTTTCACCCAGTTCTCCTTTGAATCATTCAGATGTTCATTGGAAAACTTCAGATGGCCCTGAACATATAATATATATAAATATAATATTCTCATGGCAAGATATATTTAATATGTACACACACTCTCTATAATTTGCATATACTTTCTACAGACATACTACTTGCAGAGTATGCCTAATGTATAAAAACATACTGTATGCCCTTCACAACTGCACTTCAATCTATTTAACCTTAGTCCTGTCTGTGATACTGCATTACAGCATATTATCAAGCCAGACCTCCTCTCTCCCTCTGTCTATCACTTACCTTGCGCAGGAGAGTCACAGGTAAGGACAGATCAAATATTACAAAGTGTGTGCGTGTGTGTGGGGGGAGTAAAAAACTAAATAACAAAACATGGTACACACTATAATGCAAATTAAACAAAATATAACAAATATAAAGATTAAATGCAGGAAATATTCAAAGTACGTTATCTACATAATTAATTTGAGGGATTTTTAAAAAAATGAAATTATGTTGCTGTGTAAAGCTCAAGGACACACCCTCTTGAAAAAAGAATAATTGCATATAAAATATATAGAAAAGTAAAGATTGTATTTGAGTTGCTGCTGTCTTGATGGTTAGTAAAGGGTTAAAACCGATACCCAAATGCAATGTTTCTATTGGTAGGCACACGGGAGTGCTCTGGGAGAGTGGAAAACAAATGTTATTTTTTCTTTCAATAATTTTTTTATTGGTCACTTCAGACATTGATCAACAGTCTTTCAGTAAGCCATGACTCGTAGGTCAGGTATTAACATTCTACGTTAATTATTATAAACATGTGTATTCTGACATAGCAAACAGCGTGACCTCTCCCCTTTCATTTTCCGTTTTCTAGTAACAAAACAATAAACCTTTTTTCCCTTATAACTTTTCGCATATTGACTCAGTAATCCTTAGCTCGCAGGCTAGGCTTAATGGGGCCTATCACATTTATAACCGCCTCACCAGTTTCATCTCCTCTAACTCTCTCCTGGACACTTTCCAATCCGGCTTTCGGCCCCAACACTCCACTGAGACAGCCCTCATAAAAGTCACCAATGACCTGCTCACCGCCAAGTAGAAAGGACACTTTTCTATTTTGCTTCTCCTGGATCTCTCTGCCGCCTTTGACACAGTTGACCATTCACTTCTACTCCACATTCTCTCCTCCCTCGGCATTCGAGACACTGCTCTCTTGTGGTTCTCATCATACCTCCAAGAACGATCATTTAGCGTCTCCTTCTCCGGCACATCTTCTTCTCCTCACCCCCTGTCTATTGGCGTACCCCAAGGATCAGTCCTAGGCCCCCTCCTCTTCTCCATCTACACATCCTCACTCGGCACCCTAATAAACTCTTTTGGATTCCAGTACCATCTCTATGCAGACGACACCCAAATCTATCTCTCAGCACCAGATCTATCCCCCTCTCTTCTAGCACACGTCTCTGACTGCCTCTCTAGTATATCCTCTTGGATGTCCACCCACCATCTGAAACTCAACATGTCTAAGACTGAACTCTTAATCTTCCCACCCTCTACTACAGCTTCAATTCCTCACATCTCTCTCTCTCTGTCAACAATGCCATCATAACTCCCACCTCCCAAGCCCGTTGTCTCGGGGTTCTACTGGACCCTGCCCTCTCTTTTATACCACACATACAGTCTCTAACCAAATCCTGTCTTTTCCATCTAAAAAACATATCCAAAATACGCCATTACCTTACACAAGACACTACTAAGATTCTAATACACTCTCTTATCATTTCTCGTCTTGACTATTGCAACTCGCGCCTTGTTGGCCTGCCCATCACTCGCCTCTCCCCACTTCAATCCATAATAAATGCCTCCGCCAGACTCATCTTCAGTACACATCGTTCAGTGTCGGCAGCTCCTCTTTGTCAATCACTCCACTGGCTTCCCTTAGCCTCCAGAATAAAGTTTAAAATCTTGACCCTAACTTATAAAGCCCTCAACAACAGCGCACCCCCATACATCTCTGCTCTCATCTCCAAATACTCCCCCACACGCCCTCTTCGTTCTGCTAACGACCTTCTTCTTTCTACCACTCTTGTCATCTCCTCTCACTCCCGCCTCCAGGACTTTTCTTGCGCTGCCCCTATTCTCTGGAACTCATTGCCTCGCTTCACCAGACTATCCTCCTGCCTTAAATCCTTCAAAACATCAATAAAAACGCACCTCTTTAAAGAAGCCTATAACCTTCCTCCCTAACATGCTCAGCACTGCTCAGCACTACTCTCTCCCTACTGTACCACATACAAACTTTAACCTTTAGATTGTAAGTCTGCGAGTTTCAATCCTGCGCGGTGCTTTAGGGAAAGCGCTATGGACACTGGATTCCAAGCTCAAAGACAGGGCCATACACTCTTTGCAATGTATGAATCTTTAACTTGCCTGTAACTTAACTTATGTATAGCGCTACGGAATATGTTGGCGCGTTACAAATAAACGATAATAATAATAATAATAATAATTTAGTGGGTTGAACCTTAGCCCCCTTATGTCCCTTAAAGGTTTTTTTTTTCCATCACCATGCCTGTGTTAGTCTGTTGATTATTAACCTTATGGAACTTCTACATACAACTTCTAAACTTAAAAAAAGGTGAAATCTTAAAACGACAACTCTCTTATGGGGATCCCTGTCTTTATTTAAAGTCATATTCGGGTTTGAGCCTGTGCTTCTAAACCTATGCCCCCCCCCCTTCCTTCTTTCCCCTGTTTTTGTTCCTCTTAGGTACAGAGTATCTTTTCTTGCTCGTATTAACATATCTATCCCCTGTAGCCTTTAGTCATTCTTTCACAATTTAACTAACATAACTCAAAACAATTTGGTCACCTGTATTTTCTCATATAATAAGATAGCTTCATAATTTTTATTTTTTACCTCGTTATTTCTGTACTTCATGGCTCCTCCCTGGTCCCCCCGGCGCCCCTCACGCTTCCTCCTCCTCCTTCTTTTTTTTTTTTTTGTCCCCTTTTCCACTTTTGATCTCCCTTACTCAGCCCTTATACGCTAACCATGGTTCCCATACGTCTCTGTACTTCTGGACAGAATCTGTTACGATATGTGTCCAGTGCTAATTTACTGCTAGGTAGTTTATTTTGTTCTTCATTGCCTGAAGTTCCAGTGTGTCCGTTTTCCATTGTTTAGCGAGGTGTGACTTGGTAGCCATGTACATGTATTGGAGTAGCTTATTCTGTGTTGGGGAAAGCCGTGGGTCTGGGATTCCCAGTAGACAAGATTCTATTGTGCCCCCTCCCGGGGCTCTAAGTATGTCAGCTGCAAGATCTGTCACGGCTGTCCAAATCTGTGCTGCCTTAGGGCATTCCCACCACATGTGTATGAAGGAGCCCGGGGTCTGGCATCCTCTTGTACAATTCTTCCCCCCCCCCCGATTTGTTCCACTTTGCCATTCTTATAGGGGTTAGGTAAGTTCTGTGGAGAACCTTAATGGCAGTTTCTAGGAGTGTGTGGTTTAGTGAACCTTTATAAATACTTTGCCAGGCCTTTTCCCATTTCTCTGTTTCCCAGTGCTCTCCCATGTCCTTTTCCCAGTCCTCTATGTATTTATCCCTCACCCCTTCTATAGGTGTATTGTATATCTCGTAAATACCCGCTATGATTCCCTTAGTCAGAGGAACTTTCTGGCAAATTCCCGAAAGCCATGTTTTTTTAGGAGAACCTTGTTTTCTTCCTATACTGTTTACCAGATGTCTGATTTTGCAGAAGTTAAAGTGTTGATTGATGGGGATATTGTGGTGATCTCTCAAGTATACGTAGGTTATTGGGTTATCTGTTCCTAGCCATGCTCCTAGCCTATCCAACCCCTTAGATTTCCACCACCATTTTGCCTTCACGCTCATCTCTGCTGGGGACTGTGGGTGACTAAATACTGAGATCATCGGAGAAGGGTGTCTTTTTAGGCTTGTGTGTTCTAGGGCCCATTTCCAACACTGTAGTGTGTTGGCAATTACCGGATGTTGGATCTTTCCCACACTCTCCGGCACCTTGTCTAGCCAGACCAAGGTGTCCCAGGTATAAGGGTTTAGCCACTGGTCTTCTATGGTTTTCCATAGCGGTTGGTGAGCCCCCAAGTGAATTATGGGAATAAACGATAGTTGCGCAGCTCTATAGTATTTCTTCAGGTCTGGAAATGACAGTCCACCCCTATCTTTGTGCCTGTACATTATCTCCTTTTTAATTCTGGGGGGTTTGCCCTTCCATGTAAATTGGGACACCTTCCTCTGAAATCCTTTCAAGTCTACCTGGTTGATGGGGATTGGCAGGGTTCTAAACAAATATAATAGCTTCGGTAGAATCGTCATTTTAAAGGCGTTAATCCGTCCTAGCCATGAAATAGGATACCTAGACCATTTTTGCATATCTTCGCTAAGTCTTTTATAAAGCGGGGGGTAGTTAGACCCGTACAAGGTATCCGTATGTGGCGTGATTTTTAGCCCTAGATAATGAATATATTCCTTGGCCCATTGAAATTTGAACTTATCTGATAGTAATTCTTTTTTGTCTGATTCCAGATTTATAGCTATTGCTTCTGTTTTTTCCATGTTAATGATTAGCCCTGATTTTAAACCAAACTATGAGAGGGTGTCATTAAAGTTACATTAAAGTTGTAATAGATTGCTCTGGATCTGTTATTTTGCATAACATATCGTCTGCAAACAGGTTAATTTTAAAGTGTTGTTGTCCTATTACCAGGCCCCTGATCCCCGAGTTCATCCTGATTGCCTGTGCTAGTGTTTCTATTGCGATGGCGAAGAGTAAGGGGGACAGAGGGCACCCCTGTCTCGTACCCCTCCCTATTTTGATGGTCTGATTCAGTGTGCCCGGGAGTTTCAGGTAGGCTTCCGGATTTCTATAGTATGTATCAATTAAATTTAGGAATCCTCCTTTGAAAACAAATTTCTTTAAGACCTCCCGGAGATAGGGCCACTCCAAAGAGTCAAAGGCCTTTTCGATGTCTAACGCCAGGAGGCATGCCGGGGTCTTGTTTTTTTTGGCATGGTGAATTAGATTAATTACTTTTCTAATGTTATCTCTTGCTTGCCTATGGGGGATAAACCCCACCTGGTCCTTGTGGATAATTCTTGGAAGAAAGTTTGAGACTCTGTCTGCCATAATCTTAGCCAGCAATTTAATATCCCCGTTCAGAAGTGAAATGGGCCTGTAGTTCTTTACCTCTGTATTGTCCTTCCCTTCCTTAGGGAAAAAAGTAATTTCTGCTAGATTCATTTCCGGGGGGACTGGCTGCCCTTCTAGGATATGGTTATACAATTTGGTTAATCTGGGTGTTAACTGATCTTTAAAGATCTTTTAATACATATTAGTGAAACCATCTGGGCCCGGGGCCTTACCACTTTTCATTGCCTTAATTCCCTTCCTAACTTCTTCTTGTGAAATCTTGGTATTTAGCGCTTCCACCTCTGATTCCTCCAATCTTGGTAAATCATACCTGTCTAGCCATGATCTAATGCTACTTTCTGTTTCCCTACCGGACGCCAGGTAGAGGTTCTGGTAGAAGTTGAAGAACATTTCCTATATTCTAGTGTGATTAGCTGTTCTTATATTGTCCCTCACTTTTATGCAGTGAATTCTGGATTGCATTTGTTTAGATCTCAACTTTCTCGCTAACATCCTATCAGGTTTGTTTGCTTGGAGGAAGAATTTATGATGGGTTCTCCTAAGAATTTTTTCCGCCCTTTCTGAGTAAATCTTATCTAATTCTACTCTCACTTTTTCAATTTCCCGCCTAGGCTGCTTTTTTGGGTTTTGATGGTTTCTCTTTTCTAGGGTGCCTAGCTCTTCTGTAAGTTTTTTTTCTAGAGCTTTCTGTTCCTTCCTAAACTTGGCCGCTTCCTTTATACACATGCCCCTGATGTATGCCTTATGTGCTGCCCAGACCCAGCCAATCCCCATCTCCGGCGATTCGTTTATCTCAAAGAAAAATTCTAGTTCTTGGGCTATTCTGTCCTTTACTGACGGGATCGTCATTACTCTTTCATTTAGTCTCCATTTGTAAGGAGGTTTAGTTGTGGGACCCAAATTTATGGTTGCTTTAGCCAGGCTATGATCTGACCATGCACAGGGTACTATTTCCACTCCCTCAGCATCCTTTAAAAGTAATGAGTCCGTTAGTATGTAGTCTATTCTGGAGTATACTTTGTGGGGATATGAGTAGAAGGTGAATTCTCTAGTCCCCAGGTGACTTTCCCTCCATAGATCCACTACTCCTAGTTCCCCTAGCATCAGGTGTATTAGTTTCAGTTTTTTAGAAAATTTGTCTCCCAGGTCCTTTCCTGATCTATCGTTCTTTACGTCTAACGTCAAATTGAAGTCTCCCCCCGTCTGCCTTCCCTCACTTTTGCTAGGTGTCTCAATGCTCTGATTAGATGATTGTGTGGTGATTTAGTGGGGGCATATAGGGCCGCTAAGGTAACCGGGGTATCTAAGACGTTTCCTGTCAGAAACAGGTAGTATCCCTGCTTATCTACTATTTTTTTGTCTAGTGTGAACGGGAAATTTTTGTGTAAAAGGATCGCTACCCCTTCCCTCTTGGAGTTACTACATGTGGTGTGGAATATGGGGAAATTCTTGTCCATGAAGGACGGAACATGGCGGCGTTTAAAATGCGTTTCTTGAATAAAGATTACCGCTGGGTTATGGTCTTTGTACGACTGGAACGCTTTGCTTCTTTTGGAGGGGGTGTTAAAGCCTCTAACATTATGTGTGATGCAAAGGTATTCTAACTCACCCATTGTTATTGGATTTGTGTGTTGCTATTGTCAGTAGAGACTCACCACCTGTAGAGTCGGAGGATTTGGAATCCGCGATCGAGGTCCGTGAGAGCCAGCGAGTCGCCATTGCATCCGTTGCTTTACCAACCTGGGCATGAGAAATACAACGTGTAACATTGATAACAAAACCTGAGAAACTAGACCCTTTTGGGCCCTGGTAGTCTCTCACCTCTTTTAGTGCTAATGCCAGCTGGGTCTTTAGCAACACTTCGAATTTGGCCATTGCCGACACCGAGAAGTCCACATCTGTGATTGTGTTGGGCCGATCCCCCTCTGCTTCAGACATCTCCGACCTTTCTGGGGAGCTCTCCCCTGCTTTGGTCTTCGGTGTGGTTGCTGCTGGGAAATGATCGGGTATGCCCCTGGAAGATATGCTTTTCTTCGCCTTCTTCATCATCAGTCTTGCCTCTGCTCCAGGCTTGCAGGTTTCGGGGATCTGTCTTAATTATAATGTATTTCCCTGGTGTTGGCTATTTTAACTTGAGTAGGTTGCTATTACCCCCCCCCCCCCTGTTGGCAGGGGTTTGCTGGCTATTGTGTGCAGTGGAGCTGCTTAGGCTGGGGGGCTGAGGTGTTCATTGTTGTTCAGGAATAGGTTCTCATTCTTTTAGCTCATTTTCTTCGGCTCTCCCCCTACTAGTCGTCTCAACAAATGTTATTTTTAAATAAAATACATCTGTATGTGTATAGAATGACTCAATGTAATGTGTGTTTCTGATATAAGCAGCATGAGTTAGATTAGATAAAGGTAAAAACAGTGAAGCTTAGATATACCTTTAAAGCTTGTCTTCCACGTGGTATGGGCACATACAACCTCCAAGAAACACAAAATAAATATAGTAGATTGATGCAAAGGAAAATAATTCTTTTGACTTCACTCAGAAAGAGCATTTTAGCTACAATGATTGAATCTTATCATTTCATCCTAAAAACTATTTAGAAGGATTTTGCTTAGTCAGCAAGATTTACCAAAATCCATCCCTGGAAACTTTCAGTATTATATGTTTCCTTTGAAAGTACTGAATAGGATAAGGATGGAGACAGACAGAAATTTCATTAGATTACAGGGAATTTAAAATAGAAATCATCTGGCTACATGTAAAATAAGACTAGGCTATTTGATGAGTATCTGATGTCCTAAACAGATCATTCTGAAATTGAAAAAGCAAACATAGTTTCATAAAACATTTAGATTTAGCAGGAGAATTGCCTCAGATAACCTCTACTGAAATATACCAACGAGGTGGCACATGTAAATGCTGGGACATTGGCTTTACATTATTTGTGTACTCAGTTTCACATAATGTGGTTAAACATCTCCATGAAATTATATGTTTCCAGTAATTTATGCTTTGATTTGAATATTGTTGATGAAGTTCATGATATTCTTTTCATAGTTTCTTAAATAAATGTTTCATATATAATCATGGACATTCTAATGTATCTTATGTTTCATTTCTTTAATTTCACGTTTGGACCAGAGTGGTGTACCGTGTTTTATAGTTACAAGTTGGTGATCACTCTATAATTATAATGTATACAGTATAAATACAGTTTATTTATAATATGTTTTTTTTCAATACAAAAAGCATATGATGGAAAGTTGGACAAGAAAGATGATACTGTAGTGTAGAATGTTTAAATTATATATGTATTTGCATAATACTTAATTTTTTCCTCATAAAAATAAATAAATATAAACAAAAAATAGAGTGCAATACAAATAATAGTGCATTTAATATAATCCTGACCTTGACCTAGATCAGTGACTGAATTAAAGAGAATTTTGGAATTATATAAACTATAATTATTTAAAACTGTCTTATCTATATTTAATACTATGCCGCCAAATTTCTTTCAGAAGTGTTATGTTTTATGAAGTGTGCTACATATGAACTCAATCTCCGATTAATTCTGGTTTTGTTTTTTTGCTTATTAAGGGATGGAGAATTAGGCAGAATCCATATAGTTGCAATTGTTTTCCTGGCTGCTGTATTTCAATGCATTTCAAGCTTTCTGCAATGCTTATATATATGTAAATCTGTAATCAAACAAACAGGGAAATTAATAGATTTTTTTAACCAACTCAGTATTGTGTCTATCCTCAAAATCTCTAGTATATCTGCTGTGAATATAAATATGTTTGGTCAGAATAACCACTGTTCCAAAAATTTGGCAATTTCTTGCCAGTGTTAAATATGGATTGAAACTTATTTTGAAAATGAATTTTTTCTTAAATTGCACCAATTAGTGCCAAACTTTGTCTGAGATTTCTGTTTCTAACTAGCCATTCCAAGCAAGCCTGTAATTATCTACAATTTGAGCCAAATAAAAAATCAAATATAATGTACACTTGGGCCACTATTAAATTGCTAAGCTTTTAGAAATCATAGACCGAAAAGTAGGCTGCAAAGTAGCCCACAAAGTAGCCTCTTTCAATTACCCACAAACGATCTGTGGGTTACAGGCGGAAAAAAACCATGGGCTGTCAACATCTGAACTCCCGATTAAGGTAGATTATCTATTAGTCTCTTTATCGCTATGTTTCAGGTTTATGATTGTATTTATACTCACATGGTTGTATTGATGGTTAATAACCCTTATTTCTGCACACATTTTGGCACTTATGGATCTTAGAATAGTTATGAAGATTAAGGGCCCTATTAAATTCTCCCTCGTAGTTCTCTCGGTGCTCGCAAAAGGCAGTTTTCCTGCTGTTTGCGAGAACCGAATCTCTCGCAGCCTGCTTTACGATATGACTGCGAGAAAATGGCCGAGAATAGGCTCCGAGAGAGCTACGTAGCCTTAAATCTATGCACGAGTCTCGCATATCGTAAGAATCCCTACGTGGACAAAAAGTCCACGCAAGGGATCCGAAAGCCTCTACGTGCTGCCTCGGAACAGCCCGAGACAGCAGTGTGAGGCTCCCCCCTGCACCCTATACACATCCCCATGCTGCAGGGGTCTCTATCAGGACCCCTGCAGCACCCCCACATTAACCCCTTGCAGCGGGGGTCCCCGATCTGCATAGATCAGGCCCCCCGCTGCATTTAAAACTTTTAAATTCCCCGCCGCGGCTCCTTAAAGGGACCGCGGCACACTATTACCCAATCCCGGCCGCGGCACTTAAAATTAACCCCCCTCTATGCTGGGGGTCCCCATCGGGACCCCCGAAGTGTCCCCACATAAACCCATTGCAGGGGGGGGGCCCCGATCTGCATAGATCAGGCCCCCCGCTGCATTTAAAACTTTTAAATTCCCCGCCGCGGCTCCTTAAAGGGACCGCGGCACACTATTACCCAATCCCGGCCGCGGCACTTAAAATTAACCCCCCTCTATGCTGGGGGTCCCCATCGGGACCCCCGAAGTGTCCCCACATAAACCCCCTGCAGCGGGGGGCCCCGATCGGCACCGATCGTGACCCTGCTGCAATTCAATTTTAAATTTCCCGCCTCGCGGGTCCTCAAAGGACCGTAAAGGTCCTGAAAGGACTCGCACTAAAAATATTAACCCCAGGCAACTATAATTACCCCATTAACTCATGATGGTCAATACAGACCACCATAAGGCTCTATTTAACCCATTAACTCATGGTGGTCAATACAGACCACCATAAGGCCTAAATTAACCCATTAACTCATGATGGTCAATACAGACCACCATAAGGCTCTATTTAACCCCATCAGTCCCATAAGGGTATATTATTACCATTATGGGCCTGTTACAACCCAACATTAACCACATAAGTGCCATGATGGTCCTCAAGGACCATCATGACACTAACTACAAACACTACACTATAACCCCCAATAAACCATTTAATCTAAACTAACCCCCCTCTACACTAATCTATTAACACTTACACTACCTACCTACACTACCTACCCCCTAATAAACCTCCCCAACACTCTAATTACAAAAAACAAAAAACCTACAGCACAGAAAACAAAAAACCTACAGTACAAAAAACAAAAAAACCTACAGTACAGAAAAAAAAAAACAATTACAACCCCACCCCCCACTACAGAAAACAAAAAAATACATTACAACCCCACCCCCCACTACAGAAAATAAAAGAATTACACACCTGAAAAGGAAAGACAGATAAACACAATACAATACATACATATAATACATTACATACATTACATACAATACATGACATTACATATAATATATTACATATAATATATTACATATAATATATTACATATAATACATTACATACATTACATACAATACATGACATTACATACATTACATATAATATATTACATATAATATATTACATATAATATATTACATATAATCCTAATCAAATACCCCCTATCTATCTAACATACAATCTATTTAATTTAAAATAAATCCTAACTATATCAAATACATCCCCCTATCTATCTAATATACAAAAAATCCTAACTACATACACAGACCCTCATTCTAAAATAAAATAAAATAATTACAGTCCTAACTACATACACAGACCCTAATTCTAAGCAAAAATCAATAAATTAAGACCACTTACCTTTAAGATGTTGCTTCAGATCACTAACCTATGGGTCAAACAAAAAGAAAAATTAGTACAAAACATTAACATCAAATAAATAAACATTATATACATTCTACATATTCAACTCACCTTTACAGCATGTCCCGTCACTGTTTAGCTCTTCCGGCGCGGCCCTGTTAAAAAAAAAAACACAATACATGAATACATGAATACAATATATAAACAATAAATAAAATACACAAATAAACATCTAAATATACATTTAACTTACCTCCCCGCGATGTCCCCGGCCTTCTCTCCTTCAGCCCCGGCTGGGCCGCGGAACCATCCGCGCTCTAAAAAAAAAAAAGAAAAAAAACTAACGGAGGTCTGCACTGGCAGACCTCCCCGACGCTAATGAACCTCCCGGAGTCGTTTCCGGGAGGAAATTGGCATTGTCGGCTTGTGATTGGCTGAAAAAGCTGTCAGCCAATCAAAAGTCGTCAATGTAGGAGCCAATCAGGATGCGCAGATGTCTTCTACCAATCACTCCGTGGGGGTGTATCCAATAGTGATTGGCTGAAGGCATCTGAGCGTTGTGATTGGTTCCCAGAAAGATAGACAAGTGTTTTAGCCAATCAGGGTGGGATATTGGGGTGTATCCCATCCTGATTGGCTCACACATTGACGACTTTTGATTGGCTGAAATTGATTGACAGCTTTTTCAGCCAATCACAAGCCGCCAATGCCAATTTCCTCCCGGAAACGACTCCGGGAGGTTCATTAACGTCGGGGAGGTCTGCCAGTGCAGACCTCCGTTAGTTTTTTTTCTTTTTTTTTTTTAGAGCGCGGATGGTTCCGCGGCCCAGCCGGGGCTGAAGGAGAGAAGGCCGGGGACATCGCGGGGAGGTAAGTTAAATGTATATTTAGATGTTTATTTGTGTATTTTATTTATTGTTTATATATTGTATTCATGTATTCATGTATTGTGTTTTTTTTTTTAACAGGGCCGCGCCGGAAGAGCTAAACAGTGACTGGACATGCTGTAAAGGTGAGTTGAATATTTAGAATGTATAGAATGTTTATTTATTTGATGTTAATGTTTTGTACTAATTTTTATTTTTTGTTTGACCCATAGGTTAGTGATCTGAAGCAACATCTTAAAGGTAAGTGGTCTTAATTTATTGATTTTAGCTTAGAATTAGGGTCTGTGTATGTAGTTAGGATTGTAATTATTTTATTTTAGTTTAGAATAAGGGTCTGTGTATGTAGTTAGGATTTTTTGTATATTAGATAGATAGGGGGATGTATTTGATATAGTTAGGATTTATTTTAAATTAAATAGATTGTATGTTAGATAGATAGGGGGTATTTGATTTGAACTATATGTAATATATTATATGTAATATATTATATGTAATATATTATATGTAATGTCATGTATTGTATGTAATGTATGTAATGTATTATATGTATGTATTGTATTGTGTTTATCTGTCTTTCCTTTTCAGGTGTGTAATTTTTTTATTTTCTGTAGTGGGGGGTGGGGTTGTAATGTATTTTTTTGTTTTCTGTAGTGGGGGGTGGGGTTGTAATTGTTTTTTTTTTCTGTACTGTAGGTTTTTTTGTTTTTTGTACTGTAGGTTTTTTGTTTTCTGTGCTGTAGGTTTTTTGTTTTTTGTAATTAGAGTGTTGGGGAGGTTTATTAGGGGGTAGGTAGTGTAGGTAGGTAGTGTAAGTGTTAATAGATTAGTGTAGAGGGGGGTTAGTTTAGATTAAATGGTTTATTGGGGGTTATAGTGTAGTGTTTGTAGTTAGTGTCATGATGGTCCTTGAGGACCATCATGGCACTTATGTGGTTAATGTTGGGTTGTAACAGGCCCATAATGGTAATAATATACCCTTATGGGACTGATGGGGTTAAATAGAGCCTTATGGTGGTCTGGATTGACCATCATGAGTTAATGGGTTAATTTAGGCCTTATGGTGGTCTGGATTGACCATCATGAGTTAATGGGTTAATTTAGGCCTTATGGTGGTCTGGATTGACCATCATGAGTTAATGGGTTAATTTAGGCCTTATGGTGGTCTGGATTGACCATCATGAGTTAATGGGTTAATTTAGGCCTTATGGTGGTCTGGATTGACCATCATGAGTTAATGGGGTAATTATAGTTGCCTGGGGTTAATATTTTTAGTGCGAGTCCTTTCAGGACCTTTACGGTCCTTTGAGGACCCGCGAGGCGGGAAATTTAAAATTGAATTGCAGCAGGGTCACGATCGGTGCCGATCGGGGCCCCCCGCTGCAGGGGGTTTATATGGGGACACTTCGGGGGTCCTGATGGGGACCCCCAGCATAGAGGGGGGTTAATTTTAAGTCCCGCGGCCGGGATTGGGTAATAGTGTGCCGCGGCCCCTTTAAGGAGCCGCGGCGGGGAATTTAAAAGTTTGAAATGCAGCGGGGGGCCTGATCTATGCAGATCGGGGACCCCCGCTGCAAGGGGTTAATGTGTGGGGGCTGCGGGGGTTCCTATGGACCCCTGCAGCAAGGTGTTCATGTGAGGACACTTCGGGGGTCCCGACGGGGACCCCCGCATTGAGGGGGGGTTAATTTTAGGTGCCGGGGGGGGTATTCGGAGTACCCCCACGGCAGGGCTTATGTGGGGGACTGCCGCGGAGGTCCCTTTTAGGACCCCCGCAGCAATTGATGAGGAGTGGGAGCCTGCGATATCAACTCGCAGGCTGTCACTCCTCATGTAACTTTACACAGTGTAGATACGTACGGCCCTGCTGCGTAGCTCATACGTTGCTCGCAGCAGGGCTAATTTAATAGCATTGTAAGTTAGAGAAACTTTAATAGGGCCCTAAATTTATTATGCCAGGACGGTGGGCTTAAGGCAATTTGCGCATAATTATAAGTAAGACTGAAATATGCAGTCCATGAAGCAAACGTTAGCATCTTGCTTATGGTATCTACATAAGCCCATAGAAATCCCAAGACTATGGATAGAGTTCAAAGTTGGCTGACCCAGCCCATGAAAATGTTATTTGATTACTCGATTGATTGCATTATAACTTTTTCTTATTCTTCCTCTCTTAAGGGGAAATTAGGGAGTTTGGGTCACTTAACTCTTTTCCCCTGGCACAGAGGTGCCTCGAGTATAGGTTTGTGGAATGATGCTCACTATTACATTTAATCTTTTAAAGTATGTTTTTTGGTTCCCCCTTCCTCTCCCTTCTGAGCATTTCGTTTCAGGTCTCAAAGTTCAGCAGTTGTCCCTCCGCCATCTCCGGGATCTCGTGATCCTACTCCTCCACCACTCCCTTGCAGACCACAGGTACAAACTTACATAAACACAGGGTCTCATGAATGACACATCCATTGTTTTGTCTTGCATAATGGGCAAGGCTTTAATTCACCATTTAAAAGACAAAAAGCATTTTTATCATATAAATCTCTGCACCCAGATGTGATCTTTTTACAGGAGACTCCTTTTTCATATAATGGGATTCATAGGTTTAGGCATAAGATTTACCAAACTTTTTTTGCTACAACACAACATACTAAGAAAGCAGGGGTGGCCAATTTTATTACATAAAGATTTCCCATTTAAGGTTGAACACAAAAAAATCGATTCTAATGGAAATTTTATAATCCTGACGGGAACACTTCTGGGTGTGAGAATATCCTTAGTTTATTTTTATTCCCTAGCTAATACCCCATATAACTCATTTATTAGCTTACTTAAATACCTGAGATCAGCTGACTTGGGACAGATCAGTAGTCTGGATAGATCAGTGCAGGACCGGGGTGGCAGATTTTCAAATAAACTAAAACAAATTGATACCCTTCTCAATGAGCTTCATTTGCTTTTTTCATGGAGGCAGATGCACCAAGGCGAGAGGGGATACACCTTTTATTCCTCAGTCCATTGATCCTACTCTAGGATTGATTATATCCTAATTGATTCTGCTATGTCAGATAATATACAAGAGGTGGATATCCTTCCGTGGTATGATTTTGGGCAAAAACAGTAAGCCACCATTCTGATGGAGGCTTAATGAGAGAACTTTATCCAATCCAATGACCGGGGAGCAAATTGCCCGGGAGTTGGAATTATATTTTTTGACTAATATTAATCAAGAATCAGATGTTGGATGGACTTGGGTGGCTCATAAGGTTTTTATTAAGGGTTCCCTTATAAAATTAGCTTCTAGACATAAAAAGCAAATGCGTCTTAGAGAGGAGTCTTTGGGAAAAAGTTTAATAGAACTTGAGAGGTTAAATCATCAGAACCCATCCAAAAGATTGCGTAGACAGATTGATAAAATTAGGCTAGAATTGGATCTATTATTATCAGATCACACAGAAAGGGCGTTGAGATGGATGGGTCACACGTTCTATGCTAAAGCTAATAAACTTGATATATTACTGACTAGAAAACTAAAAAATACACTATCACAGTCAAAGATATTTAGTGTCAGAACTCCTACCAGAGATATCACAGTTAGCTTGAATAAGATTCAAAAGAAATGTTTTGACTTTTTTCAAAATAATATATCAATCTAATTCACAGAATCAGGATTGTCAGAGGCTGGCCTTCCTAGACTCTTGTGATCTGACCAAGCTTATGGCCCAGGAGTGTGGTCTATTAAATTCCAAAGTCACAGAAGCCAAACTTAAAACAACTATTAAGGGCCTGGGTGGGGGGCGGGACCTGGGTATGGATGGTTTTTCCAATCTCTATTATAAAAAAATATGCAGACCTGCACTCCCCTCACTTAACAAACCTCTTTAACAAAATTTTAGATGGACATCAGATGCCTCAGGAATTGAATCAGGCGAATGCCTTTCCAAAAGGAGTCAAAGACCCACTTGAGGTTCATAATTCCTGTCCCACCTCACTGCTGAATGGGCATATAAAAATCTTGGCGAAAATAATGGCGAACAGGATATCAGATTTTCTCCCTAGAGTTATCCATAAAGACCAAACAGGCTTTATCCCCCATAGACAAGCAGGGGATAATGTCAGACTTATATTGGACTCTATCTCTACGGCAACCAGTAATAAAATCCCAATGTGCTTATTAGTATTTGACATAGAAAAAGCCTTTGATACTTTAGAATGGCCCTATCTTCATGCAGTGCTAGATAAATTTGGTTTCAATGGCAAATTTTTGAATCTCCCAGAGGATTCACCTGCACAAATAGACATACAAAGAGGAACAGACAGGGGTGTCCCCTCTCGCCACTCTTATTTGCTTTAGCAATCGAGCCCTTGGCTCAATTCATAAGATCTAATGCCAATATACATGGAATTAAATTTGACCTTCATCATCTTATTTGTTGTCTCTTTGCTGATGACATGTTGTGCTCTATTACAAGGCCTACCACCTCGATCCCAGACCTTTTTCAAACTCTCGAACACTTGTGACCTGTCTGGGTGGAGAATCAATATGTCCAAGATGGAAGCATTGGGAATCTCTATGTTCCAGCCAGATATTCACAAAAGTCAACAAACCTATTATTTTGCTTATTTTAAATATCTAGGTGTGAATATCACTTAGAGGTTGTCGGATCTTTATAAAGCGAATTATTCTATTCTATATAGAGATTTATGACTAGATTTAGCAAAATGGATGAAGGGGCAGATTTCCTGGCTGGGGAGAATAAAATCTGTGAAAATTAATATTCTTTACCCCCTTTTTTATTTGTTTTGGACCCTCGCGATAGCTATCGATTATTAAGAACTGGAAAGATTTCAAAGCTTGGTGTTTAAATTTATATGGAATCATAGAGCCCCAAGAATATCAAAAATAAATATGTATACACGTAAAACAAATTGGTGATATTGTCGAGCGTTTTCTACGAAGAAAGTTGTTGGCCACAACGTTTTTGGTTTTTGGGATCCAGAGGCACCAGAGTGAGACGCAATTGGAGTAAGACGGGCTTCATTTCTGTGGATCCATTGGTATCCAGACGGAGACATCAAATTGGGGTGCACACCATTTTTGATTAGGGACTGTGCTCAAGACACATCAAAGTGTAAGTAATGGAGATAATTGCTAAATATGCTGAATGTAGCGATTTTGAACCAGTGATTGTTGAAAATGATAGTATGCTTAGCAGAACACATGTTTTATGGTTACAATGTGAAAAGCAAAATAAGCAAATTCATAAGAAAAAATGGTGCTTAACCAAGGAGAGAAATAAGTTACAGAACTGTATGAAATTGTTAATGTGTATTAAGAACCATATGAATATGGCTATAATGGGGAGTATTCCAGTTGCAGCAGTTACAGAGACTAGTCAAGAAGCAGACAGTTATCCAAAATGTGGCATAAATGCAGAGTATGTGAATACTTTAGAAGATAATTATGACGCTAGGGGACAATTAGTAGCCTCACTCAGAGCATGTTTATCTGATCAGCAACATCCGATTGCAGTAATTGATAGTAATGAGCAAGCTTGTACATTAGAGGAAGAGGGTGGATTACATCTTGTAGATGAAGAGCAACAAGTAAGAGAAAGAAATTATGTAAGGGACAGTTCTGATGTTAGTAGGACTATACCAGACTTAACCCCTCACATAGTAAGATCTCACCCACCAAGTTTAAGTCAAGTACCAGATGCTTCACATTCAACACCATGTGAGAGAAATAGAGAGAGGAATTCTATAACATCACAAGCTGCAATAATCAGACAACGAGATAAAATAGTGAATCAATTAATAAAGTTTAAACCACTATCCCCACAATATGATGCAAAGATAGATGTGTTATCCAATATGTCTAATTTTGAGTCATCTGTGAAACAGTACATGCTTTCTCCTAAAGAGGCATGTGTTATGTTAAAATTGTGGCTTCCAGGAGGTCTAGCATCTAGATTAGAGGCCCCAGTTAGTGTTCCAAATGATAGCAATAGAGATTGGTTTAAAGAACACAAATGGGGTACAGAAGGGGACAGGCTTAGAGCTGTATCTAGTTTAATCAAGGGGAACAGAAACTTAGATAGCCATTCCCTTGCTGAGATGAGAGTAACTGTACAGGATAACCCATGGGTGTTTGCTTCTAAATTTGAACAAGTGTACAGACTCACACATAGAGTGCCCCCAGATCAGACCCCATCAGATCTGTTACAGTATCTAGTAAGAAAATCTACTTATTTGGACCCTGGCATACAAATGATGGCAGAAGAGAAAGACACCATGGAGGCTGTGTTGTGTATTATTGGTAAAGCATGGCAAAACATTCTAAGGAAAGGAGTCACAGGGCCACGTAAAATTGCAGTTGTGACTACTAATGAAGGAAAACGTAATCCCTTGGAGATTTCCTTCAGAGGGATTTGTAATTATTGTAATAAGCCTGGACACAGATTTAGAGATTGCAGGCTGAGGATGAGAGAGCATAGGCAAAGGGAGGGATGGCAGGCACATACATCAGATCCTCCAAAACATAGGCATGATCAGGCATACTCAAATACTTCAGGGCCTACAAAGGATAGGCAGGATCACACGTTTTCCTTTAAACAGGACAGGCATAAACCTCCAGATAAATCAGGACAGGAATTTGCTCCAAAGACCAGGCCTGAGAATAATCTGTATGGGCCAGCACAGGAAGCTTTAAGGATGATGATGGTAGGGATGGATAGGAATCAAGAGAGGCAGTATGAGAATAATTGCTCTCTGACATCCTTATCTGACTTACCAACACCTGCCCTGGGAGACATGGTTCCTATTTGTGTTACATTTAGGGATCATTCTGGACACCCCTATGTCAATGGTGTGATTGCGGGCCATCACACAAAATTGCTCATTGACACAGGTGCTTCAGTGACTTTGACGGATTTGCCACTAAGTCCCCCATATGGGGCAAAACAGACATTTCTAGTGGGACTTGGGGGATCCCAGTCCCAGGCTTTTCTAATTCCCAAAGTAACTGTGACATTAGGACAGCAGTGGATTAAAGAAATTCCAATATGGCAGAGTAGAAATACAGAAGGTACTATACTTGGTGCTGATGTTATGAGAGCAGAAGGGATAATAGTGGATCTTTGTAACAATGTACTGTGGTGGGGCACAAGAGGAAGGAAACTTGTTATGTTAGATGAGTCTTCCCTGAGTCCAGTGGCATCCATTGTATCAGTTCCTTCAGAAAGGGTGTGGCCGGACACTGGTAGCCACTCTGATCTGAGGAAGTTGGTTATGAATTTCCCTGACATGTGGGCTCAACATAAAAATGATTGTGGGATATTGAGAGATGTAGAGATTAAGATTACAGGTCCTGACCCTCCTCCACAAAGACAGTACCGCTTCCCAACAGCGGCTATAGAACCAGTTACTGAAATTATTGATCAGTTTGAAAAGCAGGGTGTGATTAAGAAATGCTCTTCTTTGAATAATTCACCTTTGTGGCCAGTAAAGAAGAGTAATGGAAGCTGGAGATTAACTGCAGATTTTAGGATGATCCACAAATTTACCCCTCCAGTAACAGACTTAGTTGCTTCCACTCCTGAAGTTATATATAAGCTGAGCGCCACCTGCTTATGGTAATCAGTGCTAGATGTAGCCAATGGATTCTGGGCTATTACAATTGCTCCAGAATGTCAATATAAGTTTGCCTTCAGTTTAAGAAATATTCAGTATACATTCAATTCTCTCCCACAAGGCTTATTATTATAATTCCCCAACTTACTTTCCTCAGGCCCTAGCAAAGGTCTTAGAAATGTTCTCTGCCCCAGACAGTATCATACAATATGTGGTTGATATCTTGTTACAGACAGAGACAGTTGTGGAACACATTGAATTGCTAAGATAATTGTTTGGTTTAATTTCCAAATCGGGCCTGAAGTTAAATACTTCAAAGGTTCAGTTAATGAAAGAGAAGGTTACATTTTTGGGGGTGTCAATCCAAAGGGGAACAATATGTCCAACTAAGGATAGAGTGGTAGCAATATTACAGGTACCCAGACCTTTTAATAGACAGTCATTAAGATTTTTTTGGGGATTGGTGAATTTTTCACGAGATTCATTGAAGGTTTTGCTGAAAAAGCAAAGCCTCTCTAAGATCTCTTGAAAGGAGAAGAGACAGGACTGATTACATGGGGTAGTGAACATGACGATTCATTCAGGGTGTTAAAGGAGGATTTAGCATCAGCTCCAGCTCTTGCCACTGTCGATAGTGAGGCTCCATTTGCCCTACAAACATGTACTACTGCCACTTCAATTTCTTCAGTTCTACTGCAGGAGAAGGCTGGGAATTGGAGGCCTGTAGGCTATTTTTCCAGACTCCTTACTCCAGTAGAGAGAGGATATGATTCGTGCATCAAAGCTTTTTTTAGGGGTACATTGGGCAGTTCAAGCTACAGAGCATATAGTGGGATTTAGGAAGCTGATTCTCCAAACACATCATACACCACTGCAGTTGTTGTTTGAGAAAACCCTAAGTGGAGTCTCAACTCAGCGCCTTACAACGCCGTGACATTACTGTACAGCATAACGCAAAATACATCTTGCCACAGTTAATGTACATACAGGGAGAACCACATGATTGTGTAGAGACCCACATTCACAGAGAGTCACCACCTAAATTATTTAAGGACAAAACCATCTCCCAAGATCTACAGATCTATGTGGATGGATCAAGATTTTGGCAGGATGGCAGATTCCATACTGGATTTACAATATGGGTCCCTTCTATGCAATTGGAAAATGTTGCCACGTTCCTTTTCAGCACAGAGAGCAGAACTAGAAGCCATTTACATGGCATGTCACAGGTTTGACACACAACCTAATAGTATTTACAGTGACAGGGCCTATGTTACTAGGTCACTGACAGAGTACCTACCAATATGGGATCTAAGGGGAATGGTGGATTCAGCAGGAAAACCTTTGTCACATGCAATGGCTTTGAGGAAGTTAGTTGACTGGGTAACACAACACCCACTACAGGCAGCTATACTTAAGGTTAAGGCACACACAAATACCACTGATGAACATTCACGTGGAAATGCACATGTGGATATGTTGGCTAAACAGGCAGCCTTAGAGGGGGAACCATGGCAACCAGGAGAGGCAGATACAGAAGCAGGGGATGCCTAGAGAGAACACCATGTATCTAAGGAAGGGACACATATAGCAAAGGTTACAAAAGAGACATCAGAAGTACAAGGCCTACAGAGAGAGCAGGCTAAAGATACTAACCTTTCTCTTTTGTTACAGAACCAGCAAATTTTCCCTAGTGGGTACTCTATTCAGGATGGGTTAATTTGCTATAGTAGTCCTACAGAGCCACAGGCCAAACTTCTTTTTGTAGTCCCAAAGCATTTACAGAGACAAGTTACATAGCAAACTCACTCTCTTTTGGGACACATTGGTCACAGTGCCTTAGAATACCATCTTACACAGAAATATTTTTGGCCAGAGTTAGCAACATCAGCTCAACAGTGTATTCAAGAATGCCTTATCTGTGCTCAGATAAATCCACGCCTTAAAGGAGAAAGACCAATTCTCCAGAGGGTACCAGTAGCTGACGGTCCCTGGAAATCTATTCAGTTTGATTTTATAGGCCCACTTCCACTATCAAAGGGGGGTCTTAGATATGCCTTAGTCATTGTGGATATCTTTTCTAAATGGGTTGAAGCTATTCCTCTTAGGCGTCACACTGCACAAGCTACTGCAAAAGCATTGTGGGAACATGTGTTTTCAAGGTGGGGTTTTCCTGAACTCATTGAGTCAGACAGAGGTACACAATTTACTGAACAGATAATGCAAAGCCTCTGTGCCCTACTGGGAATACAGCAGAGATTCCATGTTCCGTATCACCCACAATCCTTTGGTATAGTAGAACGCATGAATTAGTTAGTCTTGGTTAGCCAAAATGCTTACACAATATGGTAATTCTTGGGTTACACACTTACCAGCAGTTCTAATGGCTATTAGAGCTACACCTGCCGCCGCTACTAAATGTTCTCTCTATGGGCTCATGACAGGGAGACAGATGGCTCTAGGCCACCCAGGTGAACCTCAATTATCCACTCCCCTGAGAGAAGCCGTGTCAAGAGACCAATATCTCTCCCAAATTCAGGAGCAGTTAAGATTACTGCTACATTTTGTTTCAAAAAGGGGGGAATGATCATGATTAAAAATGTTAATAAAAATTCTCCATGGGATGCAAATTGGGAGGGTCCCTATGTCATTCTAGATTCATTAGGTACTACAGTGCTTAAGGTAATAAGATCAAACTCCAGAAAAACTAGAAGGCAGCCTGGTCACAAATGGGTCCATGTGGACCAATGTAAATTGTACAAAGGGACAGAAGTCCCAGATGTAGATATTTCTGCTAAGAACTGATACTTGTTTTATCTTTTCAGATTTGGGCAACGAGAAGTCAACAAGGAAGATGATAACGCATTTGTTTTGGGGGATTTTATGGACAATGATATTCATATGTAATAATCAGGAAATCGATGGACCACAAACTACCTCTTCCACAAGACAAAGAAGATCAAGTCATACACAGACGATCAAGGCATGGACAAAGATATGGAGCAATGACAATTTAGAAGAAACATGTTTTGATCAACTGACTTTAAGTGGGGGTGGGATTGTGGACATTGTTGGGACAAAAAGCCTTAATAACATTAGTGGATTTTGGAGGGACAATCTGGGTAATAAAAGGAACTGGGAATGTGAATAGACAAACTGGGGACAATGGACAATAGGTCTGATAGGTGAAGTTATTAGGTTTTCCCTTAATTTTCAAAACCCTGTTATGTCCATGAATCAGCAAGGGTATAGCATAACAAAAGTGATCACTGAGAACATGACCAAAGAAGGTGTAAAATTGGAGGTAGTGGGATCTAACCGGGGTGGACAAGTGAAGGTAACATTAACAATAGAAGAGGGGAGGGAAACTACACTTGCTCCACCAAGGGTGGATAACTATGCTGACAATCCCATGTGTGGGGATAAGAAAGTACTTTCCAGTGGTCCCTTTCAAATTAGTGCTATGAACCCCACACCAATATTGAGGGAGGCTACATTTCAGCTGATTTCTATTTTTATAGTGCATTTACTTATATTTTGCATGTATGGTAAACATCATACAAACATTAACAATGCTTTTCATTTTATTTCACAGTTTGATCATCTGGGCACCTGACTATACAGAGAGGTGTTTGCAGCATTTGATCTGCAATCAGATCATCTTCACAGGTATATCATTTTTCAAAATTCAAATTTATTTTAGTAGATGCATGTATGACAAGGACAACAAGTACTTTCAATGATTCATACATTCATTCAAACAAAAAATTGAATATGATTTTTACATCTTTCGACAGATTTCTCACGTCTCCACCTGTCTGAACACAGGAGTACCCTCTGCAGGAATTAACATTATAGAACATCAAATTCACAGGTATATGATTTTGGGATGACATTCTTTAGAAATATAGCATTAGGTATTGATTTGCTTTGAGCAATGTTATTTAATTCATTCATTCAAACAAAAAATGACATATGATTTTTACATCTTTTTACAGATTTCTCACGTCTCCCCCTGCCTGAATACAGGAGTCGCCTCTGCAGGATTTCACATTATAGAACATCTACTTCCCAGGTATATGATTTTGTGATGACATTCTTTACAAATATAGGATTACCTACTTTTGTAAATGCATATTTTAAAACTCTTTATATGTCATTTTACAGACCCATCATCTCTGCACCTCCCTGAAGATACACAGTGACGTCTGCAGTATTTCTGTTGATATCACATCTAATTGACAGGTATCATTATTGATGACATTATTTATAAAAACAGGATTAACAGCCTTATTAAATTGCAAGTTGCCCTATTAAATAGAACTTTTTACTGACCTTGCTTTTGGATAGAAGATAACTAACTACAAACTTACATAACCAAAATATGTTATGTGGTTATATAGAGCACTATTCAATTTGTTAAATCGCAATTTAAGAAGTCTCTATAGTTTTTTTTTATAAACATTATTCACAGGTTGTCATTCATTAACAAATACATATATGAAAACACATTTATCTTTACATGCATGAGAATTACACTTCCGATGTTTTTTCATGTCAATCTATAAGTTTGCTAATAGCTCTTTTGCTTTGCCCTTCTTTAGGAACACATGATTACCTGTTTATGGTTTTGCAGTCATGATAGAGAGAGACAAACACACAGAGAGAGACACACAGAGAGAGAGAGAGACACAAACAGAGAGAGAGAGAGAGACACAGAGAGAAAGAGACAGAAAGAGAGAGAGACAGACAGACAGAGAGAGAGAGACAGACAGACAGACAGACAGACAAAGAGATAGACAGAGAGATAGACAGACAGAGACACAGACAGAGAGAGACACACAGAGAGGGACACACAGAGAAAGAGACACAGAGAGAGACACAGAGAGAGACACACACACACAGAGAGACCCACAGAGACAGAAACACACACACATAGAGAGACACACAGACACACACACAGAGATACACACACACACACACACACAGATACACACACACAAAGAGACAAACACACACACAGACACACACAAACAGAGACACACGCACACAGAGACACACACACAGATACACACACACACAGAGACACACACACACAAAGAGACACACACACAGAGGCACACACACACACATAGAGATACACACACACACATAGAGATACACACACATACATATACACACACACATAGAGACACACACAGAGGCACATACACACATAGAGATACACACACACATAGAGATACACACACATACATATACACACACACATAGAGATACACACACAGACACAGACACATAGAGATACACACACGTACACACACACATACATATACACACACAGACACACTCACACACACAGACACACATAGATACACAGACACACACAGACACAGACACACACAGGCACAGACAGGCACACACAGTCACACAGACAGACACACACACAGACACACATACACACACAGACACACACAGAGACAGACACACACAGAGACACAGACACACACAGAGACAGACACACAGAGAGACAGACAGAGACAGATTACCATTAAATTTTTTAGAAATATATGACAGGTTAAAAAATATGAATGATAAAACAAATGCAATTCTTACACCTCTATTTCCAATAACAGATTACAATGGCGGACAATGCAGAAGATAAGAAAGAATATAAAAGAAGAATGGCAAGGGAAAGGAAGCAGAGATGGAGAGATGCACAGACCCCTGAGACTTCACAATGTTTAAGAGAAGAAGATCGACAGAGACTTATAAATAAAAGAAAAATGGCTAAAAAAGCACAAAATTAGTCTGCTGGAGATTCAAAGAAAGAAAAAGTAAACAAAGAAATGTCTCTAAAACATTCTCTAATGACCCTATTTTGCCTCCTGACACCAATGTTGATAGAGATGACACCAATGTAGATATAGAAAGTTCAACTGAGATCTATATTGAGGAAGGTCATGATAGTCTTTTATTTAGAGCACACACAGTAGACACTCATTATGGTGGATTAATGAATGTGGTTTGTCAGTTTTGTGGGGCCTATCATTTTCTGAAAGAAAGACCAACTGATGGAGAGTTTATTAGTTGCTGTCAGAAAGGAAAAGTAAGACTTCCAGAAAGACACACATTTCCAGAATATTTAAAAAGTATAATGAGTGATCCTACATTTCCAAATTACACCAATTCTAAGAAAAACATTCGGTCTTATAACAGTGCAATTTAATTTGCTTCAATGGGTGCAACATTAGCCGAAAATGTCCCAGGACATGGTCCTTACTGTTTTAAAGTCCAAGGACAAATATAGCACAGACTTCACATTTACACCCAGAATCAGGAGAACAAAGGAAATTTGCACAGTTATATGTCCTTAAAACAATGGAAGCTGTTGAACAACAAATGATGCTTCCTGAAAATAAACAATGCTTACCCACAGTCTTTGAACAGCTTGATAGCATTATGGCCAACAACCCATATAGTAAAACATACAAAAAAATAGCTGAGGTTAAAAAAGAACAACTGGCACATGCGCAAAGACATCAATTACCAATGGCAAGAGTAAATATGGTTCTCAAAAGAGATCGCCATACTGATCAAAGATGGTATAATTTACCAAAAGCAAATTAGGTTGCCATGGTATTTAAAAATGATTATGGGGAACCACCATTTGAGCGGGATATTAGAATATATCCCCGCAATCAAGAACAACCTTTTATAAACATAAATATTTTAAGTAGTAATTTGGATCCTATGACATATCCCCATTTGTTTCCAAATGGGGAGCCAGGATGGCAACCAAAATTACAGTTGCAAAGTTATCCCAATAGTAAAGTTTGTGTTAGAAACAATATTTCCATGCTGGAATATAAAGTAGCACAAACTGATGTTCGGGATCATTTTAATCCTATTTTATGTTGGGGCAAACTCACACAACAATGGATTATTGATTCCTGTCTACAAGTCGAAGCAAAAAATCTAAATTTTGTAAAATTTCAACAAAACAAGCTTCGAGTAGAACAATATTGTGGTTTGATGGATTATGTCTCTGAATTGGCTGCAAACAGAGACATTCCTGCTGGACGAGCCATGATTTTGCCATCCTCTTTGCAAGGATCTCCTCGCAATATGCGTGAAAGATACATAGATGCCATGGCTATTGTATTTGGCAAACCAGATTTATTCATTACATTTACATGTAATCCACAATGGCCAGAGATCAAAGAAAATGTTATGCTTGGACAAACTACTTCTGACCGACCAGATTTGGTTGCAAGAGTATTCAAAATAAAACTCAATTCATTAAGTCATGACATAACTAAAGCAGACTTATTTGGAAAACGTGTGGCTTTTGTTTATACCATTGAATTTCAAAAAAGAGGCTTGCTACATGCACATATACTTTTAATCTTGCAAGAAAAAGATAAATTGAATACAGCAGATAGAGTGGATTCAGTGATTAGTGCTAAACTGCCACATCCAGAAAAGCATTCAAGACTTTATGAGATTGTAACACACAGAATGATACATGGCCCATGTGGAGAGAGCAATCCAAAGTCACCATGTATGGAAAATAAGAAATGCATAAAAAAGTTTCCAAAACAATTTCAAATGAAAAACTGTGTAAATTTAAATTGTGATGGATACCCTTTGTATGAAAGAAGAGAAGGACAAACAGCTATTAACCATGGCCAAAAGGTCGATAATAGATAAGTGGTTCCATACAATCCACATTTGCTGATGAAGTACAATGCACATATCAATGTGGAAGCTTGCACTTCTATCAAATCCATCAAATATGTCTATAAATATATATATAAAGGATATGATGCAGCAACTGTTGTTGTGCAAGGTGTACAAAATGAAAAAGACAATCCAATTTTACATGACGAACTTTCATCTTATTTAGATGCTCGCTATGTAAGTGCTCCAGAAGCAATGTGGTGTCTTCTCGAATTTGAGATGCATGATCGGTCACATGCTGTGTATTGATTAGCTGTCCATTTGCCACAAAGTCAATTTGTTTGCTTCACTGCAGGCAATGAAAGAAATGCTTTAGCACAAAGTGAACACGGAGCAACAATGCTTACTGCTTGGTCTCAATTAAATTGTCAGGAAATTCAGGCCAGACAATTTTTATACATTGACATTCCAAATCACTATGTATTCATAAATGGTGAATGGAGTTAATGAAAAAAAAGCGGCAATTGTCATGCTACTGAGAAATATGAATCCCAAAAAAGGACTTTCTAATGGGACCAGATTAATTGTGAAGGATTTAAAGGATAATTTTATACATGCAGAAATTATGAGTGGTACCCACAAAGGCGAACCAGTTCTTATACCGAGAATTGATTTTGCTCCAAGTGAGAGTGGTTTGCATTTTGTCCTTCAAAGGAGAAAATTTCCCAAGGACAAACTTTTAAGTCTGTGGGTATTTTTTTGAAGAAACCTGTGTTTGCACATGGTCAACTATATGTTGCATTTTCAAGATGCAATAATCCAGAGGAAATTAAAGTACATGTTGAAGAAAACCCAACTCAGGGGGATTTATTGAAAGATGGATGCGTTTTTACAAAAAATATTGTGTACTATGAGGTTCTCTAAATATAGAGGACTGTGGTTTCATTTCAACGACAACATTTTATATTACTCGGATTGATTTTAGAGGACCACTATTTCAATAAGAAACTCTATACAATGGCAAAAAAACATAGAGTGGTTTTACTTCCAGGACAAAATTTTAGCTCACTGGGACTGTTTAAATAGGGGACCACTATTTCACGTAGGAAACTCGAGAACTTGCCTTTTTACATGATTGGCCCCACAAAACAATTAGGTGGCATTTTTTTTTAAATTGAAGGTTAAATGTTATTGTATTATGTTACTATTTCACATGTTAACATTGTATTTTCAAAGTTGTGGAAAGTTGGTTCATTGTATATTGTATAATTTCAAGGATTTCTATTACTACAAGTTTTGCCATTTGTTAATACATTGAACTGTATAATTAAATACAGAGTATTGATTCAGTATTGATTCAGTATTGATCTGCGGTTAATGGGGTCAGGAAGGAATTATTTTTTTCCCCTCTTTGATACAATTGGCCAAGTTTCAATGGGGGGTTTTATTGTTTGCCTTCCTCTGGATTCAATACCAATTTAGTTTAACAAGAGCTAAAAAAAAATATGAATGTTACAAAGCATGTAATTGTTCTAAATAGTTATTTACAGAAAGTTTACACAGTCTTCTGTTATTCATGGATAACTATCAATTCAAATGTTAGTATTGTTAAAATAAATGGTTCAAGATTGTTTAAAATACAAGTTGCATGTTACAAACTTTTATGTTATGGTTTACAATATGTATTCATGAAAACTTCAGACATTGTTATATTGTTATTCCATGTATGACAATTAAAAGAGTTAATATTGAAAAATATATATATTATATACCTGTTGGTGAAATACAAGTTGAAAGTTAAAAAAGTTTTATTCAAAATGTTGTTCTTTGTAGATAGAAAAAAAGGTTAAGAATGTCAGAGACTCATATTGTGTGGCAAACAGTTTTCACAGCATTAACATTTTATTGACCGTATTTTTTTGACGGGCAAGTCACTAGTTATAAATAAAATGTATTTTATTCTCATCAATGAAAGACTGATGTAGAGGACACAATCCCAAAATTTATGGAGATATGGTCACCCTGGATTGCCAGGTCAGATAGTATATTGGTGGGGTAACATGGGATGTAATATGATGCATATGTGATAACCTTGAAACTCGAACATTTGATGCATATGATTTAACGCCAAGTTGGGAGGGTCCTGATCCCTGGAGATGGTGGATGGAGGCGAAAAGGAACTGTGCATGGGGAAGGTGCCTGAAAACGATTAGTAGGTACTTTTCTTTCTTTCTTTCTTTTTTACCTTCCCCCTGATAAATCTCTTCTGCTGTAATGTTAAACTGCTTCGCTAATGTAAAATGTGAAAAACTAGGTCTGAGTGGTAGAATTCCATGGGTTAACTGTGTCCTTGTACCCTTTGAGTGCAGGTCGATACAAAATACATGGAAATCTGCGGTTAACAAATGTGATATTGTCTTATGTGCCACCTGGAAAATATTACTTGCTTTGGTGTGATGTATATTTAAGCATGATGTATTATGACGTACCAATACCTAGTGAAATCAGATGGCTAAACAAAAAAAAAAAAGAAGAAAAAAAGCAGGTAACTTTACATATATTATTCTGAGATTTCAGTTATCCCCCCACCAACCCACCCTCGCAACTAGTTGATTATGGTTTATGTTCACAGTCACATGACTAGTTATTCTAGTTATTCTAATTTTCCTTTGTACCACATAGTGGATTGGATATCCTAAAAATATTAGGGTACGATAATTGATAATTTAATATTCCATCCAGATACCTGGTTTATTAAGGTTAAAAACGGAAAAAGATTGAGGAAAAGTCACAATATGTTTGTACTTTAAAGCATATGTTCTTTAATAATTTAAGAATAATTGTCTTACAAAAATGTATTGACCTGCGTGTCAGACATTGCATATTTGGAACATATGTTTTTTACTTTGTCATTGTAACTCTTTTATATATGTGACAATAAAATGATTGTTAAAAAAAATAAATCTGATCTCTGTCCTAGCTAAGTCTTTGCACTTTCAAGCCCGTAAATCACTATTAAATTGAATCCCCAAGGACGCACTGGCGTTCAAACCCGTAAATTGCAAATGGAGCCAAAAATCCTATAGGTACTTGAGGGGACCCACAAGGGGGTTAAAGTCCTGTCCGTAAACAGTAAAAGCAAATATAAACACAATACTGTATTTTAAATTAATGGGATACTGATGTAAGGTATTAATATTAATAACACATTATTCTGAAGCCCACAAATTGGCAATAAAAAATAATTTATTTTATGTTTAATTTTGGTGTTATATCAATCCCGGCAATCAATGTGTTAATATATATAATAGAACTCGCATTGACTAGAATATGATATTTATTGATTATTTCATATTGCATTATTTCTGGAATGCGGGCCCGATCACAACTCGGACTTCCAAACCGTAGGTGATTGAAATGTAGCCTCCATGTTTTAGTGACGTAATGATGACGATCTCTTTTACTATTGGTTCCGTCTAAACCCATAAGCATGGGTTTCACTAATTGATTGTGTTCACGGCCACAAATGGAACGTAAGGAAGCATGGTTTATGGGTTTAAATGTCAGCCACATATGTTGCGGGTTTGTCTAATTTAATCGCACAGTAACTAGACCAAATTTCGAATCTGCAGGCTTTGCAGCTGTATCAGGGCAACTGCGGACTTCGAATAGGGCCCTTGGTGTTTTCCATGTAAACTGTTATGTGCATTTATACAAATCTCTTGTAATATTTCCAAATATTTTAACATTATTTAATTAAATGTAGCCAATTGTAAGTATCAAAAATACATACTTTAAGTTTTTGTTTAGTACATTAGTGAGATTTGTCATTCCATTTTTAATCCCGTCTTTAAATATACAATTTTGTTAAAACCCATGGGAAATTGTTGATTGTTAGTCACTGATATAGGTACATGTATAGGAAGTCAACTAAAACTAATGAGACCAAATTTACTTCTACATTTGCTTGTTTAAAATGTGACATAAGTATTTTAAATCTACTAATATTCTACTAATGATATCATATTTACTTCTGGATGGTAAGAGGAAGACAGTGCTCAACACTATTCAGGTGTTCTGAGTGTCATGTTGTGCCCTTTGGTCTTTGTACCCTGACATGACCAACAAATATTGCACCACACATGTAAACAGTGTCCTCCGTTAAAAGCCCCAAAATTGTTTCTTCCATTAAACATAAATTCCATTGATGACTTATATTATCAAAAGAGTAGGATCAGATGTGGTGCACCTTGAGACACCTTGCTCACTGTGCCTTGGGGAGTACAGCTGCTCCTCACTCGGCCCAAAAGAGGCCAAACTTTACATCTGGAGTTTGCTGGTTGTCCTGTTCAGGGTAGAATTGCCTGGTATTTCAGGGCTGGAGGACTCTTTTGAGTGAGACCTGACTGATATAATACAGGATATTTCTCCCTGTGAAGGGCATAAGTGAGCTATAAGAGGCTGCTCTCTGATTAGGTAACCAGACCTATAGGACAAACCTACTTAGGTGTTATTCGTTGCCAGATGAGCTACTCTTACTCTTTTTGTTCACTTTGAGCACTTGCCTAAAACCAGCTTTGCTTTGATAAAGGCAGTTTTCCATCATCTGCATTTACTCAACAATATGCTAGTATTATCTACCTTAAAGGAACATGGAATGCATTTGTGTTTTTAAACATTACTAAGTTGTTTTTTGCTTGTAATAATATTAAGTAAAACCTGTTTAAACTGCATTGAGACTAACAGGAAATGCAGAGAGCATACGTTAGTCTGTAGACCTCATTGGCAGGCAGAAGGCAAACCCCAAAGATGAGTTAAACTTCTGAAAAGGTTTTTGTGTTCTGAGACCTTTATTTTACAAAGAAAACATAGATGATCAAATACCCTCAATCTGTTGCAACAGAGAAAAAAATATATTTCCATGTCCCTTTAATAATGTGAATTTGAATTAATTACGCTGTTCACTAATTTGCAAGTAATGTCAGTATTTACAGATTTCCCAAAACATCATATTGCCTTGGGTGATACAGCTTACTTTATGCTAGAAATAATATTGGGCATCGCTTTTTATTAAAAAAGAATATTGTTCTCCCGCATCTTGAATATACAAGAAAAGGATATCCAGAAGGTAAGAAAAAAGAAATAGCATATTTACAGACACATAACCCTTTCTACAATTCTCTGTCCACAGAGGCCTGACAGACAACTTGACCTACAGTTTAGAGCCAAGATATACTTTGTGTTTTAATAGATTTCAGACACTAGAGTTACAGTTCCAAAAGACAAGGACCAACCCGAACTAGACAAGGAACTCAAGGAATTTATTTTAGCATAAAATAGGATATCATCAACTGTAGAAAGAAAATAAATCATTTTCATAGGGATTACTTATTTTCCTGTGGTCCCAGATGCTTTTACTAATTAAATTCATTTGGATGCTAACTCTTCCAGTAGTGAAGAGGAGAAAACAGCTGCGGCACTGTTAGAAGAAATTACAGTAAAAAATAAAAAAGAATGACTAAAACAAGTTTAAGTTCACAACGACCTGAATATATCCTATTAATTACCCAGTTGGTTATGTAAACAGTGCCGCTGTATACATGTAATAAGAGCTCTAATATCAACTTCTGCTGTAAGCATTTGCAGTATTCTCCAAATGTACAGCCTTTGAGGGACTGTTGGACAATTGGGGCCCTTTGATTTAGCATGGATTACTGATATTTTTTCTTCCTTCTCTACCCTGAAACTGTCCTCCCAGCCTGGACACTTGAACTTTGACAGCTACATTATTATTGTGTGCCATGTTGTGTCGGTAAGCCATGTTGTTCATGAAAGGGAACACAATATGGGTTTAATCAGAATCATTGTATTTTTGTAAATGTACTTAGGTCACGGTGGTAACCATTCATTTTTGGTATTGAAATATTGCATTTTCCCCAGGGAGTTTAGGGGCGGTGACATCACATGATGGACAGGCCTCCCCACGTGGTCAGGATGGGGGTTGGGGGATATTGGTGGGACTGTGTTGGTGACTGAACATGACTAGACTGTGTTATGCGTAAATCTGCTGTACCACCATCAATAAACTAGTTGTCAGTTTTTTTTTTTTTTTTTTTTTTTATTTATTGGTATCAAAAGTAGACAATTACAATATAAATATATAAAACAGAATACACAGCAAAAAAAAAACGACAAAAGAAAAAGACAAGACATACATTTACAATACATATTGTGGACTTATACCAGAAATTATAATTTCTGGGAGCTAAGTCTTAGAGATATTAAAACTTAGATCATAACCGAGAAAGATCTTTATTTTGATCCCAAATTTTCCATTTATAACGTTTTATTTTTATAAGACCTTGCTCTTGAAGAGATTTTTCAAGATTTCTGTTTCTATCTACCATATATGTGATTTCACCCCAAGAGGGAACGGAAGACTGACCCCATCTCCTTGCTATCAACAGTTTAGATGCCATGAATATCTGAAGTAAAAACGCAATTACGTCCAGAGCAAGCTGATTCGAAAAAATGTGAAATAAAACATTTTCTACAGAAAAGGAAATGGTAATGCCCAAAATATTCCTAATATGCCCAAAACAAGTTTTCCAAAATTGCTGAATTATTGGGCAACTCCACCATATATGGGCATGTGAACCCACCAAACCACAGTTCCTCCAACAAAACTTCAGATTATCTTTTTTAGTAATCTGAGCCATTTTTGTTGGAACATAATACCATTGAGTACTTAATTTAAAGTGTAGCTCTCTGTATGATGTATTTTTAATTATTTGATCTGTGAGAATAAATGAATCGGACCATTCTTCTTCTGACCAAGAGAGATTAAAAGAATGTTGCCAAATTTTAGATTTGTTAAAAGGGCATTTATCCATCTCCTCCCGCAAGATGTTATAACAATTAGATATTAAGTGCTTTCTATCTTCTAGAATCATTAGTTTTTCAAAAGAAGTTAAAGACCTAACTTTAAAACTAGAGTAGATTGAATCTCTGAACGCAGCCAGAAGTCTATTATATTCAAGCCAACTTTTATGAGGAAGCCCAAATTTTTCCTTCAAGTCTTCAAAAGAAGCCCAAGAGTTGCCAATATATAAGTCTCTCAAACAACAAATGCTAAATGCTCTCCATCCACCCAAAAATGATAAGTTCAATTCTCTCTCTAATAATAAAATCGGAAGGATAGGGCTAGGAAAAGGCATTAATTGAGATCTCAATTTATGTTTATCCCAAAATTCAAGTATTTCACGAACAATATCAGAACCATCTAAAAAGAGTTATTTTTTTAACTCCTTCCTAAACATCAACCAGCCTAAAGAATCCTTAACTACTGAACATCTTTCAACCTGCAGCCAACCTGCCACTTTCAAACTTTCTATACATTTGACTGCATGTGAAAACATTGTAGCATCATGATAGGTCTGAATCATTGGGTATGCTAGTCCCCCTTTCCTAAATGTTCTGGAAATTATAACTTTCTTTATTCTGTTGTTTTTCCCCTGAAAGATAAATTTGTCTATTATTTGTTGAAAATGTACTATAAAAGTTTTGGATAAAGGTATAGGAATAGATCTAAATATATAGCTTAATCTTGGAAGAAGCGCCATTTTGGCTGCTGCTATTCTAGCTGTTAAAGTTAAATTCAAAGGTCTCCAAGAGGAAACAATTTTCGTAAGTTTATTTAATAGCTCCTTATAGTTGTTTTTAATTATTAACTGGATAGAATTATAAAATATGATTCCCATATGAGTTATGGTATTAGAATGCCAATTATACTGGCTAAATTAAGAGCCAAAACCTGTGACTTGGAGATATTAATTTTATAGTTAGAGGCTTTAGAATATTTATCTATTATTACATGCAAAGTTTTCAAAGAGTCAATGGGGTTAGACACAAACACAACCGCATCATCGGCATACAGCATTATTTTATGCTGTATCCCACCAACTGTAATTCCATGAATAGAGGGGTTATCTCTTATAGAAACCGCCATGGGCTCCATTATCAATGCAAAGATTATCGGAGAAAGGGGACACCCCTGTCTCGTTCCATTAGTAACTGCAAATCTCTGCGTTTTAAACCCATTTCCAATGACCGAAGCGGATGGGGAAGAGTATAATGCTCCAATGGACTTAGACGCAAAAGAGCCAAGGCTATATTTCTGGAGTACACACCTGATAAAATCCCATCCGACCCGGTCAAAGGCCTTCTCTGCGTCCATTGATAGAAACACTGTTGGGAGAAGTTTGTGTTTAGAATATGAAATCAAATCCAACATGCGTCTGGTGTTGTCAGAGCCCAAACGTCCCCGTACAAATCCAGTTTGATCTATTGATACAAGTTTGTGAATAACCTCACTCAATCTATCCGCCAGCATTTTAGCATAAATTTTTACATCAACGTTCAAAAGTGAAATGGGGCGGAAGTCTTTACATTCCAATATACCTGTGTCTTTTTTTGGTATAGTGATAATCAGAGCCTCTGACATTTCTGAAGGAATATGTCCCTTTCTTTTAATCTCATTGAAAATATTTTTTAAATGGGGGACTAGGGTTGTTACCAAAGACCTATAGTAATGATTTCCAAAACCATCTGGGCCTGGGGCCGTACCCAACTTCAATTTAGAAATAACGTCACAAATCTCTTTTTCAGAAAAATCATTATTTAGTGTTAAAACTTCCTCTGGTGAAACTTGCGGCAAATCTATTTCATTAAAAAAATGTTGAATGACCTCCAGAGATGGCTTCTGAAAAGAAGGATCCAATTCCAAATTATATAACCTAGAATAATACTGTTCAAATGCTTCTGCTATCTGGACTGGGTTATTAAGATAGGTTCCATTGTGATAAATATAATCAACCCTTTTTTTAGTAGCATGAGATCTAAGTTTATTTGCTTAAGATTTTACTTGGTTTACTCCCATAATGGTAATTTTTTTGTTGTAAAAGCCATATAGACTTATCAGTTCTCATCTGATTAATGGATTTAATCTGTAATTGGATTTTTTTAATCAACATCGAGTCAGAAGCATTAGGATTAATTTTATTTCTTAGTTCCAGATTATATAATTGGATATATAATTCTCTCAAAGGAGTTCCTCTTTCTCTTTTCCTTTGACTTTGCAATTTAATCAGGATCCCTCTTATAAAAGCCTTATGTGTGTTCCAAAGTGTAATGTTAGATTCTACTGAAGCCGAGTTTACTTGATAAAAGAAATCAATTTCTTTTTTAAGATAATCCCGACTTGTCTCTGAATCAATGAGTGAGGAATCAAGTCTCCAAGATTTGGAGTTAATGGAAGAATTTTTCGAAAACAATTCCAAGTTAACTAGAGCATGATCCGACCACACTCTTGGCCCAATATCAACTCTCAAAGTTCTTTTAAGTGTATTGATATCAACAAAAAAATAATCTAACCTAGAATATGTATGATGTCTTGGAGAAAAACTAGTAAAATCCTTTTCATTGGTGTGCAGTACTCTCCAAACATCAATTAAATTATGTTTTGTCTTTAGAGAAATAAACTGTTTTGACAATCTTATAACTGATGAGTCTGGAGGTGAACGATTTTCAGATTTTCTATCTTTAGTTGGGTCTGAGAGCATATTGAAGTCTCCACAAACGATAAGAGATCCCTGTATAAGTTTATTAAACTTTTTTAAGATTTTACTAAGAAATTTAATTTGGGATCTATTCGGCACGTATACATTCAATATTGAGTATTTTTGGTGGTTAATTGTGCCTATCCATATTATATAACGACCCTCCTGATCTATTTCCACAAATTCATCTGTGACCATAAGTTTGTTACTAAAAAAAATTTAGGTACCCCTTGCCTTTTTCTTATACATTGAATTGTATGCGACTTTATAATGTGTATAAAAAAATTTAATTGGAGCTCTCTGCCAATGAGTCTCCTGCAAGCGGATTATATCTGCTTTTTGCTGCAGAAAGCTCTTTAGAAAAAAACTGCGTTTAGCTGGATGATTCAGTCCCTGAACGTTTTGCGTTACTATCTTTAATGACATGCTGTTAGTATCACAGTAGAAATGATGGTCAGTCCCCGTTCCCCTGGAATAAATTTAATTCCAGTCCACAAATACAAATATACACCAATACATAAACCAAACATAAAACATTCATCCCTCCTCAACTCATTGAGGCATATCGGGAGGCAGTCCTCCTTGAAGAGGAAGAGTCCCTCCTGTGATGCAACAATGTCAGATAAATACATCTGAAAGCCTTAGCTGAAGCTCTATTGTACCCTCTATCTGTTTTTTACTACTATCTTGGGTGTCCAAGCTTTAAATCCTACTCTAGATGTTTATATTATTCCCTTTAATTGGAGAGAATTTCAAACAGAACTCTCCCTTTAAGTTCCCTACTCCAGTTGTGAACCCCTTCCCTTATAGCAATCAACTACTGAATTGTATTTTGCTCACTAATTTATAAAAGTAAATTTCCTTAGTTTCATTATTAAATACTAATATATTTTACCCATTATCTAGGTTAGTGTTTTCTTTATTGTTTCCCCCGTGTAAATAATAAAAAAAAGTGAAAATATATATTCACATCTAAAAAAATTACCCAACAGCTAGTGAGTTTATATTTTACTCTTTAAATTTCCCGTAGTAAAACATTAATTTAAAAATATTAATCATAACATGGTGTATTTTCCCCATTATCTAAATTCATTAAAGTGTACCATCTGTATGTTACTTCTAAATTAGCAGCAAAAAAATACCATTCAATTTTTTTCCCTTTTTTTTTTTTTCCCTTTTTCTATCAAAATAATACATATACACTACTCTTTACAAATTTTTTTGATTGAAGACAATCTAATATTTATATTCCAATACATATTTAAATAACCGCTGTGAACCAACCTATAATTACTGACTTTTATTTAATTTTGTCAGGAAATTCTCCCCTTCCAACGTGTCATTAATAATGTATCTGTGATTCTCATACCAAAAAATCAATTTTGGGGGATTTCCCCATCTATAGGAAATCTGTTTGTCTCTCAAAACTTTAGTCACAAATTGAAGTTTCTTACGTTGAAATAAAATTTCTCCTGTCAAATCTGGGAATATTTTAAGATTTCATATGGACTCTCAAAACATTTTTTATTAAATGAAGCTTTTAGTATTGCTTCTCTATAGGACATATGATGCAGTTTTACAATTACATCCCTAGCAATTTCTTTGCCCATGTTAGGTGGAGGAGGAATTCGGTATAATCTCTCTATAGGCTTCTCGCTCTGGCGCTCCACTAAGCTTAACAGAAAGGCTTCCACAAATTGATGGAGGTCTTTAAAGGTAACAGACTCTGATATACCACGGATTCTAATATTATATCGTTTTTCAGCTTCCGCTAATCTGAGATTTTGGCTCTTTAGCGTCTGGATCTCCTCTTTAAGTCCCGTTATCTCTCTTTTTAATTCATCATTATTCTTCAAAATAACCTCTTGAATCTGTTCTACATTTTCTGTTCTATCTGTTAATGTTTTTATATTCTTAGCATTATTTTTATTATTTCGCCTATCAATTCTTCCCTGATGGATATCTGGAACTCCATTGAAAGAGCTGTCATAGTTTTCTTTAACGCTGAAGCTGTTAGAGGTTCTTCAGGAGTGGTCTCTCTCACAGATTCATCTCCTATAATAACCTCGGCTTCTATAGGAGTTTCAGAAAAGTCTAACGTGGACTGAGAGAGTGAATATGATTCCCTCTTGTACTGTCTATTCTCTTTATCTACAGGAGAGAGAAAATTAGCTATAGCTTTTGAGCTATTGTTTTGTAATGTTTTTTTAGAGCCTTTACCCCTAGGGGCTTGTTGTTCTTTAGACCTTTGCATAGATACCACAGGGCTATATCAAAAACCAAAGGAAAGAGAGAAGAGAAATGGGAGAATAGGAGTATATAAAAAATTGTATACAGATAGTCCACTTTGTAACTTGCTCTTCTTTGCTGAACGATTTTAAATACGAAACGGCATATATAATATATCTTGCTTGCAGAGTCGCTTTTCTCCCATCAAGTTCCCCCCAGCCTCATGAGACCGATGGGAAATGTCACAATAGGTGTAACTTGGACAATGTTGGATAATAAGACCCAATGGGCCTATTTATATGGGCTAAAAAAATCCCATCTTATTCTTCAAAGCCCATCATATGGGGGACACTTCACAGCAGCTTTCTTATTTTCCTCCACTTCTATCATTCAAATTGGCCCTCACATGCAGGTGTTATATTCTGGGAGTAATTGCAGCAGAAGCAATACAAACATGCACTCACCCTCTGCAACGTCAGACTTTCATAGCAACAGGGCGTTGGCAGCGTTACCTGCTGCGGGATAGATTAACCTGAAGCCAGTCCCCACAATGATAATAAGGGAGTAAACCCCCTCTCATGAGACCGATGGGAAATGTCGCAATAGGTGTAACTTGGACATGGTTGGATAATAAGACCCAATGGGCCTATTTATATGGGCTAAAAAATTCCCATCTTATTCTTCAAAGCCCATCATATGGGGGACACTTCACAGCAGCTTTCTTATTTTCCTCCACTTCTATCATTCAAATTGGCCCTCACATGCAGGTGTTATATTCTGGGAGTAATTGCAGCAGAAGCAATACAAACATGCACTCACCCTCTGCAACGTCAGACTTTCATAGCAACAGGGCGTTGGCAGCGTTACCTGCTGCGGGATAGATTAACCTGAAGCCAGTCCCCACAATGATAATAAGGGAGTAAACCCCCTCTCATGAGACCGATGGGAAATGTCGCAATAGGTGTAACTTGGACATGGTTGGATAATAAGACCCAATGGGCCTATTTATATGGGCTAAAAAATTCCCATCTTATTCTTCAAAGCCCATCACATGGGGGACACTTCACAGCAGCTTTCTTATTTTCCTCCACTTCTATCATTCAAATTGGCCCTCACATGCAGGTGTTATATTCTGGGAGTAATTGCAGCAGAAGCAACACAAACATGCACTCACCCTCTGCAACGTCAGACTTTCATAGCAACAGGGCGTTGGCAGCGTTATCTGCTGTGGGATAGATTAACCTGAAGCCAGTCCCCACAATGGTAATAAGGGAGTAAACCCCCTCTCAGCGGCAAATGCTCACCAGCCCCCGGTGCCCAGTAGAATACATCAGCACGGCACACTGGCTTCCCTCACCTGGGGCATAACACAAGCTCACGTTCACCTTATGGTTTGAGGTCTCCTTTAACTGGCTCCTCTCACGAACCACCCCGGATATTCTAGTTAACTAGTTGTCAGTTTGAACTACATAGTTTATACATATGTTTCATTTTAAGTGAATAATTATCCTTTTTACAATCGGTAACATGTTCTGGGTGGCTTTACTGGTTCCCTTGATCTACTGGGCGCTTTGGTGGATGAAGCTGGGTTGGTTTGGTGTCTGCTATCAGGGATATTCAATAAACCAGACTGTCCCAGTGGGTAGGTTTTAACTAGGTTCTTATCACACCCAACATAAGTAGTATTTTGTCACAGTCATCCAAACTGTTTAACAGATATAGCAGTGAAAATAAGGTGAAAATGCTCATAGATTTTATACATAATGCCTTTTTCTAAAAGAGATTATAGTGCAGGATTTCAGGATCTCACAATTACCTGACTACTAACGGCTTTCTGACTAAATCCTTGGTTATATACTAATTTTTATGGCTTCTGATTGGCTAATATATATGTCACAACAACGAAATTAGAGGTGCTCAATCTAAGAACGGACAATATCTGAAGTAGGTTTGTCCTATAGGTCTGGTTACCTACTCAGAGAGCAACCTCTGTTAGCTCACTTGTGCCCTTCACAGGGAGAAATATCCAGTAGTATATCAGTCTGGTCTCACTCAAAAGAGTGATCCATCCCTGAAATACCAGGCAATTCTACCGTGAATAAGGGAGCTAAAAGAGGTTGCTCTCTGAGTAGGTAACCAGACCTATAGAAAAAACCCACTGAGGTATTTTTCGTTCTCAGATGAGCAACTCTACCTTTTTTGTTTAAATGTTCTCACCTTAAGGGTGATAGGGGGAACCAGACGTGGACTCCTTGCTCACTGTACATTAGGGAGTACAGCTGCACCTCACTGACGAGGCCAATAGAGGCTGAAACGTGTCTGTGTTTTTCTTTTTCCCCTGCTCAGGGAGAATTGCCTGTTTTTTCTGGACTGGATCACTCTTCTGAGTGACACCAGACTGATATACTACAGGATATTGCTCCCTGTGAAAGGCACAAGTGAGCTAATAGAGGTTGTTCTCCGAGTAGGTAACCAGACCTATAGAAAAAAAACACAGAGGTATTTTTTGTTCTCAGGTGAGCACCTCTAATTTTTTTGTTTAATATATGTGTCAATCATATTTCAGCGAATCAGAATCCAGTATTTGAATATATTAACTTTCTCTTCTCTGAATGACTGTCAGTAGCCAAGCAAAGAAGAGTTACATTAGAATGAAACGCTATTCTGATTAGCTGACATTTCAACCTATAAGAATTGGGTAAAATAGAGTGCATCAATTAGTTAAATGCTAACCAATTGCAATGCACATTGTCCATGAATTCTGAGTGGTTAAAGTCTAAACTAATGAGAAAATAGGTGGTAGCCTTCTCTGATTGGTTAGTAAGTAACCAGAATTCCTATATTCAAATAGTTGACACTAATCAGACAGCCGTTTTTTTAGGTGGAAGCTCTTTCTGTGGCCGAATATAGGAGCAAGGGTCTTCAATCAAGAAAAAGAAGATGGATCTTTTTATTCAAGATGGATGTGCCCACTTTTCCAGGGCTGAAGAAGGAGGACCAGGATATTGTTGACCATGGTTGGATGGTCATCATAGAGAGGGTGAGTAGGATGAGTACATCAACAGGTGTAGATTTTTTTATTTATTTTTCATAGTTCATATTTTCTTATTTGTATTTTAATATTTTTTTTATGGGATGGACGAAGAGGAATTGTGTACCTTGATGGGGGATAGCTTCCATGAGGCTCCATAAGGACCCATATGGTAGAAGTTAGGGTCCCATGGAGTTCCTTAGGGATCCCATGGTAGGGGTTAGATGTAGGTACCACTGGTGTCTATGAGGACCCCCATTGTTATAGGATAGTACACCATGCGGTCCATAGAGACTCTCATGGTATAGGGCTTAATGTTTGATATCATGGGGTCCATAAGGACCCTCATGGTTATAGCATAGTATACTGTGGGAATTCGAAGGGGCAGTCAAAGTATAGGGGTGCCCTGTGGTTCCATAGCGATCCCCATTGTAATGAGTTCAATTTAAGTGCCATGGGGTCCTTATAGATGCCCATGGTTATTATGAGAGGCATTACATGGGTTAATGCACCCTGACCCTATAGACAAGAAGTGGGGGCCCCCCTGGGTGTCGAAGGGAGGTTAAGGGGGATACCTGGAATCATAGTTGGTAGCGGGACATAAGAGGTGGAAGTTCCATAATTGTGTTGGGTTTGAGCTATCAAGCCTCAAATTCCAAACAAATAAGGTATTGTCGAATCTCAGCAATCCAGGATTATCAGAGACATTTTCTACCTTTACAGAGTGACGCAGGTACACAGAGGCTTTTTTGAAAATTTTGAGAGACTTCCTAGTAAACTTCTGATAAGCGTGTGACATTGATTTATAAAATAGCCATACTATGGACATTTTAAACATTCAGATGGCATTTCTCAGCGGTTAGATTTAAGGATGCAATGTGATAGCTCAGTAGTGAGTTGCGAGTGAACCACACTTGGATTTTAGCTTACAGGAGCCATGGAATGGAGGCCTAATACTAGAACTGGAACAGTACGCTCTACATCCTGCACACCTGGTTCTAATTAAAGCCACTAGCTGCTGCAGTCATTATGTATTCTGCCAGATCAAGGGAGGTTGGAAAGAGGCTAAAATGATTCATTTTAAAAGTTCATAACTCATAATTTAGCAGTCATTGTGAAATTATGCACTTGTTTCACATGCTTTTTCCATCCCCTTTCTGGTGGTGCAAAGTACATACTGTATGGTGCTTTCCATCTCTTTAAGTTTTGCAAATCTTACTAACAAAAAATTCACATTTAATATGCCTTTCTTTCCAGTGTAGATTAGATACGAGCTAGGCTTATTAAGATGTATATAACTGTCCATTTATATATGATGTGGGTCAAGGAAAGAACAAATATTATGGTGAGCAATTGGATATAGATACGGAAAGAATGTTAAAATTAACTACATGCCAGCTGTGTCAGGCTGAGCACTAATATGGTCTGGAAAAATGCCACAAAATGTGTGGAAAGAGGCTTAAGGCAGTGGTGGTGTAAATAATGCTTGTAAGGGAACATTCATAAGATGTAATGACTGCCAAGTACTTTAACTAGTTGAACATTGCGGTATAACACCAAGGCCTCTAGAGACATGGAGTGCATCTTTCAGACACTGCATGCAGAAGGTTCATATGTTAAAGAAAGAATGTTTTGTGTCCCTTTTCAATATTGATTTAATATTGCAGATGGTATTTTTGGACCATGACAAGATATCCACTTGAAACAGCCATTCACCTTGGAAACGGAGTGAGATTATATTTAACTTTATAATCCTATTGCGCCCAATAGCTTCCATCAAAGAATGCAGCTGTCTCAATAAATATGCTTTACATCACTCACCAAATCAAAGTTGTCTATCAAATTATTGATTGGCAGTGCCATTAACATACCACAAGTTGCTGCATCACTTGCTTTATAGATGAAATGTGTTGGTGTTGGAGTTTCATAATAGGTCTTTTTGTTTGACAGTTAAGTAGAATTGATTTCTATCTGTCCACCTAAGAAAATAATTATGAATTGGGGTGGAAGTAAGCTGGCACTTATTTCCCAAGTAGAAGACTTTTGGAGCATATTGTGATCTTAAATGATGTGCATGCACAAAAAAATAGAATTTGATGCAAATAGTTTTTTGATAAATATACAAAACACTAGCGAATTGCCCATCAAAAAATGACGGGCATGAAATCATAAGGCAGGGAATGTTTTTTTTATCCATTTTTTACCGTGAGGACCTTCGGCTGTTGTTTTTTTTTTTTGTTATTATTACAGGGGCTTTTTTTGTGTATATGTATTCTTGTATGCAAATAAAATAATGAATAAATTAATAGATTAATATACTTTACCTATTCCTAAGTAATATATGCAGGAAGCATTGTGCTGAAGAGCTGACAATCTGTTTTTATGTTCCTGCAGCATCCAATGTAGGTTTGAACAGTTCTCGAGCTGAGGTGTAAGTGTCAGCAATGTGTGCAGTGTGTAGTGTAAATGTGTTGCGTGCGCGAGGTAAAGCCGTTAGTGTAGCTGTGTACTTCCGCATTCTGTAAGTTAGTGTTGTGAAATTGCGCAAATGTATATGTGTTACGCTGGTGTGTATGATTTTTCCGTCCTTAGTAAAAGTGTATCTTTACCTCGTACGGCTTTTTAGAAAATCTGTATGTGCTTGGTGGTGTTTTGCGGCTTTAGGGTCGTGTGGCCTCGTTTTCATTTTTTGGGCCGCCATTTTTTCTCTTGCTTAAGGGATTTTCGTGTGTGTAAACTTGTGAATTTGGACTTAAATTGAGGTGTAACTTCATTTGCAGAGGTCCTGGGTGCCCCCCTTGCTGTGGGTAAGCTTTTTATTTATTTTTTGTGTGTATTTATTCTGTTATTAATGTTTTCAGGTGCGCGCGGTTCGGCCGTTAAGGTCGTATTTTTGCGAGGTCGTAATGTTTTTTTTTTCTATGTCCCGCGTCTCGTATTTTTGTCTGCTAAGTCCATAAATTTTCCGTTCTAAGTCCCGTGGTTCGTATTTTTGTGTGTAAGTCGGTATATAGTGATTGCGTGTTAGATCTATTTTGGTAAAGTGCCGCTTGTGTGGGTGTTTGTAACCGCGTGTGAGGCGCCGTAGATCCTCCACCTCCGCAAATGCGGCCCCTAGCTTCGCGTGGGTCCACATTTGCGGCCCAACTGCGTCCCTTGCTAAGCGAGGGATGCAGCTCTTGCGAGCGTGATGGCGATTCGTAGTTTGAAAACTATTATATGTGATTTATTAATCATATCAAACTTAGAAGTATTTTTGTGTTATCTGTTTCATGGTTCCTCAACTGGAGGAAATTGTTAATCTATAACAGAAGGCCAAAGAGAAAAAAAAACAAGGAAACATAATGAACTATAATAATAATAATAATAATAAGACCTTCCACAGACCTTAACAAGCACCTGCTCAAGCACTGACATTCTTTATATCTTGGCAAATTTGTAATCCCTAACTAAAATTGCTGAAAAAGCAATGAAAAAGCAATGAATAGAATATGTAAACTTTTTTATATTTTACACTACAGATAAATGTATTATTGCTGTAGGTCTCCGATTATTCAGTATTACCATTTGTCTGATTTTGCATGGCACCCAGCCTTGTTAACCTCCCACTATTTATAGAGAGAATTGGCTTCCCATCAATTTTCTAATTTACAAAAATGCTTGCTAAATTTGCCCAGATGTTTGTCAGGATGTGCAGGTTCATTGTTCATTCTTATTTGCCCACAGCATCTTTTGAAGCAAGACACGCATTGACATTTTTTAGCATTGATCCGAAAAATGGAAAATGAAGAACATTTTTTAGAATATTTATTGTGCCTGTTTAAACTTGCATACTATTGATTATTTAAAACATATTTTGCTTTGCACATAAAACATGTAAGAGGTATAATTTAAATAATCTGTTATGTGTTTGAATATAGGATGTGTTTTAATTAATATCAATGATCTTTTCGAAAAGAAAAGCTTATTTATGTACATTGGATCACAATAATCACTGCAGTCATAGTGACCACACAAAGCATTCACAAGGACTTATTAGACAGCTTAAATGTTTCATAGAGACAGCAAAATTTGGTATCACATTGGGAAAATAAATAAAAAATGGAATACTGTACAGATACAAAATGGCATTAACACGATTTCATTAGTACAAACAGTCCAGCCTGTTCTGTGTTTTTGGATAATTACCTGAATGTCAATGTCACAACTATTATTATCAACTTTTTATTTGTAAAGCTCCACCTATAGTTAAATGAAAGCAGGATAAATTAAACAAACTACATATTTATACACTAGTATTGGAACAGGAGTACATGATGGCCTTGCTCTGTTAAGAACAATCTAGGAGGTGGTTGTTGTAAGAATTTGGGGGAAATATATAACTGTGATTTAGGAAACGGTGAGCGAGACAGAATAGTTGGCTTTGTTTAAAGATGTATGTGGGTCTGCTAGCTAACAGGATATAGGTATTCTTTTCTAAACGGATAGGTTATTACAAATTATGATGTCAGAGATTAAATGGAAACATTAGAGGTGGAAGTGGCAGTTTTTTCTTATTGAGAGTAAACTGGATAACTTAAAAAAATATGTTCTTATGGTAAAAAAATATGTTTCTTCTTCACTTTGGGAATCGTGGTTAAGGACAAAATGTCCTTTAGGAATCTAATCAGGCTCTATAGAATGTATGCAGTATCTTAAAAACCAGTATAGGAGCAAAAAGGATCACATCCTTCCTCTTGCATCTCTCATTTTTCTGTCTGTGATCAAAAATAGCAGGTTTCAGAGGAGCTGCTCCAATTTACAGATTGACAGCCTTATTAATTTGTGATTTGGCCAATTGAAAAGGGCTCTATATAAGCACAGAGCATATTTATTTTACAAAAGTTTTTAGTTAGTGAAGACCTTGCTTTTGGATAGAAGTTCACTAGTTAAAAAACTTCTGTAAAAAAAAATATGCCATGTGCTTAAATAGAGCCCTTTTCAATTGTCCAAATCGCAATTTAATAAGGCTGTGAGTGTTCAGAATCACTGATCTGTATCACTATTCTGCCCGTTTATGTTTTCCTGACGAGCATACAGCTATTTAATGTTTGTTTCAATATGCTGGAAAATTTAATAGCACTTTAAAAAAAAAAAATTGGATTATGATCAACAATTCCATGTTGCTTTGGTTCGGAGAGCTTGAGCTGATTTTATTTTTACACTCAGAATTCAAACTGTACCCCAAACAGCCAATAGGTACTTTTAAACTAATATGATATATCTTACAAAAGGAATTCAATTTAACAAAAAAGAAAAACACAACTGTTCATGTAAAATGAAAATTTCAGCAATGACACTTTCTCAAAAAATAGCTGCCATTATTTATTCTATTGTGCTCATGATAATGGTGTGAATATAAAATAATTAAGATCTATAATTTGAGAAAATTAATGTACAAATATCCCCAAAATGTTATTATGATCATGAAATGTATCCGGTGGAAGAGGATGACTAGTGAGATGCATATATGCTAGCCACTGATCTACTGGTACAAGCACAATTGAAATTGCAAGACAATGGCACATTATCAAAAATATTTTAGTATTACAAAAAGAACTAGTGGCTTATTGCAGTCAATGTTATGAGTTACTGCCAGAAATCAAATTTATTACACAATAAAAATATGTAAGAATTACCTTTTAGCCACAGCTTTTATGTCATGCACTGTTAAAATAAAGAGGCGTAACAGTTTTTAAGTAGGGCTTTATGCACATTTTACATGTAAAGACACTCAGGATGCTATACTAGATGGTCATAGCTTCTCAATACATTTCATTTAACAATGGCTCTAGGTGACATAACTGGCTATGTCTATTTGATTAGTCAGTAAAATTCATGGGGGCATGAGCACAGAGCGTGGAGAACCAGTGTGCTCAAACATCACCCCTCAATTTACAGAGGCCTCCTTGAATTGCAGAGCAGAAAAGAAGGACATTACTGCTTGCTCAGTGTTGCAAATGGAGTACCATGCAATAAAAATAAACTTTTTCATGAAATGCCTCTAATGTATGAATATCTGTGATACTAAAAAGGAATTTTCCTCGTCAAGTATGACACTGTATTATGAATTGAAGGGCATGTTCAGTATAAATTTTTTAACAGTACAATTACAAGTCATAGAAGCGGAATGAAACTTCAAATTATATATACCTAAATTTGTCATTTTTGAATATATTGTATAATTGTAGGACTTAGATGTGTTATATGCCTTATATTAAATATTTTAAGTACTAATCTTTGCTCTCAGACATCATATGAACATTTTTCATGGTCACTGTTTGCCTGGATTATTACCATAATATTAGATATATTTTGTTGATTTTGTACAATTATTCTGTTGTAGCCCTAGGAAGCCTATATTAAATACTTGATAATTAATACAATTTGATAACTAACAGCCTTATTAAATTGTAATTCTATAAATTTAAAAGGGCTCTATTTAAGCACATAGCATATTTTTTTTACACAAGTTTTAAGTTAGTGAACTTCTATCCAAAAGCAAAGTATTAACAAACTAAAAACTTCTGTAAAAAAATATGCTATGTGCTTAAATAGAGCCCTTTTAAATTTGCCGAATCACAATTTAATAAGTCTGTATGCCTACTGTATGGTTACAGTGGTTTAATCATTTTTTAAATAAATGTCTGGGGACTTGTCTTAATCTCTAGGATTATTCTCTAGGGTTGTGTTATACATATTTATGTGATTACAATTTTTTTTTTACAATTGTTTCTCATGCATGGTCATTGTCTTATAAAACTCTTGTATAAATGCCATACAAAATTTAAAAAGAGAATTAATGTGTATCAAATGGCCATTGTAATTTGATGTATTTGATGAAATATTTTTTGACGATCTGACTCCCCTTTTACCTTTCTTTTTTCTGTTTCTTCACTTCCTCACTTTATTATATTATGTACTGAAATAAAATTAAAAAAATTGAAAAATAAAGACTTAAAAAAACAAAACAAAAAAAAACTTTCATACACTGGGTCTTTAAATACTTAAGGAAATAGTGTCCATTTAGGCATCACTTAAAAAGACATCTACACTTATAAAGAGGACATTGATAGTTACAATGTAACACTTCTTTCTTTTTTTTTTTTTTTTCAAATCTACAAAGAATATGGGATAAAACATTTAAGAGATTAACCAGGTAAAGATCCTATAGATTATAAAAACTATAGACCAATATCGCTAATTAATGTAGATATAAAAATGTAGTCAAAAATCTTCACTAATTTATTGAATAAGGTTCTACCTAATCTAATAAACCTAGATCAATCAGGATTTATAAAAAAAAAAAAAAGACAAGGTACAGACAACACAAGTCGCCTTTTAAACGTATTTTCTTATGTAAATAAAATGAAGATTCCCATGCTGACTCGGTCATTGGACGCAGAGAAAGCATTTGACAGAGTCAGATGGGACTTCATTAATGCAGTAATGGACAAATTTGGTTTGGGAGATTTCGGTAGGAAAGCCATTGAAGCTTTATCTAAAAATCCTAAAGCATTGATATCTGGTTATGGCTTTGAAACTTAAAAATGGTACATGGCAAGGGTGTCCATTATCTCCTTTATTGTTTTAATAATTTAACCCTTAGATGAGCTTATAAGGTCTTCTATAGATATTCAAGGAATTAAGATTCAAGATTCTACTCAAACAATTCTCTTTTTTGCGGACGATATAGTGTTGACTCTGTCCAATTCAGAAAAGTCTTTATTTCGAGCTGTAGGCGAGTTTGCTAAGGTATCTCATTTTTAAATAAATCCAGCTAAATCTGATGTCTTATTGAAAGGAGGTGATTGAGAAATTATGATAAGATTAAAATACAACTACCAATTTAATTGCAGTATCAATTCTATTAAACATCTAGGAATACAATTTGGGATTAGTTTGAGAAACATACTTAAAGAGAATTTAGCTCTATTATGCAATCAAATTAGGATACTTTTTCTAGAATGGAAAAATATTAGACTATCTTGGATGGAAAGAATATAATTGGTGAATATGGTTATTATTCCTAAATTAACATATATATTGAAAAATATCCCAGAAAGAGTGCCTTCATATGTATTAAATAATATACAAATGATGATAGACATTTATTTACCATGGTAAAAAAAACACATAATAAATCATAATATAGTTAAGCAAAAACTGGGGAATGGAGGGCTAGCTTCTTCCTCAATTAAAGATATTCATGTGGTGATAGCATCACTAACATTGTTTTAAAATGATACTAGAGCTAAATGGAAAGAAATTTAATAACTAAATTTCAGATATTCCACTACAAATATGTCCTTGGCTTGCAAACATAACATTAGATAAATTAAGAATGATGCCAAGGAGGATTATAACTTTAGTCAAATTCTGGCATAAACTCATTGAGATTGGCCACTCTCCCATTGCCAATAGTTTTAATAGACATGCTGATATATAAAAATCGACATGCTAATTTGTTAGTTAGCAAGCAAGCAGGAATAAGATTTATAGGCGATTTATATAGAGATGGCTCTTTGCTAGATTATGTCAGCATTTAAAATCTAAGTATTTTAAAAAGTTATGGATGGTTAGAACATTCTGCCTTACAAAGAAAACTGTTAGCTTGGCTATCCATTAAAAAAATATGAGAGAACCTTCTCCTTTTGAAGATATGATTTCTAAAAATGTCAAGATCAAATGCATTTCCAAATGTAGCAATATGTTAAGATCATACTTGGAGGTTGGCAAAACTCAAAATATAAATGGATGGGAAAGAGAGCTAAATAAAAAAGATGGCCCTTGGATAATTGGAAAAAAATCTTCATGTTGGTTACAAATTTGATATTATGCTCTTCATATAAGGAATTATTTTTTAAAATCATTAAAAAATGGTACTGGGTTTCATCTGATCCATCAGATTTGATCCAACAATGAATGGTCTATGTTGGAGAGGATGTAGAGAAGTGGGTAATACCTCTTTGGTGGTATTGTAATATGGTCCAACTCTTTTGGAGGCAATGTTTGACATAGATCTCTCTTATGGTCGATAAGGAGCTTCCATGCTCCTTGGATTTTATTATTCTTCATATGGATATTTAGGAGTTCTCTTCCAGAAATACATTTTTGATTGTTCATATATCGTTGGTTGTGAAATGGCTTATGGTTAAACTTTGGAAGCAAAAACAAACTCTGTGTTGGAGAATTAGAAAAAGATTTGATACACCAGATTCTACCAAAAAGCATATAAGAAAGAAATGGTGTGCTTGGGATAAATGTGTGACCAAATAATATAATATTAGAAGAGATATTATTGTTCTCCTCCACTGTCTTTTTGTAAATTGACCTTTACTTTTTAGAATATGTTATATCTGTTATTCTTCTGTAATTCTTTTTATGTTAGAACAATCACAATACAATTCCAATACTAAGTCTTGTTCTTGTATTTTAAATGTGAAAAAAAAAAAAAAAAAACATTTAAGATAAGTTTATACTAGAGTAAAATTAGGAAGCTCTCAGAAATAACAAATCCATTACTTATTTTCTTATTCAAACTACAATTTATTATAGTACAGGCATTGTGGATTGAAGTCAGCAATAACTTTTCATATAGATTATATTTTCTGGGAATATGGGAACATAACAAGAATACTCTAACAAGCTAATATAAACTGAACAAAGACTTAACACATTCATAGATATAATAGACATAACTGTTTTTCAACTCTTAACTTAAAATGAACTTGCCAGTTACAAAATAAGCAACTAAATGTATTAAGATATGAAAAAACAGAAATATATATAGCATTACTTTCCTAAATACACTATTCTCATTCCTTTTTCAAGAGCTATATTTTTCACTAAATCCAACATTGGCTATTGCTTTAGCATATTAAATAAACTACAAAGACAATGGCTCATAATAACAAGATACAAACATGTATTACAACAGTTTTGACAATACAATTATCTAAACCAATTAAAGACTTATTTCTGAACCTTAAGTAAATTTTGTATCCACTGTACTTTGCATATTTTGGCTGAAAAACAAGCTTCATTGCCTGTCTCTATTGTTATTATTATATAAACTATTTAAAGATTATATATATTGTGCCCAACAATTAAAGCAAGTTGAATTGATATAGCATACAGTATTACAAACATATTAAATATTAACTTGTGTAAGATACAGTGTAAATACAGCAAGAACAACACCACAAACAGGCATCAGAATGTACTTTCTATATTTCTGCCATGCAGATGGTTGAACTTCCACTTCATCCTTTTTCCTGTTCTTCCGCCGTCTCCCTTTTAATCTGTTTTCAAATGCTTCTAGTTCAGCCTGAAACAAAAAATAGTCATATTATTGTAGATTATTCTGCAAATCACTGCATACAATTATGAAGGGTACAATTTTCAGTTGCAGGTTTGCACAAAAATTGCATTTGCAGAAATAGGTTCAGCTGTTAAATAATGGTGATTTAACTGTGTCTCGTTAAGTTCATTATTTCTCTCTCCAAAAGTTAACAAAATTAATGTTGAAGCCCCATATTTACAGAAGAGCTAGATAAAAGAACAAGCAATTTTTGTTTTAAAAACAAAACTTAAACTTTAGTTTATTTTTCAATAGATGTCTAATTTGAGCCTCTTGAATTACGGAACTTTTTTTTTGTCAATAGACTTATAGACTAACTAGATTTCTATTATATATTTAAAATAAATGGCACAAAGAACTGCCACATTTCAACCAAGGGTGCTGAATGCTTCTATATATTAAAAATCATCTCCCACTTAAAGAAACAGATAAGCAAATCAAAAATGTAAGCAACCACTGCATAAATTGTAAAGACTGAAGTGCTCCAATAACTTAAAATAATGTAATTAATATAGTAACATAGGCAATAAAGCTTGCTAAATAACCGCTTTGAGGTACTAAGCATCTTACATGGTGCACTACCTAAAAATAGACAAAACTTGGAAGGAAGAGTTAAGCAAATATGTTTGAACTGAAGCTGGGTAATTGTGCACTCCAAGCTCACTACCAAGCAATTTTCAAGTTTAAGATTCCAAAAAAATTTCACAAATCACACATTGCATGATTCAGAACCCCTGCATAAAAAAACTTCTCTGAAAATAAATTTTACATATAATAAACAGCATCTGTAGAGCTAATAGTCCAGTATGTGCAAAATAATCACAAAGAGAGAGTTTATACAAATTCCTGATTTACTCTTGTATCGACTGTTCAAGACAGGCAGTTTACTAGAGTTCATATATAGCTACCATATGCTGTAATACCACTCATACTTGGATGTACTGCTGATATTGTATGTAAATTGGATACATATGGAACATGTTTAATATTTGCCATTATTAGTAGTGAGTTCAAATTCTGCTCATTGTTGTATTTTGCATAGGCTCCTACCTTTTATTATGTGAGATTTAGCAATTCACATATTTCTACTTTCAGGAACTTATATCCATTAACCAGACTTATAAGGCTTCTGTAATTATATATAAATGTTGATCTGTGCTGCATTAATTGTTACCAATGTAAAGGTAATTAATATTCTCTGAATGCATACTGTCTCTCTGTGTTCTAGAGTATATTTTAGCCCCCATCTGCCATCTTGTGCAAATCATTAGCAAGGAATAACAGAGATAAGTATGCTGTCATTCTTCCTGGACTAAATTTCTGCCCCCCTTTGACCCTGGATAAGTGGGCACTTCCATGTTGATTGAAGAATTAATTGATGAATAATACATCTAATGGAGCTCCTCCTCTGATGAGCTCCCGCTCCGACTAACATTTTTTTAAATGTACCTTCGTCTTATATACTAATTTATTGCATTTCGATTGGCTGTAATATGTGTCAATTATATTTTAGCCAATCAGATTTGATTATTTGACTTACTCCCAACCCATATCTGATTGTATAAAAGTCTAATCAATCAAATGATAGCTCATTTATAGAGCAGCAGGTTGTTTTAGACATGCACCCATTTACACTGGCTGAAGATGAGGACTGAGGCCTTCAATCAAGACAGAAGAGGACAGATTCTTTAATTAAAATAGAAGTGCCCACTTATCCATGGACACAGATTGAGGACAAGGGTTTCGCTGGAGGGGGCATCAAAATGGTAAGTTATGTATTGTTTTGCCCTATTACAGGTTTAATATGGTTTTTATTTTCTGTAGTATTTTTTTTTATTTTGCTGTGTTAGGGACTATAGGGGTCACTGTAGTAGTAGAAATTGTGCCTTGGGAGTCCCATGGTACATAGGTTAACATTAGGTGGCATGGGTGACCAGGAGGACCACCATGGTTATAGCTTAGTATACAGTGGGGGTCCATTGAGACCCCCGTAGTATGGGGGTTAAAATCAAGTGCCATGTTAGTCCATAGGGATTTGTAAAATGGATATGGCACAGGTGCTCTGAACTTAAGTTATTAGGAACATTTGGAGCACTTGGTTGGCATTTCTAGGAAATTAGATTTAGGTGTGTAATGTGATAGCTCAGTAGTGATTTGCAAATGCACTTCACATGGCCCTTTTCTCTCACGGGAGTCATGGAATGGAGGTCTAAGATTCCAAGTATTCTAGTATTGCTTCTCCATTCACTTCCAATACAATTTACTTTGCATACAACCAAAATGAATGAGCTTTCCAATGATTAGTGTAATTTGCTAAATTTTACACAGCAAATGTTTCAAAACGGCTTCAGTTTCCTTCTTCGGGATTAAAATCCAGACATGTTTATTTTACTGAGGATCTTCAAATTTCACCAAAAGAAACAAACAGAATTGTTCACCCAGAATGAATAGTTTAACACTGACACTTTCTCAAAAACCTTCTGAAGTGGTTGGCAGAGCAGCAAAGATAAATTACAAAGTCAGTATTTCACTCCAAAGAATTAGCAAACTTTCCAACCTTATCACATTCTTCCGCTATTATTTATAACATGGTGTTTAAGACAATGGGATAAACGCAAAACTTAAAAGCGATCACTTAAAAAAATAATGAAAGACAAATTGAAAAAAAGTACAAGTATCCCAAAAATGTTATTGTGAATATAACAAGTATCATATTAAAGAAGGTGACTAGTTTGAAAAATATGTGCCAATTCGTTATCTGCCAAGACAAAATGTCTTTAAATTGCTAGACAACAGCACATCTTTAAAAATATTTTTGCATTATGTAACTTTACATTTTACACATTTCTTTTGATCTATACAAAAGGACAAATTGTTTACTCAAGCAAATGTTATGATTTACTGCTATATGAATGTCATAAAGTACATATCTTTACTTTTGCCAAAAAATATAGAAGAATGGCCTCTTTAAGCCACAGCACATAGTACTGACTGATAAATCGAAGACTCTGAGCAGTATTGAGATTAGAATAGAGGATTTTAATATGTCCAAGAGCCAATTTGTCATACAGTGGATATAAAAAGTCTACACATCCCTGTTAAAATGTCAGGTTTCGGTGCTGTAAACAAATTAGACAAAGATAAATAATTTCAGAACTTTTTCCACCTTTAATGTGACCTATAAACTGTACAACTCAATTGAAAAACAAACTGAAATCTTTTAGGTGGAGGGAAGAAAAATAAAAAATAAAAATAATGTGGATGCACACCCTCTTATAACTGGGGATGTAGTTGTGTTCAGAATTAAGCAATCACATTCCAAATCGTGTTAAATAGGATTCAGCATACACCTGTCATCATTTAAAGTGCCTCTGATTAACCCCAAATAAAGTTCAGCTCCTCTAGTTGGTCTTTCCTGAAATTTTCTTAGTCGCATCCCACAGCAAAAGCCATGGTCCACTGAAACCTTCCAAAGCATCAGAGGGATCTCATTGTTAAAAGGTATCAGTCAGGAGAAGGTACAAAATAATTTCAAGGCATTAGATATACCATGGAACACAGTGAAGACAGTCATCATCAAGTGGAGAAAATATGGCATAACAGTGACATTACCAAGAACTGGAGCTCCCTCCAAAATTGATGAAAAGACGAGAAGAAAACTAGTCTGGGAAGCTACCAAGAGGCCTACAGCAACATTAAAGGAGCTGCAGGAATATCTGGCAAGTACTGGCTATGTGGTACATGTGACTACAATCTCCCGTATTCTTCATATGTCTGGGCTATGGGGTAGAGTGGCAAGACAAAAGCCTTTTCTTACGAAGAAAATCATCCAAGCCAGGCTACATTTTGCAAAAACACATCTGAAGTCTCCCAAAAGCATGTGGGAAAAGGTGTTCTGGTCTGATGAAACCAAGGTTGAACTTTTTGCCCATAATTCCAAAAGATATGTTTGGCACAAAAACACCACTGCACATCATCAAAAGAACACCATACCCACAGTGAAGCATGGTGGTGGCAGCATCATGCTTTGGGGCTGTTTTTCCTTAGCTGGAACTGAGGCCTTAGTTAAGATAGAGGGAATTATGAACAGTTCCAAATACCAGTCAATATTGGCACAAAACCTTCAGGCTTCTGCTAGAAAGCTGAACATGAAGAGGAACTTCATCTTTCAGCATGACAACGACCCAAAGCATACATCCAAATCAACAAAGGAATGGCTTGACCAGAAGAAGATTAAAGTTTTGGAATGTAGTTGTAGTTTTTGGAGTTGTACAGTTTATAGGTCACACTAAAGGTGGAAAAAGTTCTGAAATGATTTATCTTTGTCTCATTTCTTTACAGCACAGAAACCTATCCACTGTATGTTATTAATTTGACGTTATTTGAGCTGAATAAACTATTAAAGTATTTATATATTTTTCAGTACCTGCTGTCTGCGCTTTTCCTCTTCAATTGCTGCTTTTTCCTCCTCTGCTTTCAGCTGAAAAATTTAAATAAATCATAAATAATATAACAAGAAAAAGCAAAAAACAGGGGCACACAATTACTAAGCTTCTTTAAAAAGAAAATGTGTATATAAATTAAACCATTAGCACACAAAACAAAAACAAAAAAACTGCAGATGACTTTGATTTGATAATAACAATTTTTTTGCAAAACATTTATAGGTTTTGCTGGATCTGGTTGCCACATAAATGACCCCAGTGCTTGACTTGAATCTGGAGTACAACCCAAATTTTGTGATGGCATTTTATTATGTATCTGGGTAACATATATGTCGATACCAGATAATTATATTTGGCTGCATCCAAACAAAACAACTTGTCAAATAACATTTCAAAAACTCGCCTATAATATGCAGAGACAAGGGGAGGATCAATCAGGCTTATTCATCAATATAAAAAAAGTCAGACTAAACCAACTAAATTATTATTTAAATTTTATTCCCAATAGAAAATTGAATAAAAACAATTAAACTAATGGCAGAGATATCGATATTGCGCTCCCATTGGTCCTGGCTCACAATCGGAGTGGCTACATTAGAATATTGTAACCTAGGGGCAGCTACTATGGGGAGGTAAAAGTATCTATATGATCCCTTAGCCTCCTTAGCCTGCCACAATCACAGTCTTACACCTATGTATCCCATTCTATGTAATTTAAATGTCATCCTTGACATCACATGTTCTATAATAATATGCCTCATAAAATTAACGTGCCAGATTACAATGGTGAGTTGCCTGTTCATGTTCTTTAAAAAGATATGTGGAACTTTCCCTGTTTTTATAAGTTTCCTCTTATATCAGTATCACAGATTGCATGCATTCAATCTTTACCCACACAAATGTATTTTATTTAAAAATAACAGTTGTTTTCCACACACCCAGATATGTCTACATAGGCACCTCATACTAACCAATATAAAAACTGCATTAAAGTATGTTTTCTAACCCAATATTAACCTTCAGGCCAACAGCAGCACTGTATGAACTGCTTCCTTGATTTCTTGTGGTGGGAACAAAAGACTAGACTACATATCCCATTATGCTTTGCTGTGGACACTGAATCCCCAGACACTGCAACATGTTGTAGTTGCCTCCAATTGGCCACAACAAATTATGAATTCTATGCAAATTTAGCTTGGATTTTCAGGAGCACTCCTCAAAATCAACTGCCATAAAAAAAAGAAATGTAGCAAACATTAGGTTAAGATTTTTATTTTCATGCAAAGGTTTGCATACATTGCTGATTTTCCTCTATCAGATGCATCCATGAAACTTCTATATACCTTTAACATTAGACCGATAAACTATTCCACTGTAATGAAACAATGCAAGTGTAATGTTATAAGCTAATGTTCCTACAGCAATCCAACCAATAGCAATAATATTAAACAATTGATTTCTATTATAATAAAGTGAAGGTTAATTTGGGTTAATATTTGTATATTTGAAGCTTTTGTTATGCATCTTAAAAAGGCAGTTCTCATGTCTACTGCTTACAAACTCAAAATAGCATTAAATCATATTGTCCTTTATATTGGAATAGCTATATGGATCTAATATGTTAACTTTATATGAACTGCTATTATTAACTGAGCACAGCATTTACTTTATTCACTTCGACATGCAATTACTCCTCAATACATGCTTCCATTTTCTTTAGTGAATCTGCTTGTCGCAAATCCTGTCTCAATAGGGCATGTGCACGTTAACTAATAAGAATTCCATCAGACCTAATTAACGCACTGGCATTTGCAGATGACACATGCCCAAGAAGTAGAGGAACACCGGAAACTCAAGTGGTAGACGCCACAACAGCATATTTACATTTAAAAGTAATAAATAATCTACATTTTTTTCTACATTCTTAATAAAGGTTACCTACTTTAGAGTTCAGTTTTTCAAAATGGGATATGTTACATGTATGACCACAGGGGTGCTTTAATATGAACCTGGAGTGAATACAAGATGTTTGCAAAGTGGAGGCAATACCTTATGTTGTCATTATTAGGAGAAAACTGTCTGTGCTTATTGAGGCAAGAAGCTGTGAGATTCCTGACCCCTTACCTCTTATGACCTGAATATTATGTTTGCAAGATAATACTTGGTCCCATATGTGCATAATGAAGAATGCAGAAATACTTTCTGTAAGTATATTTTTATGAAGAATCCCTGGTAGCAAATTATATGATAGAAAACGTCCAAACACAAGAAAACTGGTTGTAAGTTTATTCTATTTAATCTTCTTCTCAGTTGCCGAGAACTGATTACTGATCATTTGCCATTTCTTTAAATATTGAAGTACTGACAAGTGTAATTTTACTCAAATAAGTAGATTTACAAAGCTAATTTTATTACACCGGTTTGCAATCAGATCCTGGCACAAGATAACATACCAAAGATCTAAGAAGTTATTTCCAGCTGCTTGATGACAAGATTTCTATTGTGGTGTTAAAAATCCATTCCAATGTCCAGAGAAAATGTCAGCTTTTAAAATCATAGAAATATTTTTGTTGTGCCATGATGAATTAGGAATGAGGATTGCCATGACAAGTCATTGCGTTTTAATGACTTATTAAATAAACGTTATTGCCCGAAACAAATAATGTTAGGGTTGGCACACTTTTCAACAGGCTCTATTAGTGGAAGAGGACTCAGTGCTGTTTTTGGGGAGAAAGTCAAGAAATTTCAATGGAAAGTGTCTCCAACCTCTCTAAAATATACCAAGCCTCCCAACTTCCTTATTCTTGAAAGGATAGTCCCTTGTATGAGAGAAAATCCTCCTTTACTTGTCAGCATACCAAATGTACCTACTTTGAGTGCCACATTTTAGGAGAAATCCCAACTTATGTTGCATCTTCCTGTTTTCGTTCTTTGAACATGATAGGGCGGCAGTAGCAGGTCTAGAGTGTGTCTATGCTACGGTATGTGTATAGGAGTGTTCTTAGTCTATTGTTAGTGTAGTCAATGTTAAGGTTGATAGTGTGTGTCTATTCACAATAAATAACTGCCCATGCCATTTGAAAATCTGGGGACATGGTGGGGTCACATGTATTACATTAAAGGTGAACAAACTTTATGGAATGCTCCCGTTGGGTCATTGGGCAGACAGGGATCTTTTGAGGGAATTCAAAAAGAATCCAAAAGAGAGGATGGTTTGAGTATTCAGTAGATATTGCCAGTGAAAACTTGGAGAAGAAGCAGCAACAGAAATGGCAGAGTTGTGGATAAAAGGGGTAAATGGCTCTGACCAAAATGATTGCTCATCATGGCAGTATACAGTACATTTTTAATTTTGCCTATAACTCAAGAGAGATGTGTGTGTGTGTTATACCCAATGCGATTCCTCTAAATAAAATTATACAGAAGACATGTCTTTAGGCAATGACATACATTGTAATGGTAGATTCTTTCTGAACGATTCCAAGACAATATTTCAGGTATGACACTGATGTATAGAAAGCAAGAGAACAGAAGGTTATTTACCTCTACGGCTTTCTTTCGCATTTCCAGGCACAGTGAATCACATTGTAGGGAAATTTGACCTTCATGGACAGCGTTACAAGGCATCTCCTAAAAAATCCAGATGGGAAAAAAAATCTGAGATCCATAGTTCAAAACCTGTTCTATGAAATGTCTGTGTTTGTTGCATATGTAAAAATATATTGAAATTCAACATGATTACTCTTTAGAAGTTAACATCTATACGTGCAAAACTTAAAAGAACAGCCAAACTGGTGCAAACATTGATCACAGAGTATTTTTCACTATGCACGGATTTATGTGCGACACACGTGCTAGAAGATTTAAAATAAATTAAAGCCAGATTTATGCTAACTATACACAAAAAAATATGTCAGCCTTTTCAATTTAACTGCATTAACAACCCTAAGGATGCAGCAATGTGCTGTCTTCAGAAGATTCAGTCCCAAATTCCGCAATGCAAAATTCAACATTTCAAATGATAAGATGTAACAAATATAACCCTGCAGTAAACTCTTCTGCTGCACTGTAATATTTTACCAGTCCCCTGTGGCCAAGAGCATTGATGAAATAGTTCACCATCAATCTCCAATCTAAATAATGTTGATATTGTAATAGGTGAGGAATAAACATTATCCTCTAGTTTTTACATTTGGAGAGACACAAGCATTCTATCGTATAGGTTATAAATGTATAAATGTTGTGGAAACAATAATAAAAAAAAAAATTTAATTGAAAAACCTTGGTTTTATGATCTTTGATTGTATTATGTTATCAACTATAACAGTTGTCAATCTGCGAGTTGTTGTCATGCTGCAACTGCGGCCCTCGCGACGCTCATTGCCAGGGTAAAGATGAGCGCCACAGGCGTTTATCGCAAGGCCCGTGTGACTTAGCTGCAATGAGCGCCAAAGACGCTCATTGTAGGGGTGGAAATGAGAGCCACAGGCGCTTATTGCGAGACCCACAGGACTTAGCGGAAATGAGCTCCGAAGGCGCTCATTAGATGGACCAAGGCATGCAATACTTTACGGCACGAAATATTTTACGAATTTAACGGCCAACCACCAAGTTTAAAAGACTACCAAAAAACACCAAATACTTACACACAGCACAGGGTGAGAGTCTGTGAGTGAGCTTGCAAGTTAATTTGAGGTACATGTGGCGTTCGAAAATCGGCTAAGCAAGGAAAAAAATCTGTTACCGAAAAAACGAAACTGGATGAAAACGAGGCAGAAAAACAGTAACACTTTGCCGAAGCCAGTAAAAACGAACCTGAAGCCAGTAAAACCTAGCCGAACCCCGCAAACAACGGCACTCATCGCGAGACACGCAAAAATTCAGCAGAGACACAGAGGAGAAAGACACAGGGCTGAGAGACGGAGGAAAAACAGAGACAGAGGGGAGAGGAGGGACTCATTGTGAGGCCCGTAATGAGCACCGAAGGGACAGCATTCTCAGCCTTAATTGTCGGGCAAGTAGCTAGTTTTATCATGTTGACCAGTTACTTTCCACAGGGGGAGGGAGAGGGGGAGAGAGGGAGAGAGGGAGAGAGAGGTGGAGGGAGAGAGAGGTGGAGGGAGAGAGAGGTGGAGGGAGAGAGAGGTGGAGGGAGAGAGAGGTGGAGGGAGAGAGAGGTGGAGGGAGAGAGAGGAAGAGAGAGAGGGAGAGAGAGATGGAGGGAGAAAGAGAGGGAAAGAGAGAGAACAGGGAGAAAGTTGGAGTGGGAAAGAAGGAGGGAGGAAGAAAAGGGTGAGAGAGTATGTGAGAGTGTTTATCTAAGTCTTTCACTATCCCTCTATATCACACTCCCTGTGTCTTATTAATTCCTTTCACGAACACTTCTAAAGATGACATAAACAAAGCCTAGTAGGTGGTGACAGGCCAGTATGGACACTTAAATTTAAAAAAACGCATATTTTTTCATAAATCTATAAGAACGTTTTTTAAACTTCCATAACAACTCTTCATAATTTGTTTATTGAATAGCAAGCTTACCAAGCATTCTACATTCTATATACAATATAACAAGTGCAAAGATAAAAACAGGTGCTAGTAAGACAACAGGTCTGTTCTATAACTAGAGCATTGCTTGCTAGTGCTGCCACCTGCACTGGCAGAAGCATATGTTTTAGGTGTATACAATGAGCGTCTATTACAATATATAAGTTTCACTTGGATAAACTTGCCAGCGGAAGGAGATTGTCTGAATTTTCCCATGTACATCTATTACATTTCCTAATCACTAAATTGTTTGCTTTGCATATTGTGGCAAAATACCAAACCACACTCATATCCAGAGAATGCCTCAAATTACTTGTTCAGAATATCAAAGCTCCTTTTAGCTCTGGCAAACAGTTTAAAAATATTCTACTGTAGTTTAACATACATTAGCTATGTTTCTATAACATAATAGGAGCTCATAAAATCAACACAGACAGGAGAGATCAGAAGTGTTAGAGGAAGCAAGTTATATGTATATGACAGGAAACATAAAAAATCCAAGTTCATCCATCAACACATCAGGAAGGGTTAGAAGAACATGGGGGAGTGTTGTAACATACAATGTAGGTCCATATTAGTAAAGTTGTAACCAATGCCACTTAATGATTTTAGTCAGATGCCCAAACAAAATATATTTTAAGCCGAAAACATGGTATACTGAAGATGATTTCATTAGCAATATTTATAATTTACTCTGGGGTTGCTACTCATTGTCACAAACTAAAAGAAACACATTAAAAACACAAAGAAAAAAAAAGAATAACCTTAAGGATCAATGTAGATAAGGGAAAACTTAATAAGTTTGAGAAGTATGCAATCAATTAAAACATTAACAGCTGTGTAAGCCATTGGTATTAAAACATCTTTAGAGAATATCTTAATTTTTTAAGAATCTGCTAGTGCATGGAAGATGCCATGACATTAATACTTAATTTCCAAGACATGAGAGGGGGAGGTACAGAGTAGTTTACTTACAACAGTCTTCTTCTGAGCATGTGCAGGAAGAGGTCAAATGCAAAAAGCTTATCTGAATGAACCACTCCCCCTCATTCTACTCAAGAATAGATAACAGAAGGTGAGAGATAACATGCCATCAGGTTCCAAGAAGACCCAAACATGGAATCCTTCAAGAACAAGCTGTCTGCTAAAATAAATATTTACCTAAAATGCTTTTATGTTCATCTCTCATACAGTGCTCATGTTTGTATTTTGTTACATACCAAGAATTTTCCATACTACGATGTTCCCTTAAATGCAATATCACAGTTTTTATATTTAAAGTTATTCGATACCAGTATATACATTGTTTACCTTTTTAAGTCTCCTGCAAGGACATCTCAGCTTAACTTTCTGAATGCAGTAAGTAGGACAATTGCCTTGGTGGCAAATCTCTCTGCATCTGTGACCACAGGGCAGCTGTAAAAAAAAAAAATATATATATATATATATAATCAACACAAATGCAAGGCATTACTCAATTGAAGGAACTGGTGCATCAAATGGGCACCCATACTCCATCGTTATCGCTCTATAATAAAACACACTCCATAATAAAACAATACAGCTGTATGAGTGGACATGTAAAGATTTAACACATTTAAAAATAGTTTCACGACAAGAGAGTACATTTATTCATCTTTTTATTATTTTTTAAAGATGAACAATGATTATCATGAACCTCGATTCAAGGGTATAAACATTTTTCTCCTCAGACTGATCCTCAAGACTAACAGCTTTATTATACATGTGATTCAGTATGCTATGGGAGAGGGATGGTCTTATAAATCAGTGCATCCATCATACCACCACTACAAGAGCTGTTCATGTTAAAACGTGTTATAGTTATGTATATATTTATATAGGTGGGATGTGTTAAAAAAAAAAAAAAAAAAAAAGACAAAAAAAAAAAGACACTGTCCAATGTGTAAATCAGAAGGGTCAGACTTGGAGGCATCTAGTGAAACAGGAGAACCATGGCATTTACTTAGGCCTTCATTCTATTATCGGCCGTAGGAGATGCAGGGCCGCAAGGACCGGCCGCAAGCTATTCGGCTATTCTATTCCCTTCCGGCTGGGGACTCCGGCAGGCTTGCGGCCGGCGCCTTGTTATCCCTTGCGGCCGTATGCGCCGGAGGAAAGCCTTTGATCTTAAACGGCCGCAAGAGTTTCAGCCGCAACAAAATCCCGGTTGCTATTCAATTGCTACGGGAACCCTCTCTGCAAGGCTAAAACCGAGCCGCAGCTTACTTGCAGCAAAAAGGTCCCACAAACACACAATTAAGCACATAATAAAGCCATAATAAAGCCATCCTGCACTCTGATGAGACGATAAAGTGATTGTAGGTGTTAGCAAAAATAGCACAACATTCCCCTACACTCAAATCCGTAAATAATTTTTATTTTAATTTATGTCAAATATCCATGGACAAAGTCCAGAGGGCTTGGAGCACCTCAGACCCGCCCACGCTCCGGAAAATAAACAGTTAATGAAATCTCGGGTTTGGGCTGATGTGCAAGCTTGAGAGGGGGTTGCTATTAATCCTCATGTCCCCCATTATGATCCCTAGCATTTACAGAGCTTTACAGTGCCGTCTTGAATTTATATTTGCTTTTAAAGTTTTCAGACCTTGCGGCCGATTGCAAGATATGCGGCCGTCCGTAAGGGGATAGCCTTGCGGCGCCGTCTATTTGAATTGCAAGGTAACGGGAGCCCCGCAAGGAATCGCAGCTTTGCGGACGTTTTACGGCCGATAATAGAATGAGGGCCTTAGTGTCTTGTAATCAGATATCAATTACCAGGCGAACATGTTTGTCATCAATATTCAATCACAAATTAATATTAATTAAGTGCATTGGTCAAAGTTTGTGTATTGTTTCTGTATTCTCTGTTTATAAAGAACACCTTTTATTATTTGGTAACTAGCGACTTGCCCGTTAAAAATTATGGGGCAATAAAATTTTAAGCCATGGGAATGCTGTTTGACACACAATGTAAAGCGTTTTGTACTCTGAGGACCTTCAGCGCTCATTGCGAGCCTTGCGCTGAGCGTCCTCTCCTGTCGTGTACTTTTGGTCCTCATGAGTCATGATAAAGAGAGATAAATATTTTTATGTATATGTAGTTAAGTAATAATGAATTATTTATTGAATAAATTAATATACTTTAAGTATTTTTAATTAACATATGCAGCCAGCAATAGCCTGAAGAGCTAACAATCTGTTTGTATTTTCCGACAGCATAGAATATACAGTTTGAGTGTTGGTGCGTTGGAGTGTAATGAATGTCTGAAGTGTGCATTATAAATAGGCTGCGTGCGCGAGGTAAAGCCGTTGGTTTATTGTGTAAAGCGGCATCGTATATTCGTAATGTGTTACGCGGCTCGTGAGAATTTTCCGGCTTTTGTAATGGTGTATTTTCTATTTCGTAGTGTGATGTGTAAAGTGCTACGTGTTTGGCAGGGGTTTGCGCTGTGCCGGGTCGTGTAGCCTCGTTTTCATTTTTTTCGGCCTCGATTTTTTTCCCTGCTTAGGCGATTTTCAAGTGGAGAAGAGAGTCTAAATGTGCTTAAATTCGCATTCCACCTCACTCAAACCGTCCTGGCTGTTGCCCCGTGCGGTCTGTGATGTTTTAGTAATTGTTTTTGTTGTATTTAGTGTGTTTGTATAGTTTTTTTGTTTTTTAGTTTGTCCGTTAATGTCGTATTTTTTTGCGTCTTGTATCTTTTTTTTTCAAAGTCCCGCGTCTCGTCATTTTTTTTTCTAAGTCCCGCGTCTTGTCATTTTTTTTTTCTAAGTCCTGCGTCTCGTCATTTTTTTTTCTAAGTCCCGCGTCTCGTCATTTTTTTTTCTAAGTCCCGCGTCTCGTCATTTTTTTTTCTAAGTCCTGAGTCTCATCATTTTTTTTCTAAGACCGCGTCTCGTCATTTTTTTTTTCTAAGTCCCGCGTCTCGTCATTTTTTTTTTTCTAAGTCTCGCGTCTCGTTATTTTTTTTTCAAAGTCCCGCGTCTCGTCATTTTTTTTTCCAAGTCCCGCATCTCGTTATTTTTTTTTCCAAGTCCCGTGTCTTGTAAAAAAAGGTTTTTCTAAGTCCTGCGTTTGTCAACCACTTGCAGGCCAAGGCGATCCTGCGTTTAGGAAGTGTTTTGTGGCTAAGTCCTGCGTGTTTCATTGCCTCCTCGTGTTTGTGGTGATAGTTGTAGTACGTTGTACTGCCTTAGCGCCTCGCCTTCGGCGCTCGTCGGCTAAGTGTTATGTGTTAATGGCTCGCCTCGCGAAGGCTCACAAGCGATGAGCTCCTGCGGCACTGATCACCTAACTCGTACGCACCAGGCAAAGCGTGACAACGTCTCGCAGTTTGACAACTATTATATGTGATGTTCTCTGGTTTGTGTGCAATAAACAGATGTTCCTGGACTAAGGAGGCTAGCTCAGAGCAGTTGTCTTTTGTTCCAGGCATACTTGGTATTCTGTGGGTTCCTGATCCTGTTGCAAAGGAAGAAAGCTAACTGGAGGAGGTGCTTAATTAACCAATGGAGTTCTGGAAAAACAGGTCTAGCTTACTCTGTTCCTGAACAAATAGTGTATCATAAATGTGACACAGAGCTGCAATAACACATTTGCGTATGAAATTATGTTGTTGATTTAACACACTGAATCAGCAGCACATCATTATCATGTATATAAGAACATGAGAGAAAATAAATAAGGAACTCAGCACAAGCAAATGATATATAACACTATTATCCATCATAAAATGTTATTTCCACACATATTTTAATGTATTGATTCAAATACAAGCCAAACAATTAATCAATACATACACCAAACCTGAATCTACAAAACTATATTTAAAATAAACATTCTATAAAAATAAATTAAATTGGGGGTACATATTCAATGATATACTTATAACCTGTGCTTCCAGATGAGGCAGCACTGTAAAGTGGGGGCGTTAGAACTAACAAGGAGACCCAATTGTAGAAATCACTGTGGTCATTTCTCTTAATGTGTTTCATCCACTATAGGGATACTGCCGGGTCTTCTGGTAATGGGAATGCCTTCTCATCTAAAAGGCAAAGCAGGAACCAAGAACTGCAGCTACCAGCTGGATGGACTAAATGATTACCTAAAGACTGCAGTCATTTGGCTTTGTACAAAATATTATTTTTAGTATTATCTTAGAAGTTTTACGACTGATCCACACAACAGTGTCTTAATATATTGTATGTGTTTGAATACTAAGAGACTGAACATATTTCTTATAAGTTTCATTTATTTTACTAATTATTTCTTCCATACTGTTATAGTAATTTTTTGAACGTGGAAATATATCCTGAGCCATACATCACTATCCCAGCATTCTGCTAGACCAGTGAATCTCTGGACAAGGGGTACGCTAGCGAGTTTTGCTAGGTGTGTCTCAAAATTTTTATATGATAAAAGACATTGCAGAAAATATGAATAATTTTATAATAATTCTTAATTTATATAGTATTTTTCTCCTAGAAGGGGCCCCAAAAAGTTTTGGTTTAATATACATTTTATGTGCCCAGCATACATGGTATAGGGTAAGTAGATCTTGAACTTCAACAAAGCTTTATTAAAAATAAAAAATTAAAAAAATTAAAAAAAAGGAACTGCATGTGCGCAAGTCTCTCAACAGTCACAAAGTGTTGCTAAGGTAGTATATGCCACATTATTATATACCATCTTTTTGATGCAACATATAACGAAAAAAAATGATATGTCCATTTAATGGATCATGAAAACATATTCTGCTTTTTTGTGTATCATTAAAAAAAATGTTTTATTCGGTTTAAAACATTTTAACCAGAAAAGGTCCTGAACCAAACTCTAGATAGCAAGTTTGCTTATACATAATAACTTTCCTTTTTAAAAGGGACTTTGTCACCTCAAAATATAGATATTCTAAAAAAGCGTGTAGAACTAGCTATGCATTATATTAGCCATTTGATTCTAAATAGTTTGGCATTGATTCTGTTGTAATCTTATGCAAATTAGCAGCTCCCAAATACTAATAGGCTGCCTTGATTTGCTAATTAGGGCCATAGTCTGCTTGTTTGTCTCTGTTGTAGCAAACGATTGCCTCCCACAGTTAGCTATCTTCCTCCACCCTCATCAAGCAATCTTTGCCACAGTTTGGCATACTGAGCAGAACATTAGCATAATGGAACTGACAATCAATGCTGAGTATCTCAGGAATGATTTATTATACAGATAAACGGGGAGTACGATGTGTAGACTGTTTTTCCCTGCTTCCTATTGGGCAGACACTGTCCTTTTAACATTATACACCTTATTTGGTACAATTTAAAAAAATTGCATAAAAATGGTGAGCAGAATAATAGGTGGGATCCAGCTCCTATTTGGTAAAACAAAGTTTAAACAGTGTTTAGCAAGTGTATATATGTACTGATGTATTTGTGTATTTATGTGTGCCAATCTGTGATTTCTAACAGACTTAACAAATGAAAATCAAATATTTGAAATATATTAAAATATATATTTGCACTTCAGCATTCATTTAAAAGGGTGCTAAAATAATAGCAAAAACACATGTTTATTAAAAGCAAAAACAGATGGAAATGTATTCTACATGTGATTACATTAATACAATCTCATATCTTTGGTTCAGTTGGTTTCCTTCCACAGGAAATCTGGCTGCTGCCATTGAATTACACAATTTATATAAATTCTATCACACCACAAAAGGCTAAAAACACTATTTTGCAGCCAAGATAAATAGCTAATGTCTGACAACTACTTTAACAGCTTTCAAATTGATCATACTTTCCCACCATTAACATGTGATTATGCTAATGCCAAATGAATTGCAAATATAATTGCCTACGACTGATCCTTTTTCAAATTACTCCCGTTTTTTAAAACATTTATGTTTCCTATTGACAAATTCTTTCATTTGGGATTCCTGTTTGAAGTCTTCATGGGGTTTAAGTTAAACCACATTCTGGCTGAAGATTCAGAGGAAAACACTCAATTTAACATGTAGTAAAAATGTCTATTACTTACAGTAATGATCATCGCAGGATCATGGACTTAGAGGTAACAGGTATCTATAATGATAGTACTAATGTCCTTTCTACCTTCTTAAGCTGTTTTTTTTTTCTACAGGGATTCCCCAGGAATTCTAGGATATGATTGTTAAAAAAATAAAAATAATAATAATAATAATAATTTGGCAGACCTGTTCATGAATCAGGATCTATCACCCCCTTGCCCCTGGACCTCCTCTATACTATTAAATGTACTATATTTCCTTGAATTAGCAATTGATAAAATGATATCCCTTCTCCTCTCCTGGATCCCCTCCACTATGAAAACATCCTCCCTTTGATCCTTTATAATGTCATTATACTAAAATCTTTGCGTAATAGTCAAAATGTATAGATTCTGGACCTTAACAACAGTTTTGAAATACATTGGAGGCTTGGTGAAATTTGTTAAATATACTATATATATATATATATATATACATGAGAAAAACAAATAAATGTTCCTTTGGAATCCTCAACTTCGCCTGCATTGATCTAATAGTTATGTAGCAAGGTGGTTCAGATGGTAAAACGACTGCCTCAGCGATTAATATATGAACAACCTCAAAAATATTAATTTAAAAAAAAGGGAAGACTGAGATTCGAACAATAAAGCCTTTAAAATCAGAGTCAATTACTCTAACTCAGCGACCTCTGTATGCTGCAGATTGAGTATAGACATCAATAGAACTAAAAATAAACAAGGTGACCGCTAAAGCCTCCGCCATCATGATCTATGTAATTATCATCCATGGTAGTCAAGGGCTATGCAAGCTATCATTAAATATGCCAGTCAATTCTTGATCAATTAAAAAAAGGGTAAATAACATTCCTATATGATTTTAATGCCAGTAGCGGAGGTGACTTCTATGTCCCTCCAAGGTAAAAAAAAAATTAAAACAAATAGTACGCAAATTAAATAATAATAATGTACTCTGTTTGCAATACCCCTGATCTCAGACCTAGTGTATCCATCATACAGGTGAGAGGCTAGTAGGCATATATACAAGTTTAGGACCTCATATAATGTGTTATGGGAACCACGAATTGCACAAATGCAAAAAGCCACTGCTCCAAATAAATATAAAATATTCTTCCATAAAATACAAAATGTCACTTGCTTTTCTTTTTCGCTTGTACATAAAGGGATACTGAAAGTTTTTTTTTTCTTTGTTGCATCTTTCGTAATGTACCATATTTGGTTTCTTTTACATATGATGCTCTGAAAATACAGTTTGAAATGTTTAACTGATCTGGGGGATTGCCCCTGTCAGCCAATGAGCAAGTAGTACAGATGTACACGTCATACTTGCCTGCCAATGAAGTCTACAGATGTGCATATGCTGTATTGTTTTATTTCAATTCTAAACTCATTTTGCATACTTTCAAAGTGTAGTTCATCAAAATAACAACACGTTTGATTAAAAAGACCTAAATTGTATTAATAAAGGGGTCCTTTAAGAATCCTAAAACATGGCAAATAAAGAATTCCTGTACAACCCACAGTACAACCCACATATCATGTACATAAAGGACATGCATAAATACTTAGAATGTCCCTGTCATGTATTAAACATCTGGGGAGGGAGGGGGGAATAATATCTCACATAACACAAACTCAGCACTTCCAATAATTTTCCTATGAAAGGTTTACATATTTTTTTTGCCTGCAACAAAAATCTACTTGTTTCACCCGTGACTAACATAATTATAAAAGTGTGTCCTAATTCCTGTTGAATCAGGATTTTTTTTGGAAAGCAACATTCAAATGTACTGCTAATAAATTAAATGTTCAAATGAGTATGAGTATGTAAAATAAGCACATAATTATGTCGGTGTCTTTACTGCATAATCTAAATATCTCTTAAACTATTTATATTTAGGCTGCAGATTTATTTATTTTTTCATTATCTTGTAAAGCCAGAAAAAAGAGACACAGCAAGAATAGGATAAAACCGTAAAAAAAAGAAAATTGATTTCTACTTTGCACAGCAGAGATAGAAAAGCTCATCTTGGATGTCTGGACGAAAAACTTACAGTATATTAAAAAGGTATATCTAAGTTTCCCCGTTTTTAGCTTTTTCTAATCTAACACATGCTGCTTATATCAGAAACACACATTACACTCTATACACATACAGGTTTTTTTTTGTTTTTTTTTGTTTTTTTTTTTAAATCTTTTCACACACCAAGAGCTGCCTACATTGGCACCCTGTCCTAACCAATAGAAACACTGAATTCAGGTACTTTTTTTAACACTATACAAACCTACTAATGCTGCTTCCTTGTGATATGAACAAAAGACTACACACCCCATGATTCTTTGCTGCAGAGATTACATCCCCAGACATTGCAACAATGTTGTAGCTGCCACTTATTGGCCACAACAAATTATGAAGGTCATGCTAATTTAGCTTGTATGAAAGCGAAAAGCTATACAAGTTGAAATGTAAATGTGTAAATGTTTAAGCACTTGCCTTTCATTGCTGAAATAATATCAGATGTTAGTTGACGTGAGCTACTGAGGTACTAGAAAAATGAGAGGTTACTGCCAGTGTAGGGATGTAGCTGTATCTTGAACGGCTGGCTATTGACCCAACTGGATGAAACAGCTCAGAATTCCAAGTATCACTGACAGACATGGAACACAATGTTTGCTTCTAATGGTGGCTCCCATTTCTTCTGAAACATGGAGCAGTAACTGGCAAGAGTCATACAATTGTAGATAGAAAGTTAATCTTCATCTATGTGTAATCTTTAAAGAACCACCACAGAATTAAAAAAAATATTGGTTTGAAGACTCTGAGTCTAAGAGCAGAATTACCGGTAGGTAGGGGAAAAAAAAATCATACAACTATTTTTTTTATTAGAAAATAATTATATTTTTATGCTCTGGGGGAACCCATGATATATAGGACGAAGGTGTATGTGCGAGAGGTTTACATTTCTGGAGAGATATGTTTGCATTTCCTGAAGCAAGGCGTCTGCTTCTAGGCCACTCAGAGAGAAGGGAGCGATGTCAATTCAATTGTATCAAATTATTTTAACAAATGTTCTTCGCTCCCTCCCCATTTCTCTCTCTCTTTCTTTACGGATAGCCAAAACACACCCCTCAAGCACCGAGGAAGTGATGTAGCAGTGATAAACAGATTTTCACAAAATGATTATACACAGCTGTTAATATTGTCAATTTATGTTTAGACAAACAAATGTCTTTTTTCTTGAACTGCTGTGGTGCTTTAATTAAAACAAACATAAATCTAGGTAGAAATCTCGTTTAAAGGAGCACAAAACCTAATTTTTTAAATCTATTTTATAAGAAGCAAAAAGTTTTTATTGTATTCCCCAAACTTTATTTTAAACAAACACTCCAGTTTTAAGTTGTAAAGTGATCAATGAATATTGCAGATATGAATATTTATATAATAGAGTAGATATGCTAGTTTATAGTTTGTTCTTTTGAATAAGTTAAATTTGATAATGGGCAAAAAAGCATTATATTTACTTTTCCTCTACTGGAAGGAAATTATTTTTATTTAATTAGTATTAAACAGATGTGAAACCCACAGTATTTAATGCAGAAAGCAGAGCCATGTTTTGAACTTGGCTTACACAATTCCTAAAGTTTTTAGTTGTTTTTTTGCCACACTACCGGGAGTTCGACAGTCAGTTACACAACATTGAGACATCCTTTCAATAGCACTGAACAGAGATCTTTTAGCTGGGAGTGTCCTGCTCGTGCCTATGTTCACACTCACTACAAGTAACTTTGGCAATGTTCAGAGTAAAGGTTTGATCAATTACTTAAGTAGACACAAGTCCCACCCATGCATTCTTTGCGAGGGTTTGATAAAATGGGTGGAACCTGAAGCTCCACCTACATAGTTTAAATAATACATAACTTTTTTTTTTTTTTTTTAATATTGGTGCACTTTTCCACTCTAAAGTCAAAAAAATATCTACCGTACGTACATTTTCATTTGAAACTTTATTTTTTAAATTTGACAGAAACTTTTAGCATGTCTGCCTTAAGTATAAATGGTTTTTTGTAACTAAAAATATCAATAAATGTAATGTACCCTTTAGATAGTGTTCTATATTTGGTGTAAGAGACACTGCTTTGTTCTTTTAATATTGTTTTCTCGGACTTCTCTGACACTGCTCTTTAAAAAAAAAATCCACATTGTTATCTAAAAATACAGACCCAGCATGCCAGTGAGAAAGCAGGAAAGATAATGGCTATATAATTGTTTGGCAGTACTCTAAATCCCTTTTTATGCATTACCACTAAATCTGCCTTCAGCTAATCTGACTGCTCTATACTTATTTTTATTGATTCTCTGAAAATAGGTCAAGTTAGACATGAAGGTTAAACATCTGCCAGAAGATCCATGCAAGATGGTGCAAAGATGACAGGGTCCTTAAAAATATCATTACATTATTACCTATACCATCTATACTGAATCAATATCGAAGCCAAAATAAACAGGTTATATAGCACCCCAGAAATAAAAATAAAAACCTATTACATTTTTACCAGTAATATTATAAATTATAGCTAAAATTAGTACAAACAGCTGGTTACATGGGTTGGGAAGGAAACAAAACTTTCTATTATCTTATCTGATGAGAAATATTTTCCATAGTTACTTATAACAGTTCAAGAAGATAAAAGCTTCTTGAAGAAGCTCTGAGGATGATTTATAAAGGGCCTCTAGTAGTATGAAGTACATGATCTACAGTGCAGCATGTTCAAAGTAAATATAATACAGAGCTTTTTATGATATAAGAACACAATGACCACAATTTCTGGAGGGCGTAAGCCTGAATTTACAGTAATAATAAACAGTTGAAAGTTAGTTAGTTCTTTTAATTAACAGAAGTCGATTTTTATGTTGAGAACAGCTGAATTTAATTGGAACTCAAATATAGGAATCCATCCAGCATGCACAGTTTGGCGTTTATCAATGCAAGTCAGATTTTCTTATAATATTGCAAAGGGCTCTCTAAAAAGAGTAGGTAGAGCTTGGAGAAGGAACTGGCAACCCACTAGAGTATCTCTGTCATGAATACCAAGTAGATCAGCATGATCATGGACATAAAGATATGCCTGGTGTGTTACAGTCCATGAGGTAACAGAGAATTGGAAATTAATAGACGACAAAAAAGCAACAAAAAAAGACAAACAAAAAAATAATAGAGCCATTTAGAAGAACCCCGAAATGACCCTTTAAGGCATCTCTTATGTCAATGTAATTTTTGTTTTAATTAAAAGTATGCAAAACTAAATATCTTAAGCATCAACATCATCCTTTGATAAAAAAATATTAGCAACCATGTGTGTGTATCTATCCTTTTATTTAGGAGCAACTAGTATATTTTTTGTTGCTGCCACTCTTAAACAGCACATTTAAAAATGTACTGTTAGGTAAAAAATAAAAAAATAAAAAGCAAAAGGAAAAGCACAATAAAAAAAAAATTGTGTAATCATAGGAGAATTATATAAATATGTAACTTGGGTAAAGAAACTAGAAAGAGCTTACCTCTTTTGGACATTGGTTTTTGCATGATGTCAAATTATTCTTTTCTTTGCGATCAGCCATAGAAAGTTTGCTAGAGAAAAATGGCATATTTATTCAAAATATTGGAGTAGTTTATTTGTGTTTCTTTTTAAACAAACAACCAAAATAGAAAAAAAAAAAAAGATGGAATAAATTCAACAGAATGCATATTCAAATTTATTAAGTCATTTAAAAGGGAGGAAAACTTTTTAGAAATGCCCAGTCATAGGGCCTCATTCTATTATCGGCCGTAAAACGGCCGCAAGGCTGCGATTCCTTGCGGGGTTCTGTTACCTCGCAATTCAATTATACGGCCCCGCAAGGATCTCCCCTTACGGCCGGCCGCATATCTTGCAACCGGCCGTAAGCTCAGAAATCTTTAAACGCAAAAATATATTCAAGACGGCACAGTACAGCTCTGTAAATGCTAGGGATCATATTGGGGGACATGAGGATTAATAGCAACCCCCTCTCAAGCTTGCACATCAGCCCAAATCCGAGTTTACATTAACTGTTTATTTTCCGGCCGCAGCGTGGGCGGGTCTGAGGTGCTCCAAGCACTCTGGACTTTTTACATGGATATGTGGCATAAATTAAAAAATAATTTATTTACAGATTTGAGTGTAGGGGAATGTTGTGCTATTTTTGCTAACACATACAATCACTTTATAGTCTCCTCAGAGTGCAGGATGGCTTTATTATGGATTTAAAATGTGCTTAACCTGTGCCTGCGGGACCTTTTTCCTGCAAGTAAGCTGCGGCTCGGTTTTAGCCTTGCAGAGAGGGTTCCCGGAGCAATTGAATAGCAACCAGGATTTTCTTGCGGCCGAAACTCTTGCGGCCGTTTAAGATCAAAGGCTTTCCTCCGGCGCGAGCGGCCGCAAGGGATAGCAAGGCGCCGGCCGCAAGCCTGCCGGAGACCCCGGCCAGAGGGGAATAGAATAGCCGAATAGCTTGCGGCCGGTCCTTGCGGCCCCGCATCTCCTACGGCCGATAATAGAATGAGGCCCATAGTGATTATGTTACATTGGGTAACATAGGAATGGATAAATTCTCATAGCGCTCTCTCGCCAGCATTTCACTGTTTGGCATATCCTTTATGGACTATCAGGCAGCAGAAGGGTTTATGGGCCTTTTCAAAAATATTGTAAATGTCACCGGAAAAAAAAAACCAAACAAACAAAATAAAAAACTTTGTGCAATGTCTGTACAGTTTTCACATTTTGTTATCTAGTGAAATGAAAAATGTGAATGAACATCTCAAGATTATAACATTTTCATATTTTGTTCAATGTAAAATTCTTGTTGATCTTCTAAATATTAGCGTAAAGTACATTTATTAGAAGTTTAAGGCATATATTACATACAAATAGTAATAAATGTTCCATTTTTTTAATAAAATTATGAGTAACCCAAATTATAACAGTTAAAAGTTTATACAAACAGAAAAACTGTCATTTATATATGGGCTACATTATACTTTTTTCTGAACACAACCTAAAGTTGAGAATATATACAAACTGGTGACAAATCCCTAAGAAAAAATCTGCTGTTTAATCTAATTTTTCATATTGGGTGGCTGTAATCACTTTTCATGTTAAACCTTTTTTTAGTTCACCATTTATTAAGGGCATATGTACATTTCCTGGATTATGAGTACATCTGATAGAGGAAAATCAGTAGTGTTTGAAGTACGAAAACATTTTTTTTGCATGAAAAAATACCAGAATAAACATTTAAACACTTACATTGAAGTTAGCAAAATGTTTTGTCATTTCTGACAGTTGAAAACTAGAATTAACACCATCTTGAAACCCAGGCTAAATTAGCATAAAATTCATAATCTGTTTTGGCCAATCAGGAAGAGGCTCAAGCAACTGATACATTTATATCAAGCTCTGGGGTCCTCGGCTGTGCTGTAAAGTCTCTATACCAAAAAGATCAAATGTATCTGGCTGCCTTTCCTGTGTGTACTTATGTAAGCTCCCTGTGGGTGTGCAAAGCTGGATTTTAGTTTCCAGCATATAATTTTGTAAGTACACTGAACTTTTAAATAGAACACATATTTTTGGATAATCACTGCCTGTTTCTTACCAAACATTTCAAACGTATATATACTTTTAACATGACAATACATGGGCAGATAGCAGAAAATCAAAGTTTTAGCCAGAAAATTATAAATTTAAAAACAATGTTTACCTCATTAATGGTCGTTGCAATATGCGTCCCTACCTCTATTATTGTCCTAAGCACTACTGAATGAAAGTGAAAATGTAATCTGAGAACATTATTCAGGCCTTATCAAGACAACCTAACCAATGTTGACAGTTGAAGTATTTTGCTTTCCTTCAGTAGTGCTCAGGACAATGAGAGAGGCGGGGAGTATTACTGTAGCCATTAGATAAATTAGGTTTAACATGAAAAGTGCTTACATAGGACAGTTAACTAGTGCTCTTCAGAGGAAATTATTAAATTTAAACCATTGCTTCAAATCCATACCATATCATATAATTTTAAATGGAAAAATGTGAGACATTGGTATTCATTGAGACCTCAGACCATTAATTATTATGGACGTTCTTCACTGGATAAGTTATTGGACCTAAGAACTTTGGCTACCGGATTAGTTATGGAATTGGGCAAAGAGTTTATTTTTGCTTTAGACGTTGAATATATTACCCTTGCACGTTACCTTTATTTATAAATATTAATGAGACCAAGCCTTGCTATTGTGTCTTGTTGTTAACTTGTTTTTTTGAAGGTGAAAATGAGGTTAAGTAGCATCAGTTATTCTTTTTAGGTCAAAGGGTATGAACAGATTTAAATGATCTCATTGAACTGAAACCTAACTGAACTATTTGTCTCAAAAACAAATTCACATTGAAATACCTGATAATACGGTCTATACTTCCAAACAATGTATTGATACACATTGTGAAATAACTTGTCTTTTGGTATATATAACAACAAGAGGCTATGACCTAGAATAACATATGCATGAACTATTTCTATTTCCAATTGTAATAATCAAAAATGTATTCCCGGGCACACTAATTCTTTGAAATTCTGCAATCTCATTCTGCCCTTTCTAGATAATCACACCTTACATCTTAACCATTTTATTCTGAACCACTGATAACTCAAATTAAGCCCATCACTATTCACTTATGACACACTGGTTGAGAATCACAAATTCTCAGAATCAGTTTTTCCCCATCGAAGTTAAATGCAAAAATAGACAAGAAAGGGACATTGCTATAGAAGTGTAACAATGAATGAAGTTTTGCTTACATGCACTCAATATAAAGATTGCTGATCTTGCAGTGACATTTAGTCCTGATCATTTGGACACATGGCGGGCAGTCTTCTAGATGGCAGGGCCGATTGCAATGATGAGGGCAGCCAGGTGGTCGTGGCTTGGTGCAGCCTTCCTCACACACAGAGCATTCAGGGCCACACTAAGGGTAGATACAAAATGGAATGTTATTATAAACCTTAATTTGTAAAGCGCCAACATACATCACTATTACTTATTTTGTGTATCTTACCCCATAATTACATTACATTTAACAAATCCACAAATTCATAGTTCACATACTGATATAACTACAATTTTTTATGGTCATAAATTCAGAGTCATCATATTAACTTAATACTTGTCTTGAATATCCAAGAATGTTTTACATTTACAATACAAATGTCATATTGAGATGAGAGAAATACAAGTAACAGATGGTAGATTATTGCAGCTTTTAACAGCTGTTAATGTTGCAAGTATAAAAAAATAAATCTTAATTACATGTATATTAATTTATGAATTTAAATTAAACCCAATAATAAAAATGTAGCAAATGTTTCACAGCAAAACAAAGTTTAAATCATTATACACACAAGCGATGGAGATCCACAATTGCTATCATATGCCCATTACACAATGAGAGATCAGGAGTCTCCCTCATTTCCTTCTCCTTGATCTATCATCTTTACCTTCCACACATCTGAATCTTGCTTTCATTTCCCCTACACTTTCTTCATGCTACACTTCTTTTATCATCTTTACATTAACATACTTCACAACATGCCAAGTAACCAAAGAGGGATACTTATATTCTTGATAAATATATATTATTAGCTAGTGTTTCTTCCATCTGCATCAGTTAGCAAACGGACCACGTTTTAGTATAATATACACTTAAAGGGATCCCTCAAGCAAAACACATTAGCCTTTTATACATACTTTAACAAGGTCATTTTATACATACTTTAACAAGGTCATTTTATACATACTTTAACAGTCATTGTATCCCCCATGTAATTCTGGTATAAAATGTATTCTTTATATAGTTTTAAGAAATTGTCAGAGTAACAGCCTACAACATCCTGCTCCCTTTCATATTTGCATGAAGAGTACCTTTAATATATGCATAAACATATATAAACAACATTTACAGTATAACAGTAAAATTCATGACATCTCCGTATACATTTAAAAAGCAGAACAATCTCCTGGACTTTGAGAGGAATCAAAAAGACAATTAGAAAAAGTGTGACAGGGTCAAAACATTAAAGTGACATAAAAGAGGTACCAAATTTGGTGTAATTTAAAAATATAGTAAACTGCAAGTAATTTATGAAGTGAATGCTACAGTGAGCTTGCACTTAAGTTGAAAATCTTCCCAGGTAATCAACTAGAATGCATTTACTCCCAGAGTGTTCGTTTGCATGGTTTTCATTCTAGAAGTGCTTGAAATAAACAATCTGGGCATGTGAACACCTCAGTGAGCAATTACTTACAGTATTATATAAAAGGTTATTAACAGTAAGATTCAGTAGGATAGCAAAGTACATTACTTATACTGAAAGCAAATCTTAGGACAAACAATTATATAAAATCATAAAGTACATTACACAGTCTTACCTTTTCTTTGTTACCATTGATATCCGTGACTTTATGACACTCTCTTGGGCAGTTGTGATTGCCGCAGCTCAGCTGTCGGCCACAAGGCCTTTTACAAGAGAAAGGACCAGCGGCATGACATGGCAAGGGACTTATCTGAAAGAAAGCACAGAGGAAAAGCTTTAGTACGTTTAGTAGCGCTACTTACAAATTATTATTGCAGTCCACTAACAATAGAAGATAGATGTTTTAATTAGGCAATGATGATTATTCAGTTATTTAAAAGCAATATTAAACAATCTTTCAAAGACCAACACAGTGCTGTTCAATGGCTGTATAGTGTGTTAAACAATTTCCCCTTGGTAACAAACTAGGGCTAGGAGGCAGCCTAAGAAGGATTGTCTATACTCAATATACGGCATATATAGATAGAATAAATAGAAAAAAGATAGTACTCAAATATAAGCCGCACCCTTAAAATCGGAGAGGAAAAGACTCTCTCCAAGTGATCAGCCATTACAAGAAACAGGCTTTCTAATTAGTACTGTAACTTTTTTTGCAGGTTACAGGAAGTTAGGATCACTAAAAGCGTAAATCGCTGTTCAATTGCTACAATACCGCAGTCTCAAGCACGCAAAATCGGCACCCTTAACTCGCAATCGTGCAAATCTGAAGTAATTTTACGTTTGCGATATATAAGCCACATACGCAACTCGTATGTTCGCAAATCGGCAGTGATTTTTTTTACAGTCGCGAATATAAGCCGCACCCGTAACTCACAAACTCAAAAATCGGAAAAAAGCTGCGGCTTATATTCGGACCAATACGGTATTTAAATAAATTATTTGGCTCCTGAAATACAAAACCAGCCTCTGTATATAATACTATGTAACGGATTTAATGTGACCCTTATTTTAAGTTTAAAATAATTTTTAAGTAATTTCCTTAGTCATGACATCCTCCTATGAAAACTCACTTCAAGCTGTGAGGCAGGCTACCATTTCTGCACTTTTACAACAAGAAACAGCTTCTCACATTTGTAAATATCCAAACGGGCAAGCTGAAGTGTGGCAGGGATTTTCCTTACCTCTCTGCCTGGATTAATACAAGGAGTAACATGGTGGCTTGCATCACAGCTTAATGGGATCCCGAAGTACCATATATACAATGTGTTCTTTTGAACAACTAGAACTAAAATAAATTATTTTTTTTGTTCTAAAACAACCTAAAAAGAACAATTAATTTGTTAACAATTATTTAAGTTTATAAGTTTAATCATTAAAAAAAACATACAGAAAAAAAATATGTTTCCACAGGGGTACTCCAAAAGTAAAACAAATGGGTTATCCCATGCAGGATCATGATTTTAATATACCTACATTATTTAACATATTTTTAGCAACACATTAAATCAGTTTGCAAAGACAGACTTTGAATATTAGAATGGATGCTTTATAGGACTGAAGAATGCCGTTTGCACAAATACTGTACTCTTGCTTTCTGAGAGCCTCTGCCCAATTGTGGGTTTAATGCCATATTAACAGGATTAGGTAATGAACTAGTTTTCTGGATTACTACCGGATTTCAAAAAACAATTCATATTATAAACAAAAGGATTACTATATTCATATACATTTTTTGGGGGGGAAAAAAGAAGTGCAATGGGTTTGATTCTTTGTTAATAAAGTACGTCATGCCAAAACTCTCTCGGATTTGGATGAACCAAAAGCTAATCCCTTTGATCAATAAGCCATGGTACTTATATTGTCTACTAATTTTCTACTAACATTGCAGTTTATGATTAGAGAAAGAGCACCCTGAGTGGGCACTATCCCACGGAGAAAGCTACTAAGCAGCTGCCTGTTCATCAAAGGATAATCCACTTGGTCTAAAACCATTAAGGTTCAATAAGACATGGTAAAATAATGCAATGAATCAGTTCCATTTCTCTACAAACTAAGAACATCTACTAATATTGCTATTTATGGATTTAAACAATACACCATTATATCTAAAAAAAAAAGCTCTTGTTATTACTTATAAAGTGAAACCATTTTCTACAGCCCTATTTACAACAGTGCAGAGTTGGTGCAATCTGTTAAACAGGAAAGCAAATGATAAATAAGTGTATAGAGAGATACAAAAATTATTTCCTGCATTATCTTAGAAATCTGACCAATACTTAAGTGAATTAATTTTGTACTGTTCCACTGGCATGACCTGTATTCAAATCTGTGTTTTGAACCAATGCTTACTCGGAGAAATAATTTGATTAAAAAGGGAGAACCTCAGAGATAATACAATATACAAAACAGCAATTCTACAGGTAATCAAAAAGGTCAAATTTATGCCAATCTACAAAAAACAAATGCTCTGGAAACTTCTCTCGCTATTTTAGACGTCAAATTGAAAAAGATAATGTGCGACATTACAAAAGCGTAGTATTTCTTAGTTGCTTTGTTCACCGCAGGTACATAAATATTTCAGTCTAATGCAAATAGCCATTGCTGTTCACTAATATTTTCCAAACACAATAATATGTCTTCTGAAAATAAGCAGCTTTATTTGACCAGGACATGAAATTAATGCACTATTGTATTGTAGAAAAAAAAGAAAATGACTTTGCATCCACAATTTTTCTCAGAAGTCTAGGTTAACCTTTAATAAACATGTTCATCACAAATTGTTTCTTCTTAATCTTCCTGACCTTTTAGATTAGCATTCCAAGTCGTTTCTAAGACATTTCCAAACCCCTCTGTCCTTTCCAAAATACATCAGGGACAGTAATCAATCAAAGTGTTTATTGTTTTCTGAGAGACTAGTTTCTGGAGGTATTTGCATGTTCACACAGCCAGTCTATATATAAAATGCTGGATTTATAGAATTTGCCTTAGCATTGCCTCCACAAATAACATTATAAAGTTCACAGTTTTACATGTTCAGAAAAATCACTAAGAGGGAAACTTTTCAATGTCAAACAAGTGCAGAGTGATTTTTTTGCTTTAATTATACAGAATATTAAAATAAACATGTACCATCTATTGTCATAATGTCAAGTCAATGTATTTATTTATTTTGTTACTTTGTTCGTCGATTACTGTGAATATTAGATGTTGAACTGGTAAAGAGTCAAATTAAGACCAAATTTGTACTGCCTACAATGGCCCCAATCTTCTTCCATCCACTGGATAGATTGGCCATGTTAGGCCATTAACAAAGGAATACAGAATAAGATAGAACGGATTATAAATATATATATATATATAAATATATATATACACACACGTATAAAATTGAATCTCTTCTAAGAGTACATTAATATTACTTTTATGGACAAATTCTGATTAATTCAATGTCTCTTTTCTTGCTAATGTACAGTGATATTATGTATTATTTTAAACTCTTATAATATAAACATACAACAGTGTGTGTTGCTATATTCATTTTTTATATTACTAGCATTGTCTAAATAAAATGGTATTCACTCATTAAATAGAGGACTAATGCAGGTCTTATTTGTGAGATTTTGTGTATATTCATTTCTTGCCCATCTTTAACATTTTCCTCCCTCAATGGATCTGTCCTTTGTTACGAACATGGAAGAGTATAAAGAATAAACAGCTTGCTTCAAAGGGCTTGAAGAGTTTATGACATAAAAATCTAATGATTAACCAGGATATCAAATTCCTTTGTTACTATAAATACATTGTTTAATAGTTATACTATACAGCAGTATTTGAATTTAGCGGGCATCATTATCTTATATATAAGATCACGGACTCTCCTATTATGGTAGTTAATTATTGCAATAATCAGTGACTAGCTGGTAACGCAGGTTGCGGATATTTCCTTCATTTTATAGATTAGTGCAAAAATAAATAAAATAAATAAATAAATACTTCATGCATATTTTTTTCAATGTTGTGATTGAAGTGGGTTGGAGAAATGCTAAGGTACAATGTATAATTATACAACATGCTTATTAATAAAATCAGCAAGAATTTGATCATCTGAGGCATGATGCCTCTTCAAGACAGGACAGCCGGCATCATCTAACAATAATCAGTTTACATTAATGATCAGTATCAATATGGGTGCAACTTACCTCATGTTTGCCAAGACATTCCCTATAAGAAAATATAAAAACAAGAATTAGAAATTAGACCGTAAAAAAATGAGAGCAAAAATAACAGTGAAAAAAAGCGGTGTGACTCTGTAGCCATTGGGAACGGAGATACAGCCTTATATAAAACCAAATTGGTGTAAGAGATGCACATGGACCCAGCAAGTACTATGCTCTATATGTGCAGTCTCTCAAGTTTTAGTTCACTTGTACCATTATGGAGAATACATTCATTATAGCACATCGATACTGCCCATAAGAAAAGACCATTCATGAAATACCAAACAAATCCCCTTAGACAGGATAAAAAGCAGACCTAACATGACTTCTGTCCTGTAGCAAAAGAGCTGTCTCTTTTCTAGCCTTCTAAAAGTGAATTTTATGTAAATAAATGCAGCATTGTGTGGTACTGCATAATAATCTAACTAAAAACATGATCTCTAAAGCAAAATGTAGATTGTAGTGTTCTTTGTGTCAGCTAGCTGACCTACTTGTGCAAATTAAAACACTCTTTTATTTTAAAAGGGGCTGTTTGGGAATGTTTATGGTTTATATAAAATGTACACTTCACTTACTTATTTTAAAGATTTACAGAGAACAAGTGGAAAAGAGAAAGAGCAGGGCAACAATGAGAGGAGAGAGAACAAAACAAACAAACAGAGGAGAGACCATGGAAATGAAATAGGGAATGGGGGAGATTAAGAGGATGGGCAGAGCGTGAAAGGACCATGCAGTTCAAGAAAAAAAAAGCAGGCCCCTTGCATCACTCACTGCGACTACAGCTCTCAATTGGACTGCTCAAATTAAGTAACTAGTGTAAATATTTGCAGTTTCACTTCTTAAAAACATTTGGTGATGCACTTCATGTAATTAAAATTGCATGGTTTACAAATTACAGTGATAAACGGACAAAATAAATTCTGCAAATTCCAGTGTGTCAGGGAACTTCTTCTGAACAAAGATTAAAATCATATTTTAATTAAAAAAAATTGGTAATGTTTAAAATGGTCTCTTTTGAACAAAAACTTGTCACTTTAGTGTCTCTTTAAAGGCTTTCTTCTGTTCATTTTCTGAGGTTACAACATTAAAAATGCCAAAAGTATCTTGTAAAAGTGAAATAAATTGCATTTATGGATTAAAGTGGGGAACATATTAGAGCATCCCATACTC
>CM050163.1:81948310-82115810 GCA_027410445.1 Discoglossus pictus
AACTCTTTCAAAAGAAACAATGTAAAGCTCTTTAGTTTACACTCCCTCCTGAGACTGCAACAGAAAGAAGCCAAGCAAAGGAAATGGATGCCCAAAGAAAAGAATAACTTCATAAAGAAGTGAAGGTTTTAGTGGCTCTAGCTCTTTCTTTTTTTTTTTTTGCTTTCTAAACCATCTTGCCCATTATCAAGTTTAATTATTTAAAATACTATATAGAAAAAAATGACCACAGCAGTCCTTTAAGCAGGGATACCTCTGGATCACTATCTTGTTGTGGTGAAGGGGCTTGCATACTTCAATGAAGCCGTTAGCTATATCATGTAGGTTCATTCCAAATTGGCAGGTCATAGCAGAGAAGTCTAGACAAATCGCAGTGCACTGGGCAAGGAACTGGCAACCCACTCCAGTAACTTTTCTAAGATAACTTTACGAACAAGCACAAATATAGCACCGGACGATAAGCCCCTCAGGTCAGAAGGTGTTTACCACATTACTGAAGAAAAAGAACATAGGGTGAGTACAAGTAGCACCAGATCGAATAAAGTGGTTGGGCCAAAGCCGAGAGGAAATCCAGAATCTGTATGGAGGGAAAAGGAAAGTCTGCTGCTGCAAAGAACAATTCAGCATAGGAACCTAGAGCATTAGAACTATTAACCAAGGCAAACTGGGTATGGTCAAACAGGATATGACCAGAATAAACATGGATATCCTGGTAATTAAATGGACTGGAATTTCACATCAGAAAACTACCAGATCTTCTACTGTGGTCAAGAAACCCACAGAAGAAATGGAGTAGCCATCCTAGTTAATAAAAGAGTGGCTAAAGCAGTGCTTAGTTACAACGCAATAAATGACAAAATGATTTTAATTCAAATTCATAGCAAGCAATTTAACATCACAGTGATCCAAGTCTATGCTCCAACCACGGTTGCGGAGGAGGCTGAAGTTGTCCAGTTCTACGAAGATGTTCAACACGTCACAGATATAACACCAAGAAAAGATGTTACTATCATCAAAGGAGATGGGAATGCTAAAGTAGGGAACCAAAAGAGGCCTGGAATAACCAGCAAATTTGGCCTTGGAGTACAAAATGAAACGTCAGAGATTAGTAGAATTCTGTCAAGATAATTCTCTGGTCGTAGCAAACACCCTCTTGCAACAGCCTCCGAGAAGACTGTACACATGGACATTGCCAAATGGATAATAAAGAAATTAGATTGGCTATAAAAGATGGAGGAGCTCTATACAGTCAGCAAAAACAGCTGAAAGCGGCTCAGACCTTTACCTTCTTTTTGCAAAGATCAAAATTAAACTGAGAGGGAAAATAATCATATCAAGTAGATACAAAATAAATAATATCCCTTCTGAAAATGCAGTGGAAGTAAAGAATATATTTAAGGCACTAGACATGGACGATAGAATGCCTGAAGAACTTTGGAGTGAAATTTGCAATATAATCCAGGCTTTGAAATTAGCACAGGAAAGAAAAATAAAGCGAAAGGCAGTGGAGGTAGGAAAATATTTGTCCAACTGAATGCAGAATTCCAGGGGATAACAAGAAGAGACAAGGAGACATTCTACAATGAGAGGTGTAAAGAGATTGAAGAAGATAACAGAATGGCAAAGTTAAGAGAATTCCAAAAAAACATTTACCTCTGCTTCATAGACTATTCTAAAGCCTTTGACTGTGTGGATCACAACAAAATGCGGCAAGTTTTTAAAAAGAGATAGGTGTACCAGATTATGTCATTCTCCTCCTGGGGAATCTGTATGTGGACCAAGAAGCCACGGTCAGAACTGATGGTTCAAGGTTGGAAAAAGTGTGTGATAAGGTTATATATTGTCACCTTATTTATTCAACTTATATGCGGAGTACATCATGTGTAAAGCTGGACTGGGTGAATCCAAAGCCGGAAGAAATATTGCCGGAAGAATTATCAAAAACCTCAGATACGCGGATGATATTACTCTAGTGGCTGAAAGTGCAGAGGAACTAAAAGACATATTGATGAGGGTGAAAGAAGAATGATTTAACTCTAATTACAGTGTTCTCTGAAATGTTAGACTAAATTCTACTGAAGAATTTATAGTAATGTGAAAGAGACATTTATACCAAAACATATTTGTACTTCACCTAGTCGTCACAAAGTCCTAACATTACATAAATATAACCTCATGTGAGAGTAACACTCATACATTTGACTTTGTTATTCTTTATTAAAGAAAAACAAATCAGAAAAACTTGAACGTAAAGAAGGCACACCCTTATAGCTTCCATAGAAGTTAAGAGGGCAATTAGAGTCAGGTACCGCAAGACAAGGGCGATGATTACTTGATCAGTAGCACCTCTATATAAAATCTGAAGCTTTGTCAGTTCGATCTGGAACATTAATGCTTGTGGTAACACATCATGACTATGTCAAAATGTATCTTAGATGGTATCAGAGAAACACTACATGCTGCTTAGCAGCATGGGAAACATTATAAAGCCAAACAACTCCAAATTCCAAACAATATGATGTCCACCATTCCACAGTGAAACATATACTTTACAAAAGTAAAAAAAACACTGACAATCGATCCAAGATCATACTGTAGTAAAATGCACCTAGAGATCGCAAAGAATTACAAAGTTACATCCAAGGATCTACAAGTTTCTATCAATACAGTAAACAGAGTTCATGTCCAGACTGAACAAGTTCAGCTTTCATGCAAAACACCTTCTCTCCAAAAAGAACATTGCTTTGTAGCTTATGTTTACAGAACAGCACCTGAGTGAACCACAAGAGCTCAGCAAACCGTGTATAAACCACAAACCAACCAAGGGTGACCATTTGATCATTAAAATCCTGTAGTGGGACCTAAATAAATGTATATAAACATGTACCACAAAGCTGAAGCAGTTTTGTGGGGCAAAATGGGCCAGAATGGCTCAAAAATGAATGGAGAGATTGAAAACTCTTACAGGAAACATTTACTTTAACTTATTGCATGTTACTGAATCACTGGGTGCACATACTTTTTCACACAGGGCTACTGTGTTGAAAAGTTATTATTATTATTATCTTTTATTTGTAACGCGCCCACATATTCCGTAGCGCGATACAGGGGATAGGAAGAGGAAATACACATTATACAATATTAACAACTGCAGAAAAAGGAGGGCCCTGTTTTGAGCTACAAGTCTTGTGAAAAGTGCTTTTTTCCAAAGCATCCTACAAGAATGGAAACTCGCTACTTACAATCTAAAGGGAATGGAAGAGGCAGAAATGGAAAAGCAACGTTTCGGAAGAAAGTGAGAGTTTACATAGCTAGGAAGTTGTGAAAAGTTAGAAGGTAGTTCATTAGTTGGAGAGGAGAGGGATCTGATGTAAAGTGAATGGGACTATTATGTAATATGGTATCTGCCCCTAGTGGACAGATAATGATATACTTTGTTTTTTCTGATCTTTACTACTTAGAAGTTCACATGCCCCTTTAATGTGATATACATCTAAATTAATAATCTGTTGTTCTTTCATTAGTTATTTAATGTTACAATGACTTTTACTTTCAATCTTTTGTTTGGACTATCTTTGTGGTTTAGCAAGTACAATTTCCATTAGCATACAGAGGTATACATACTATTGTCATAGATGGAAGCCTTACCAGTCCTGTCTGCTTTACAAGAGCTTCATCATGACAAGGGATTGGACATAAATGGCGGCACTTCAAGGTATTCTGGCAGATCTGTCTACATGAAGGGCAAGGACCAAAGTGACATCTGTGACGTTCTCGGACTTCATGGTGACAAGTAGTTGGCCGACTAGAAAGGAATGCAGATTTAAAGAAAGTAAATATTTACACCGAAAACAAAATACTAAACATGTGTGCTATGCAGTATTTCTTTGTGTGCTGTTCCAAGTGTATATTATTATTAGGTAATAAAGCATTTTCATTAAAGTTTCTTTAATTCTACTATGAAATGTTTACCATCTTTACTATTCAAAATTTAAACTGACACTGCAAAGATAATTCATTCTGAATTGGTTAGGAGTGGAGGAGGAGAAATGTCAATGTACTTATATATTATTATTATTATTATTAGAATGTTATCTGCAATTCTGTTGAAGAGATATTTCAAAATGTTACAAAAATCATTAAAACTGCCAGGGGTTTTAAAGAGAATATATTTATATCTGCAGTGCTGTTTTAAGGGTCCATATTAATGGTATTATGTTTGAAGAACTAAACTGGTAATGGGTGAAATCGCTTTAGAAACTTTGTATAAAGTTCTTAAAATAAAAACAGCCATCAATGTATTAACAGCTATATCATACTATCCTAATTACTTAAAGTCCTCCTCTGGTACGTCTCAATACGTATTGAGAGTTATGCATAGTATTATAACCAGGTTGTTTCAGTGTTCAAAGTTACTCCTATTGACAAATCAGATAAACTCACAGATAGTCTTGTAAGATAACAATGGAGCTGACATATTGCAATATTGCTGCTAATGTTGCTCAAGTAGTAAAGATCAATATAAACAATATAAAAGTAGCATTTTTGTTTTGTTTGGTAAAAACGTCACTTGTTTGTCAAAAACACAACAAGTTAACCACATTAGCAGGTATGAAAACAAGAAAATTAATGCATTTTTGGGGAGATTACCTTATTTTTAGATAATTGATTATATCATAGGTATTCCATCTTAGACTGCTACTGTGTGTAGCTTGAGGGCCATGGTTATCTTTTGGGGCCTTAGTCTGCCATTCAGTTTTATTGTGTTATTTGCAGAAAAAGTTTTTAACAGATATGAACAGAAAGTGTGAATCAACTGTGGCTCTCAGCATAGCAAGTGGCACATGTGAATCATGTAGAATGTGTTGCTAATGTGCTACATATGTAACGAATGTGCAATTTGTTGGAAATGTGGAATATAAATGTCAATTTTTTAAATGTTCTCTCACAGTTCCAATGTTTTGAGACCATATACGTAATCAACACAAACCTGCACACTTCCTTGCACTTGGGTGGCTTAGTGGTACGTTCTCTACCACATGGGACAGTTAGCACCGTTTTGCCACAGTTGCACTTCACATGAACGGTCTCTGGACACGGGTAGCAGCTGCCTATAGCATCAAACGAAAAAGAACACATTAACCACCAGGAAATATTAAATCAATTTAAAAATTATATATTAAAAATATGAGAAAAGTCTATTGTAGCTCAAATACTGGATAAAGTATTAAATCAAATGTAAAAAATAACAAAGAAAGATATTTGTTTGAGCGCTGCAACGTAAATACTAGGGAGTCTGAAAATGTAACAGAGGATTCTGTTGCAATGATTTTTACCATCTATTATTATCGTTTAGTTTTAACGCGCCAACATATTCCGTAACGCTGTACATAAGATAAGTTCCAGGCAAAGGTAAATACAAATCAACTCATAGCAAAGCAAGGAGGGCCCTGTCTTTGCGCCTCGAATCCAGTGTCCATAGTGCTTTCCCCAAAGCAGACTTACAATCTAAAGGTATTGTGTGTGGTAAAGGAGGGAGAGAGAGGTGCTGAGTGTGTTAAGGTGGAAGGTGATATGCTTCTTTAAAGAAATGCGTTTTTAGTGAGGTTTTGAGTGTTTTGAGGCAGGCGGATAATCTGGTGGAGCTAGGCAAGGAGTTCCAGAGAATAGAGGCAGCACGAGAAAAGTTCTGAAGGCGAGAGTAAGAGGAGGCGACAAGAGTTGTAGAAAGAAGGTCATTAGCAGAACGAAGAGGGCAGGTGGGGGAGTATTTGGAGATGAGAGCAGAGATGTACAGGGGTGTGCTATAAACCATAATAAGCAATGCAGCACATTTGACAGCAAATAATTATATCACTTTCAGCTATACGTCACAAGGTATATTGCAGTTTTTCTCTACAGCAAATAATTTCTGAAATATTTATTATTGATGTTGCATCTCCTGTATGCGAATATACAGCACAGAGTGCTTGACAAGGGTAAGATAGGGGTCAAACTGCCAGATAACATTGTCTGTCTTTATTTTGGTCACTATGGAGACAGATAAGCAGAATGCAATGCTAAAAATAAATTAATATGTTTGAGCCGCGCATATAGATACAGCAACAACATAACATATACCCAATTTTTCATGTTCTTTAATAGTAACCTAAATAAATAACTTAATTCTGGGGTGACAGAGTCCATTTAAAGACATTGCAAAAGTTGTTACCGAGGTATAAGATAGAAAACTAATTTCCTTCTCTGTGCAAAGACAGGTTGAAAAACTCAGATGTGGGTATGTTATACGAGACCATTTACAGAAGAGAGATGTAAGGGATTTCTTCAGAGAGTTCACCTGATCTGGTGCAAATGTATTTGCACAAGAATTAAGTCATTTTTTTCTTTAAACATTTGCATCATTCTTTGTTTCATCCCCACTCGAAAATGGCTACAATGTCTCAAATCTGCTCTTTTAAATGCCAAACCAAGATTGTTGTAACGTGTTGCTGCAAGATTACTGAAAACTGTATGAAAATGTCTAGTCAAAAGATCAAGGTGGAGCAACGAGTGGTACAATTGTCCCTATTCTCCTCCTCCTTTCATCTGTCTCTTCTCTCACCAATTCGCTATATTTTCTCCCTCTACCCTCCTCTCTATCCCTCTATGACTTCCTCCTCTCTCCCGCTTTCTCGCTTCTCCCACCTCTTTTATCTATTCCCTTCACCATTTTCTCCCACTACCCTTTTTCCTCTCCAATTCCCATACATATTTTTATCTCTCTCTCTTCCCCTTTGGCTTCCTATTCTCCCTCTCATTCTCTAACCCTCCATTTCTCTGACCTCATACGATTCCCATCATCTCTCCCTCTCACCCCTCACCTCTTCAATCCTACTTTTGTCTAACCTTTTTCATCACCATACCGGTTTCTTATTTTCTACAACCCCAACTCTCTCACTTCCATTTTATCACTTTCATCTCATTCATTTCTCTCCTCCCCTCTCTCATCTTCCCCTCCACTCTAGCTTCCCTTTCTCTCTCCCCCTTCACTTTATCACTCTGCTTCAATTTTGCTCTTCCACCTTTTCTCTTTCTCCTCCTCCTCCCCCTATACTCTCTCCCCATCTACATCCCTTTCTCTTTCTATCTCTCTTGCCCTTGCATGCTAAGGGATGGGCCCTAATTATTTTTTTTGCACCGGGCCCTTACTGGCTCCACCACTGCAGAAGACCTTATGTATTGTAGAATAGAGATCTCTAGTAAAGTAAGAATGTATTCTCTAATCCTGAAAGAAACCAGGATGATGTTGTTGTCTTGTAGTGATAGGAATCACCCCTCCTATGTCTCATATATTCAGATTGTTACATATATTCATGTAAACCATTGAAATTCATATATAATCATACTTGTACTTACTGCTATACTGTTCCAAGGGCAAAGTTGAGCAGGGGAATAACACTGCACTTTACAAAGTTCTGTAGAAATTATGATGGTAATGTTCCCTTTGAAATATTCAATACACCAAATCATATGACCTTATACCATGCAGCAGTAGACATTACATCTACAGACTGCATATAATCAATAAAGATTAATTAACTAATGATAGATGGAAAACTTCTTGAACTTAGTTCTTAATATAATTGGCACTCTTACTCGTAAATTAAGGTGGAATTTGATTTTAACTAGAACAAAACATAATTCACAGTTACCATAGTTATTCTAACGTAACTGCTGATTAAATAAGGAGCCACTGAAAGGTCACTTCTTAATACTGCAAAGCCATATTGTTATTATTTGTAAAGAATGTAATCCCTTTCAAGAGCACAATAATTCTTCACTAATGAGGGAATTATGGCTTAGTATGATATTCAAGTATATCTAGTGTAAACTACAGGTTAACAAACAAGTTATATCTAATTGTTTAGTTATAATTTAAGATATATTTTCTAGTGTAGTTGTACAATATTAATAAACAATGGCTACTCATAGTTCCACGATTAGCATGTATTAAACAAATAATCTTTATCTTTTTTAATTGCATTTTAATAGCACTTTTATGCCAGGCACAGTATAGAGTAACAAAACTACTGTACAATCATGGTCATGTCGAGTAATGTAGGACAATTAGCAGCAGGGGAGACAAAGTAATATCTAGTATGTTACGGAGGTGGTGTAACTAGTTAGTATTGAAATGAGTATAGGTATACCCTGCTTAATGCTACCCCTTTGATCACTGATTATAGCTCTTTTTCCCTGTAATTCCCTGCTTAGTGCTAAACCCTATTTAGCCCTTTAAATCCCCTCTCAGTGCTCTGCGATTCGACATAGCGCTATCTGATCACTATGTTGGTATGTTTTCATATAGTGATATTTGCGGAGAAATGCATGTGGAGCGCTAACAGAGTATTGCAGAGCAAGGGTGGAGAGGTGGTCAGGTTTGGCCTTGCGTAATGGGTTGTTTATCAAGATGCTATCTCTGTTTCATTAGAGAAGAAATAGACCTTTGAGGAATTGGTGAGAGGGAGGAGATGGAGGGGAAGCAAGACTGGGTACAGGGTGGAAAGGATTTGAATTGATTTGGAGCAAAGGAAATAGTGAGGCAAGGTAGGATGGAGCCAGGTCATGATTAGATTTGAAATTTGAAGAGGCAGTGTAAGTATACAGAAAATGATTACACTTGACGTGAGTAGAGACAAGGCCATGATGAAGGAGAAAAGCAACAGGAGGTTGTGAAAAAAATAAAAAGTGGTGGGATAAATTGGAGGAAGAAAGTTGTTCAGAAATTAGATTTAGAGGGAGACTAGTAGAAAGCAGAGTATAGAACATTGTAGGCAGGGTTGGATTAACCATTAAGCAACATAAGCACGTGCTTAGGGAATCAAGGGAAGGGAGAACCACAGAAGTCTTCCATTGCCAAATTTACCATAGACCATATGGTGAAAAACTACAAATGGTGCAGCTAAAACAGGTATATATCCACACAATACTGATATTTGTTGTAACTGTTTATTATTGTTTTATTTCTTAAATTAGATATATGGAGGCACCAAAATCTTTTAAGTGCTTACAGCCTCTAAAAGGCCCTGACTGTAGGACACTAACAGGGAGGGAGATTGAGGGGAGATGGAATTATTAGGGGAATACTTCAGTCAGCTAAAAGATTTATAAACACTTTAAATCAGTAGAGGATGTTATCTGATGTGTTAAAAATGTAAAGCATATTATAAATGTATATGGATTTAATATTGTACACTTTTTTTGGAGAAAAATCCTAATAGAGATTTGGTATATTAATTAAAAAAATTACAAATTTGCATTATTCATATAAGCAGCTGAAAAAAAAATCACATGATTTAATTAGATTAGAAAAATGTCAGTTACCTAAAAATATTAGAAACTCAAATTTTAGACAATGATCACACAGCTACATAAAAATATTTTAGGAGAGGACTAGGGTTGCTAAGTCTAGTGGCATTTTCTTTATAAATATTGTTAATTATATATTGATGCCCATGCTAGTCTCTGGAGGATGAGAGTGGGGGGAGTGCAGAAGAAAGCACTCATCATGGGTCGGAGGTAGATTGCTAGGATATACATGTAGAGATTAAATTGAACCCTCTATACCCAAGTAGTCTTACACATATGCAAATGTTGATAGTTTGTTACATACTCCACATTCATGAAATGTTTCCTAAACTAGCTAGTATCAAATACGTTATAAATTGCATACATTTGTATAGTAAATTGAATTCATATTTGTATTTTGTGTGTCAATCAGACTTTCTGAACCTCCCCTTTACTTTTGCATCTTATATTTTACTTATAGTCTAATCATTGCTAATTACTCTCTACAGGTTTTCATATCCTCAGAGAATATGAAATAAGTGGCATATGAAATGCTGGACATTCTTCTCAGCTTTGATCCATTTGCTACAATCAATCAATTTTATCATATACAAAAAGTAGAAAGCACTGAATAGCAATGGCCAGACACCAACATAAACAATCAGAAGTAAAAATAATAAAAGGATAGAAAGGATATTCAAAATGTCTGATAAAGAAAAATTATGAACATCAATGTGTAAGAAAATGTATTCATTTGTATAACAGAATTCAACTGATAAAGTAAAAGGTATCTTTGCAGTGTCCCATTCCCACAAATCGGGCCTTTATTTGATAAGCTTTATAGCTGAATTTCAATTCGAACAACTTAACATTGCATCTTACCTCTATGACACACTGAGGGACACTTGTGATTTCGGCATCCTAATGATCGTCCACACTGTTGATCACATGTTGGGCAGTTTCCAGGACAGCACTGAAATCAAAGAACAAGACTGAATATTATGCAAATGTCTACCTATACGCATCTTTCTTACAAATTTATATCAAACTTTGGAGATGGCCAGACTATTGAGGAGCTAGCCAAGCTTAACCTTGGAGCTAAGGAACGGGGTAAGTATATAGATGAAGGTGTGAAATATGAAATAACCAGGTATTGCTTGCTTGTTACAGGGACCCAAGCACTGTGAAATACATGGCGCATAAATTGCTTTATTTATAGAACAGTAGTTGTGAGCAGTCAACATTATTTAATACTGGTAGCAGATCTATAAAATGTTCAGGTACATTTTGGATTTTCTTTAATATGCATCATATCAACAAACATTTACTTCACCCAGCCTATTTTCTTTGTATTGAAAATACCTAGCATGCTTAGATTACAGGGTGTTATTATCTTTCCCAGTCTAGGTATTCCTTGGTGTTTGAGCATGATTAATCTTTTTCATGTGTCCATAGTTTACACTGAAATAATGGATTCAGAGATGCAGGGAGTAATTAGCATTATTGGCAATGTATACAGGATTTTTATTAAAATACCAAATAAGTGATATAGTGCTTGTTATAGACCCTATAAGATCATTTAGAACCTATAGTTCTAATATACATATCTGGAATCGCATGTCATTTAAGGTTTGGATTAAACCAAAAACTATATAATTAATTATTTTTATGTGTAAAAAATATTTACTGTATCTACCAAACTCAAATAACACACAACAAGAATTTAACATATTAAATTAATTTTCGGTTTTCTATTTCTAAAAAATAGTTTTATGTATATATTTTGCGCACTTCACTTCACCAACTTAGACTATTGTATTCTGATCCATCACATAAAATTCAGATTAATAAAACATTGAACTTAAGGCAGTAATGTAACAAAATAGGTAAAAAGTCAAGGGGGTGAATACTTTTGCAAGGCACTGTACATATAAAATTGTTATAACTCGTTAAATGCTATTTGTATTAATGTATAATTACATTTTCCCTTTTAAAAATTAATAAATAAAAAATTACTATATGATGCTTTGTGTTGTATTTCTGTGCAACTGCATTTCTAAACTAATTTATTGGTGATCTCATTAAAAGGCTAAGTGAGAAGAAAGAGGCATTAGATCTCTTTCATCAGAAAATGTAGTTGAGCCTAATGAAGGAATCTTACTGTCCTAAAAGATGAAAGCAGTGCAATAAATTAAACTATGGTTTAGCGGACAAAACAAATAACAGAGTGAAGATACAAACATTTTTAAAACAAAAACAACTGGTAACAATTTTGGTTGCATAGTAAGATTTTAAATATATGGATAAAAAAGTCAAAGGGTCAATCATGTCCATTATTTTTAAAGAATACTTAGTTTATTACATATTATATTTTTGTCTTGGCATCTCCATTGATCACTTATGTTTAACAAGACCCTCTAGCCTTTAGATAAGGGAACAGGAGGTACTGAAACCCATTAATTTGAGATATTGTACAACCTCCATTGACAAGACAGATAAAGGTGGTCTTATAAGAGCAATGGAGCTGACCAACACAGCGAACAATTCAATAAAAAAGGTAATCAACTAAAAAGCTGTATTTATAGTTTAATGTCCAAAAAAAGTTTGAGGAATTTATCGATTCTACTTTTTCTAAAGAGCATACTGTAAATGTGGGACATCAATAATTCAAGGTACAACTTCACATTTGTAAATGGTGCTAGGTACAGGGGAGCGGACATGACAGTAACACTTCTTTTCAATGCATGGCGGGGCAGATAGAGAGCAGAGAAGTTTGGTTCTGACTGCCTTCTGCTGAGCATGTGAAGATGTCAAATGCTAGAAGCTTAGCTGAATCACCCAGTGAGTCAACAAATTTGCCTCTCTTACCCCCCTTCAACATCTAAATAGATAATAAAACTCAGCAGCACACAACCTCTCAGGCTCTAAAACTACAGGATGTGTGGAAGAAATTCATAGATAAGCCAAATCTGCTAAAATATAAAAATATGTTTTTGCTTGTGAGAGCGAATGAAAGCCAAGAGCATAAAGTGCTCAGTAACTTTTCATAATTATTCTATTCCCCCCTCTCAACATGATTGCGAGTGTGCTACTCCCAATGCCTGCAAGTAACCCCTAGTCGCAATATTACCCATGGATAGTCTGCCATGGTATCTTAGTCATCATGGTTAATAGGTATACCGTTGGGGTCCTTTAAGGACCTCTGAGGCAGGGGTTAATAGTTAGATGCCATGGGGGTCTCAATGGACTCCCATGTTTATGAAGATGGGTGATCCCTGTGGATTTCTTTCACCGCATGGACGACGGGAATCCACAGGGATTATCATTGGTAGTGGGATTGGAGGAACATAATACGGAGCACAGATTTACTCGTAATCCTAAACCTTGGAACTTTACTTAAAGGCGAGGATGTGCTCAGTATTATAAGGTCTGTGGAGCAATGAATAAATGTGTAACATTACTGAAAAAAGCTCCCGCAGCCGAAATTACACTTCAAAGTAGTTTACTTACCTCTAATAGAATAGGGCTCATAGCTGCGAATTGTTAATTTGATTAATACTTTACAAATATATTATGTCTTTTCTCAAACTGCAATGTGATAGAATCTCTTTAAAGTGAGCTACATGATGTGCCTTAGATGTGAGCAAAAGTATGCTTGTAACAGAGCAAGAAATATAAAGCAAAATGTATTAAATAATGTAAATACATTGAGCTTCCACAAGGATATCTAGGTACGCGTTATATAAACAATTTAAAAGTTTAGATTTTATTCAGACAATGTCTATTTGGAAGTTTTCCATGACTGAAGAGGTTAATTATGTTTCAGCTTTTAAATGCAAACGGCGGCCCAGCATTTTACGGCTTGTAAAGCATTATAGTGGAAGTAGAACAAATGGTAATGTTTTAGCACACACTTCATCATATAATAGTGTAGCACAATGATTTGAAAACTGAAACCTTGTCCTCTGATTGAGCCCAGGGACTTCAAACACGTCAAGGAAATGATAATACAGAACATATCATGCATGCTGTTGACAGTAAGTGATTTGCCAGGTAGTGTCAAATTAAATCTGAAAATGCAGTAGCCATATGTAAAATAAAATCTTGGAAATCACTACACACTGCGATACATGTGCTATTACTTTATTGAAAATTGTTTATATGAGAAGATTGTGTGGCTTTTTATATCCAAAATGCTTTTTTTTAAGCTCTCCACGAGTGGTAAATAAAACTTAAAAGGAGATAAAGACTTTTCAATCTGTAATATATTGTGTTAGGCAGTGTGGTGTAGTGTATGGGATAGCAACCTGCAAAATGTTCAATTTATAACTATCTTATAACAAATGTATTGCGTTTTATACCCATGTGGCCCAGCATCTGCATCCAAAAAGTGTGATTACTCTGCTGCTACTAAACTGCAGACAATGAGGTGTTATGGTGTTCGAGGAAAACTCCTTTCAACATTATTTCCTTTATGTGAAATCTCAGAAGACAGGAAGTTGTACAGAGGCTATGGATTATCCATCATGCAAACTACAGAAGATCGTGTTAAAATAAAAGTTATATTAATTCATACACTAGATAGACTAACAGGTTTGTTTACTGCTGCCCCATATTAAAACATCACCAGGAAAAACAGACTGCATGCAATTGAAAATGAAAATAAATATAACAATGGTCTCATCTCTATAGCAAAACCAAGTAGGTCAACAAAGTTCTCTGCATTTCAACAATTTATCCAACAAGGAAGGCCCATAAACATGAATGGTCAACGAGTGCCTGGAGCTCTGGACAAATGTCCTTTGAAAATAAACCAAGGTAAATTAAAGGAATTAAAAAGGACAACAGCAAAATGAATATATATGTTTGAAAACATGGAGCCCAATTCAATTGAGCAATCGTAAATTACTGGAGGTCGTGGGATCAGATTATCTAACATATATTCCTGACCTCTCCCTTTCCCTACTCTTCCATCAACACCACCCCTCTTCACATGGATAGATAAAAAGAAAAAAACATTCGCCTCATTACTTGGCTCTGAGGAAGTGATGCTACAAAGACAAGTGAATCATTTATTCATAAAGAGTATTCAATGTTCCCTTTCACAGCTGCTAATGTTGTTAGTTTGTTACATACCTCACAAAAGAGTACCATTTTTGTGTTCCTCTAAAGAATACCAAAGACAATGTATAAAACAATGACAGCTTAGGAACAAGGAGATAATCACAGAATACACTTTATGGTCTAAAAGATTTTGAGGGGTGCAACTTATACTTTTAAATGGACCTGACATGATTTGGTGCTTTTAAAATTTTAAGTTGCATCCATCAAACTCAAAGCCATTTTAGCACAACTATATAAAAGATAAAAATGCACAATTTTTTAAATTGCATTGGCCCACACTGGGGTATTGATGTGCTAGATCCTGGGCTATTTCACTGCTCATTACCCAACCCCTCACAAAGTGAGGTTTACTACAGGAATAGGAATGCAATGAAGTTCAGTTTACAAGAGCATGCCATGCTAAGAAAGCAGCTTAAACAAGTGATTCAGCCAAGGCAAGGGTACTCCACAACAGATAATAATTAAGTATGAAAATTAATAATGGTTTAAGCTATCAATTTAAGATATACAAAAGAAGCAAAGAGTGTAAATATGTGAGCGGTTTCCCCCATATCTACATTCAACATAATGTCCCATCTAATATGCTGCTCTTATTCATCCTTCAATGATTCAGTTTTTCTGTATTTCAGCTATCTTATACACCACTTTGTACATCACACCTACCTTTCTCTTGCACTGGTGTCTTTGGCAATCCCGAGTTTTAGCACACTTGGTTTCACATAGATAAGGTTTATGACAAGGCATTCGTTTTGTGTGCTTTCCACATCGACACTGCTTTTCAACTTCCTTTAGGAACAAATAATAAAAATATTCAGTCGTAGTTCATTTCCAATCGTTTTGCAAGTTACAGGTCTTATATTTTTTCACAAACTGCTAAGAAAAGTCAGTTGAAGAGCCAATCAGACAGAATCATTTTCTACTAATGGCAGAGCATTCACAGTATAAGAAAAAAAAAAAATACAATTAGTGAATGGATAAGTAACCGGTAATTTCCCAGGAAGGAAGACACTATTCTATCTCCAGCTCTGCATATGTGTTGCCCCTCACCATTCCTAATAAACCTACCCAATTTCTTGTTTTAACATTTTTTTTTATTTTCTTAGAGAGGGTTCTAAAATGTTAGGCTGTATGGTAATGTTTGATTAACTGTTCTGTGGATTATATTGACTAAGATTTCTTTCTGTTTTTTGTTATTGATAACTTTTTATACTACAACATAGAAGGTAGAGTGTTTCTAGGCTCTACAAACCAGGGGCCTCATTCCATTATCGGCCGTAGGAGATGCGGGGCCGCAAGGACCGGCCGCAAGCTATTTGCCTATTCTATTCCCTTCCGGCCGGGGGCTCCGGCAGGCTTGCGGCCGGCGCCTTGTTATCGCTTGCGGCCGCACGCGCCGGAGGAAAGCCTTTGATCTTAAACGGCCGCAAGAGTTTCGGCCGCAAGAAAATCCCGGTTGCTATTCAATTGCTCCGGGAACCCTCTCGGCAAGGCTAAAACCGAGTCGCAGCTTACTTGCAGGAAAAAGGTCCCGCAAGCACACAATTAAGCACATAATAAAGCCATCCTGCACTCTGATGAGACGATAAAGTGATTGGGGGTGTTAGCATTCATAGCACAACATTCCCCTACACTCAAATCCGCAAATAAGTTTTATTTTAATTCATGTCAAATATCCGTGGACAAAGTCCCGAGGGCCTGGAGCACCTCAGACCCACCCAGGCTGCGGGACGTAAAATAAACCGTTAATGAAATATCGGATTTGGGCTGATGTGCAAGCTTGAGAGGGGTTTGCTATTAGTCCTCATGTCCCCCATTATGATCCCTAGCATTTACAGAGCTTTACAGTGCCATCTTGAATTTATTTTTGCATTTAAATTTTTCAGACCTTGCGGCCGGTTGCATGATATGCGGCCGGCCGTAAGGGGGATATCCTTGCGTCGCCATCTATTTGAATTGCAAGGTAAAGGTAGCTCTACACGGGGCCGTAAGACGGCCGCAAGGAATCGTGGCTTTGCGGCCGTTTTACGGCCGATAATAGAATGAGGCCCCAGGTGTATTGAGACCTTTAAAAAATTTAAAAATATAAACATACTTTAATATTGCTGAATAGATTAAAAAAAATAGTGTTTCTGAAGCCAGTCAGTTCTGTTTTTTCACATCAATGCAGATTACTATTTTTTGCTTATTACTCCATGGCTGCATGAACTGAGGTCCAAACAAACATTCCTCCTTACCACAGTCTTGGTTAGTTAACATGTTCCATATTAGAGGTGAAAAAATAGACATCAAGGATCACTCCAATCTACAACTCTAGTCTGAGCTTTTAAACTATTTAGAAAGAGACGGCTCATTCTGGGTATGTATAACGTTGGGAAAAAAATTATTTAAAATGGTGTATTATGTACAACTCTTACCATTACTAGAAATAACTATATATTGTTTGTTGTACATATGACCATATCAATGCAAGCAAGCTGTAAGCTGACCTGTCTACAGGTTTCACAAGGCCCTCGGTGGCAGCGCTGTGAGCACTTGTGGATTCCACACTCCATCACTTTGTCACAACTGTCACCACATGTAGGGACATCCTCTGTACAGGGTAATGTATACTCTGAATAGAAAGGACAGAACAAAAAAATATATTACAAAAGGCGGATACTATGAAGCTATTCAAATCATAGACAAATATAATGGACATTAATTCCAGTAAAATATATATATATATATATATATATATATATATATATATAACTGTGGCCTGTATTTATGGGAGGGGAGGGGCAAATTATAGAATAAACACATCCTCACTTTAGAAAAGCAGAGTTAAGGGATTACAGTCATGGCTAATAATTCATGAGAGGGTCTAAGTGAATAAAAGACTTATCATCACAACACTTTACAATAGCCAACTGCTATACTTCATCAAAAGGCTAATTATAATTTAGCCCTGACACACATTACACACAAACACTTTACATTTTGATGGCTCTGCTGGACTCTGGAGGCATCTGTTATACTTTGTGAGTGTGTGTGTAAGAGGAGCATTTACATTACAGGAGGGCGGTACTTGCATCTACTGATGCAAGCTGTCTTTTTTTTTTTTAGGCCACACATATATATACCCACAAACAATTTAGAATAATATATATCCTATGGAAATGATCCACATCTGGTTTCACATTACATGAAGTGGATCCGTTAGGAGCATTTTTGCAAAAAACTCTACTGCAAGTACGAGACAGTATAATATGATAGAACTAGAAGAGGCAATAGTGATAGCCTGAACACACATTAATTAATACAAGAGATTTGATCTCACAAGAATATGTTCAAAAGCTCTTTTGTTCTCACCTGATATAGAGCAGAAACCTCTCATGTTGCCCAGCAGAGGTTATTAATGAAAAACTGACATTTTTTAAACATTGATGAACAAACTCCATAAGCTAAATTTTCAATGTTATTTACTAAATCTCACATGAGATTGCTTGAACCGCCTGATGATTATAAACAAGTTGAATTATATTACCGTGAAGAAGGCAACATGTGAGTTAGCTAATAAAATCTTTCTGAAGTCTGTCTTTTGCTTGAAACAGGTTTCCTTACTTGACTTTCCACATGGACACAAGCGATTCCCCGACCGTGGACATTGCCCACATGGACCTGCATGGCAAATCAGCTCACAAGTGTGGTTACCACAAGGTAATGTTTTTCCGCAGACCTATAAACAAAAGATATATAATAAGTATATTAGCATCTGTAGAAAACCTTTTGGAATGTTAAAATAAAGTGTTCAAGACAAGGTATCGCACACTGAATCTGTAAAAGAGATGGTAAATGATAATTCCTGCTCTTCAAGCACATTTCTTCCAACAACGGCGTGTCAGCAAGTTTTTTGAAGTTTTAACTAGTAAAATGTGCTTTCCTTTGCTGATAATAAGAACAAAAAGTGCAGATTACTTTATTGGTCTTTGAGAAAAAACATGTTCTTCTTCAAGTGATCTGGACACTAATATTTTTCTGTGAAGTAATTTCTGCAGTATGATGAAAGCTTGCAATGTTTTCTTTCTTAGACATTTAATATATCAGTCTGTCATCACTTACATACATTTATATAAAATATCAACACAATTTCCTCTATTCTGCAGCCTAACAAAGAACCATTTCTCCACTGGATGAATTCAAACATAATGCAATCTTCAATCTCTCAGAGAGATGACAACACGCTCATTGATTGATGCATACTAGGAATAGTCATCAATGTTGAGGGAGCTCACCTGTTCACATTGCCAGGTTGGACTTGCACAGAGCCTTTCGGCTACCTTCCTCCCACAAAGACATTTTTGCTTGCTGACTCGAGGGCAAGGCTGACAGTCACCTGTAATAAAAAATACATTTATTTTATCAATTATGGTTCACGGAGCTGGTCATTACAGTATCTATTCTCTTGTGCAGCTGATAAATTTGACCACATTCCAGATTCCTTTATATTGGCACAACTTTTCATCAGGATCATCACAACGCAGCTTTTAAAACAGTGTTGTTTTTCCAAAGATACCACTTATTATTTGATTATCTTGCTAGAGATTGGTCCAGTCACTCAGATATCCAAAGCAAAAGAGATCTCCACAATGCACAAAAATTATTACACAGCATTTTAAAAATTTTATATATAAGAAAGCAGAATTTAAGCCAGATAACATATCAAGTTTTTTAAGTATATTAATGGGAAGAAGGTGAGGAAGGAATCTATGGGAACATTACAATGTGACACAGGCTGTCTGAAAGTTAGTGACCAGGAAAAGGCAGATGAGCTAAATAGGTTATTTTCTTCGGTATACACAAGGGGGGTACCAATGTTTGGGACACTACAACATAATGGGGCTACACTACCTTTGCCAAATAATTGGTTAACACAGGAAGTAATCCAAAAGAGGTTGGAAAAAATAAATATGAATAAAGCTCTGGGTCCTGATGGATTACATCCACAGGTACTGAGGGAATTCGGTTCTGTAATAGCCAAACCATTATATTTATTTTTTCAAGATTCACTCAACACAGGGTCTCTACCAGATGACTGGAGAAAAGCAGATGTGATACCTATATTTAAAAAGGGAGCAAGAGCAAATCCGGGGAATTATAGACCAGTGAGCCTCACTTCTGTAGTGGGGAAGCTTTTAGAGGGGTTAATAAGGGATAATATGTCTATTTGAACAGGATTATAAGTAGGAGTCAACATGGATTTATGAGGGATAGGTCATGTCAAAGAAATCTAATTAGTTTCTATGCGGAGGTTAGTAGGAACCAAAGCAACTCAAAGCAACTCAGTGGATGTAGTCTTTTGGATTTTGCAAAGGCTTTTGATACAGTGCCACATGGGAGAATATTGTGCAAACTAAGAGATACAGGAAATGCAGTAAATATCTGCTCATGGATTGAGAGCTGGCTAAAATACAGGAAGCAAAGGGTTGTTGTAAATGGAACATACTCCAATTGGACTAATGTGGTAAGTGGGGTTCATCAGGGTTCAGTATTAAGTCCTCTCCTTTTTAACATATTTATTAATGACATAGGGCCTCATTCTATTATCGGCCGTAAATCGGCCGTAAGGCTGCGATTCCTTGCGAGGGTTCAGTTAACTCGCGATTCTATTATACGGCCCCGCAAGGATCTCCTTTTACGGCCGGCCGCATATCTTGGAACCGGCCGTAATCTGTGAAATATAAAAACTCAAAAATAAATTCAAGCCTGCACTGTACAGCTCTGTAAATGCTAGGGATCATATTGGGGGACATGAGGATTAAAAGGAACCCACTCTCAAGCTTGCCCATCTGCCCAAACCCGAGTTCAAATTAACTGTTTATTTGCCGGCTGCGGCGTGGGTGTGTCTGAGGTGCTCCAAGCACTCTGGACTTTTTACATGGATATTTTACGGATATTAAAAATTAAATATTTTACGGATTTGAGTACAGGATAATTATGTGCTATTTTTTCTAACAACTAAAATCCCTTTATAGTCTTCTAAAAGTGCAGGATGGCTTTATTTGAGCTATTTTATGTGCTTAATTGGTGCTAGCGAGACCTCTTTCCTGCAAGTAAGCTGCGGCTCGTTTTTAGCCTTGCAGAGAGGTTTCCCGGAGCAATTGAATTGCAAATCTCTTGCGGCCGTTTTAGATCAAAGGCTTTCCTCCGGCGCGAGCGGCCGCAAGAGATAGCAAGGCACCGGCCGCAAGCCTGCCGGAGCCTACGGCCGTAAGGGAATAGAATAGCAGAATAGCTTGCGGCCGGTCCTTGCGGCCCCGCAACGGCTGCGGCCGATAATAGAATGAGGCCCTTAGAGGTGGGACTGGAAAGTAGTGTCTCCATTTTTGCTGATGACACGAAGTTGTGAAAGGTAATTAAATCAGATAATGATGTGCTTTCCCTCCAAAGGGATTTACATAAAATTGATTAATGGGCATCTAAATGGCAGATGAGATTTAATACGAATAAATGTAAAGTTATGCATCTGGGAAGAAATAATCTTAATGGAGCAAATCTAGGGGTATCAGATATTGAAAGGGATTTGGGAGTGCTTGTGGACAACCACCTAGGTAACACTGCTCAAAGCCAAGCAGCAGCTGCAAAGGCAAATAAAACATTAGCATGTATTAAGAAGGGTATAGAAGCAAGGGAAGCAAATATAATTCTGCCACTATACAAATCCCTAGTACGCCCTCATTTGGAATATGGAGTACAATTTTGGGCACCACTTCATAAAAAGGACATTTTATAGCTGATAAAAGTACAGAGAAGGGCAACAAAACTAATAAGGGGAATGGAGGGGCTAAGTTATGAAGAAAGACTAACCAAACTAACCTTATTTTCTCTAGAAAAAAGGCGTCTAAGAGGAGATATGATTACATCCAGGGTGAGTATAAAGATTTGTCAAGGGAGCTTTTTGTGTCCAGAGGTTTTCAAGTGACAAGAGGACATCCCTTGAGGTTAGAAGTAAAAAGATTCCACCTTAAGGAAAGAAAAGGGTTCTTCACAGTAAGGGTGGTTAATCTGTGGAATTCTCTACCAGAGGAGGTGGTGACAGCAGATTTGATAGATAACATTAAAAGGGGACTGGATTTATTTCTAATTAAAAAAAGGGAATTAAGGGTTATCCTGGATAATTAATTGATCCAGGGAGAAATTCGATCGCCAGTATCTGGTGTCAGGAAGGATTTTTTTTTTTCCCCTTTGAGACGATTGGCTAAGTTTCACTTGTTTTTTTTTCTGTTTGCCTTCCTCTGGATTAATTAATAATAAAATAATAATAATAATAATTAAATAACGGAGTAATAATTAACAACTAATCAATTAATAACTAATCAGCATATTGCAGATCAGAGGAGATCTTAAAAGGTTGAACTTGATGGACTGAAAGTCTTTTTTTCAAACTTAATTACAATGCAACTATGTAAGTTACACACTGTATTCAGATATACTGTATAGACTAGAGGAGAAATTATTTTCTGCTCTGTGCAGTAGTCTTTGCAAATTAATTAATTTTATTTGTGTTTAATAAATGCTATGTACTATGGGAGGTCTCATATTCTCTGTTAATTATGTACGGTAAACAATGACACATGTACCATTATAGCGTCATTTATAAATTGTGTGGTGCATATGCTGTATCACTATACATCAACTATATGAAATACCCTAGTATACTCAGTTTGAGAATTACCATAACACAATATGGCTGTCTTGTCATCTGTTATAAAATTAACCTTCTTTGAAGTAAACCACACATTTTTTTTCCACAGACCTTTCAATTTAGTTTTGTGTACTACTTCATCAATGTAAAACCAGATGGAAATCAAGACATATGGGAACCGCTAAATATGAAAGTGCCTCTCAACAAGTTTAGTTTCAAAAGATTGTAATATGTAAAATGAGGTCTTTACGTGTTCAGTACATATGTCTGATCTAGAAATAAGGCTAACGTACAATGAATTTACCCATTTAGTTTCTCTGATAGACAAAACAATCTACCCCTGCGTCTGTAATCATGTAGTTGGGTTAAATCCTAAAGAATATTCAAGCACAATGCACAAATAATTAACATTCCATGCCACAGACAGAATAGGTTGTACAACTCAAAAAAAAAAGTATATTGTTTACAAAATAAAATGGTTTGTACAATGTGTAGCCAATTTTAATATTTCTCAAAGTTAACCTAAACTCAGAGAACAGACCAATCTCTATTTTAAGGATACTAAAATTAAACAAACAAACACAACAACAAAAATATGGCTTAAATTAACAAGAGAAGATTAGAATGGGCAGATATTTCTGGTTATTCAGCAAATACTTATTTTAAACTAATCTGGATAATATGTTCTGTGGTCCTTCCTTTTTCTACCCTTTATAATAAAACGTATCTTGTAACTTTGTAAAAATTAGATCGAAGGTAAAACATGTGTACGTATTATATAAAACTAGCGACTTGCCCATCAAAAATGACGGGGCAATACAATTTTAAGCCTTGGCAATGCTGTTTGCAATACAATGTAAGCCTTTTGCGCCTCTGTGGACCTTTGGCGCTCATTGTGAGCCTATCCCCTAGTGTACTTCAATTGTCCGGCTTTGCAACAATCACCTTTGGCGGTCATCGCAAAGACAGATATATAAGTAAAGTGTAAAATGTGAAAAAAATTTGAGTACAGTGAATTAATAAATGAATATACTTTACCTATTTAGATTTAATATGCAGCAATCAATCTCCTGAAGAGCTAACAATCTCTTTGTATTTTCCTGCATCTGAAAATGTACAGTTGGACTGTTGATCAGCTGCCCATGTTGGAGCCTCCACCTCCGCAAATGCGGCCTTCGATTTGCGAAGTCCACATTTGCGTCCAGAACTGCGCCCCTCCGTTTGCGAGGGACGCAGTTCTTGTGAGCTCGCAAAGCGTTACGACGTTTTGCCGTTTGAAAATTGTAATATGTGATATATAAGTGGTTTAAAGGAGTTTATGATTTTTAATCATTACTCAAGATTTTCTGGCATTCAGAATTGTACATGTTTTAGTCTTCAGAAAAAATAAATAAAAAAATAAAGAGATTCCTATACTAATGTGAAGATATTGTCTATAATAAAGACACAAAAAACAAAATGCAGTGACAAAACAACTTAAGTCACATTTACGCTTAATGGTTACCTTTATGGCACAAGTTCTCGCACTTGTGCTGTTCACAAAGAAGTTTTCTCCCACAAGGCTGTTGGCAAGCCCATTCCTTGGCGCTGCATCTGCGAGGAACTGGCTTTGACTTCTTGCAGAAGCATGTTATGGTGACCATCTTTGGACAAGGTGGGCATGGACCTATCCCAAAGTGAGGACAAACAGAATAAATAACATTTGTACATTGTGGATTTATATAAGAAACTTTATCAGGATCGGTAACAAGTTGCCAAATGTTTTAACATATGATCTTTTGAATAACTAAAAGTTGATAGCAAGCAAAACATTTTAGAAAGTAAAATAAACTTTTATAAAGTGGGTTTCTTTTTTCTTCTCTGAGCGGATTCGCTCTACCATTTTCTCAGGTCAGGTGGTGGGTCCTTGTGTACTAATGAGCTCTCCATTAGCTCTACTGAATGCACTGGCAGTATTCAATGCCAGATTGTTACTGTGCATACAGAAGCTTCCTCTGAATTCAAATCCCCTCCCACCCACATCACAAACCATATTTTCAAGTTTTCTTATTAATTACCTGGATGACATAAAAGCAAACATTTATGTCCACAAGAAGGTTTAAACTCTCTTTCACAAACTTGTCCACAAGAATGAGGAACAAGCCATGGGTCCAAAGGTGGGTCTTCCACTTTACCGCAATAACAGTAATACCTAGTGGGGGTCTCGGATTTCTTATACTCATAGCGGCACTTTGGGCTGAAAGGCAAAAGAAAGTTCAAGTACATTCAGTGTTCTGTCCCAAAACATTACTGAAATAATAAGTCTTTATTAATACTTTTCTATAGCATTGTCTTGAAGATCTGTACCATTTTAAACAATTCTAAATTATGCTTTTTGAAATGAAACTTCAAATTATTTAAGAAAATATTTAAAAGAGAATAGTGCAAAACATTATTTGTTTTTGTTGTTTGTAGGAATATTAGGTGATATGGTATTTAGAAAACATGATTAAAAGGAACACAGTAAAGGCTCCAACAGTTTCAATAATGTAAACAGCAAATTTAAATAAGAATGTACAAACAAATTAATATTCAGTGCTTGCTGAACAGGTTCATATACTATTTGAAAAATGTTTTCCTTTAATTCAGGCATAATAAAATAAAATAAAAAAACTGAACTGTATAATTGTAGTGAATAGAGTGTATAACAGTTTGGATACAGCTCATAATTTATGGTCAGTTCAAAACAGACTTTTCAAAAGCCTTTTTTTGCATTGCGTTTTGAGAGACATAAACCTCCCTTTTAGTATTTGCCATTTTTTTTAACCAAGCTAAGCTACTAATTGATGTGTTTCTTTGCATGTTTCAAGGCAAAAATCAAAGCATGGAAATCCTCCCACAAGAGAAGCTTTGGTTTACAAGCCTGAAGTCTGAACAACCGTGTTTGATGTTCAGGATGATTGCCTTTTTCCACTGAAAAATATGGGCACCTCAATTACATGACTGGTCATACTATTTGTCAGTCAGCCATGTGTATTTTCTAGAGAGATGCACATTCTAGCTGGACAAAAAAAAATCATTTTAAAAGAACAACAATAGTTAAAGAAAATCTCATGTTTGCAAAGTATCTAAGAAACCAAAATCATTAACAGCTGTGTAAGCCATGAGCATAAAACATGTTTAAAGAACATCTTAAAATGTTCCGTCTTGTTTATCCTCTGTACTTCCTCACAGCTTGGAGCCTGTGTTATATTGTCTACCAGTGGAGGAAGGGGTGAAGGAGTTATTTAATACTAAAGGCTTTAATGATATAGCATCTACTCCCGGTCTCACATATATCCACAATTAGGAAGTAGGAAGGATAACTACAAGCCCTACTGCTGCAGAATGTAAATGCCCCTAACACACACAACTTTAATCAAAATTATAATAGATACATTTTTTTTTTCCACAAACTAGCTTTAATACCATTTCTGTCTAATTATGCTGATTTTTTTCAATCATACTGTGCATATATATTTTCATAGCACAGTGGTCCTTTAAAATGAAGTAAGTAATTTGGAAGTGTTGGCTTCCCTTTAACCCAAAGCAAAAAAAAATTAAAAATATCAGCTATCACGTTATTAAAAGAGTTTTTGTTAAATTTAATTTTTGCTTACCAAGGCCACGGAAAATCTTTCTTTTCAAAGTCATCATCTGCCAGTGGAGACGATACAAGAAAGACACTGTCCTTGGCCCACTTTTGGATGCACGGCATGTGAAATATGCAAAAGCAACCACAGCAGCTCCAGACCTACAAGTGACCCATTCAGAATTAGAAAGCAGTTATTAATCTCACATGGGCACTCTGGTTAAGTAAATCCATCAGCATTACAATAAAAAATAGGGAAGTAACAGTTTGTGTAAGAATAGACTTATTTATGGGGAAATATAAACATGTTTGTGCAATCCTGATTTTATGATGTCTTTCAAAGAATTGCAATGTGGGTTTTTACAATAACAAAATTATTTATAGGACCCGTGTAAACACTTTTCAAGTAAAATCTAATGTTTAGTTCACTACTAAATAAAGAAATAAAAAAACATGTGCAAATAGAAGCAAAGCAAAGCTTTAAACAGAAAATATAACACCAGGTTACACATCTTGCCTAATTAATGTTGTATCCGTTCAAATGTTTCTGTTATATTTTCAGAAGTGCTCAGGACAATGAGGGTGTGAAGGGGTACCATGGCCATTAAGGAGGTAAACTGTCTTTTTAAATGATCTTTCTGCCTAAAACTTTGCTGCTACTGCTTACATTTTAATATTATTAAAAAAGGTACAAAAAGTTGGCCTACAAAAAAAAAAGTAAAAAAATAAATAAATTAAAAAAAAAGGGAAGCCTAAATTTAATGTAACGTAACTCTATAAATGAAATATTATTATTATTATTCACTTTTATTTGTAATGCGCATACATATTCCGTAGAGCTAAACAGGGTAGATACAAGTCAAAAACAATTTTAACAAAGTACAAAAGAATGGAGGGCGCTGTTATCGAGTTTAAAATCAAGCAAACAAAGTGCTTTCTCTAAAGCACCCAATAAGATTGAAAGCTCGCTAATTTACAGTCTAAAGGGTATGGATGAGGTATAGGAAGGTGATGTACAATATATTGCACATATTAAGGCAGAAGGTGATAAGCTTCTTTAAATAGAAGAGTTTTTAGTGAGGCAGGAGGCTAGTCTAGTGGAGAGGGACAAGGAGTTCCAAAGAATAGGGGCAGCACAAGAAAAAGCAGAAGCGAGAGGAGGTGATGAAAGGAGGAAAGAAGAAGGTCATTAGCAGAGCGAAGTGGGCAGTTGGGAGAGTATATAGCTATAAGAGCAAAGATGTGAAGGGTTGTATTAATATTGAGGGCTTTATATGTTAGGGTCAAGATTTTAAATGTTATTCTGGAGGTTATGGTAAGCCAGTGGAGTACCTGACATAGAGGTGTTGCAGATACTGAGCGTTGAGTATGGTAGATAAGTCTACTGGAGGCATTCATTATGGACTGAAGTGGAGAGAGACGGGTGATGGAGAGGCCAGCAAGGACAGAGTTGCAGTACTCAAGGTGGCATATAATAAGAGAATGTTGTGTCTTTTTGGAAAAAAAAAATTTAGGTGAAAATTATAAGAATTTGTGATGGATTGTACGTGAGGAATGAAGGGCAGGATCCAGTAGAACCCCAAGACAACGGTCCTGAGAGGTGAGCGTGATGATAGCATTTTCAACAGTGAGAGATAAGTGGGGAGTAGAAGCTGTGGAAAAGGGTGCGAAAATTAGGAGCTCCACCTGACATGCTGAGTTTGAGTTGATGGGTGGACATTCAGGAAGATGTGCTATAGAGACAGTTGGCAACATGATCTAGAAGAGAATGGGATAGTTCTGGCACAGAGAGGTAGTTTTGGGTGTCGTCTGCATATAGATGGTATTGAAATCCAAAAGAATTTAATAGGGTACCAAGCGAGGATGTATATATGGAGAAAAGGAGGTGACTCAGGAAAAAACCTTGATGTACGCCAACAGTTAGAGGGCAAGGCGATGAAGAGGAGCAAGAGAAGAAGACACTAAATGTTCGATTTTCTAAATATGATGTGAACAGAGAGAGCTGTGTCACGAATGTCAAGAGAGTGAAGAATTTGGATAAGAGGGTGGTCAACTGTGTCAAAGGCAAAGAAGAGATCTAGGAGAATAATAATATACAAGTGGCCCTTTGACTCAGCTGTGAGCAGGTCATTAGCGATTTTAGTGAGAGCTGTCTCTGTGGAGTGTTGGGACCGGAAACCAGATTGGAAGGGGTCAAGAAGCCAGTTAGAAGAAATAAAATTGAGAAAAGTGATTGTAGATGATACGTTCAAGTATTTAGATACCAAGGGAAGTAGAGTGACAGGGCAGTCGTTATTACTGACAGTAGCTTGCTTTCAATGTTAAGGTTTGAATGCTGTTGGGAAAAATTAGTAAAGTATTCAAGGCATATGAACGAAAAAGAATTATAAATCAGAATAAAGCAGTAAATAAAAATAAAAAACTAAAGATTAAAAACGATATCACGGAAATTAATGTTTAATGAAAAGTGTTTGCAAAGAACAAAAAAAAGATACTTACAGCTTGGTTTCTTTTGACTGAAGCAATACAAATCAAACATGTCACTGCCCCTGACTGGAAAGCCTCATTCACATACTGTCTGGTACGTGCCAAGTCACTGGCATCACCATCTGCAACAAATACAATTGAATATATACTACAGAACACTAAATTAAAAAGATTGACATAAAGCAGTGCACAAAAATGTATTGTTCTGCTTCCATTTAAAACCTGTCACTTCCTCAGCCTGGGTAGATGCTATTTACACAATAAATAATTAATTAATACATTGATTTTGTTAAAGTTATGTCAGGTACCTGTTTGATTAGTGTATGTCGTAAATGTTAAAGTTAATATTTGTCTCTGTTTCCCTTCTGCATCTTCATCACCATCTTCATCATCCGAAGAAGAACTGTAATGGTCTTGTGCAAGTTTTTTTACTGCAGCCTGATTTGCTTTTTGGATTTCTTCAAACTTCTTTTTAGAGGTGTCTCCTACAAGCAACACAAACATTTTATTGCCATGATAAATATCTGGACAACGTAATAGCATAATTTAGATACTTTCTGAAAATATGTTTATTAATATTAAACATAAAATAGAATTTTTATTTTGATAATTCACGGCAATATGAAAAATGTTATAGAATCTCCTCAGGAAAACATGTATTCAACACAGAATTTGCTTCAGAATCAGAGGAAATGTTGGGTATCTTTATGAAGGAAGAATAAATTAAAAGCATGTATTAAATACACAGCATTCATTTTATGTATTTGCATGATAGTTAAAAAGCAAATAATCAGATATTCTTGCACATGTGGTAAAACTAAGCTTACAGAATGGAATTTGCTAAATGTTAGATTACCACTGGGTGACTTTTTCAAAATACTTTTCCTTAGATATGTAAATTTTGATATACTTTTATTACCCCCACGTTTATTTACTGCTTCTTTGTGGATTCAAAGATATCTGTCATCTAGCTCTGGTTAATTAAAATAAGTATTAGGCTGATAATACTCAAAAAAATGATCTTTGTTTATGGCCCCTGATGAGTGAGAGACTGATAGAGCCTCACGAAACGCACGTCGGGAGATTGTGACGTCATCAGTAAGCGCGATCACAGCGCAGACCACGCCAATATAGCGTGGAGCATGATAGATACAGCTCTAAAGCTCCAGGTCCACTACTAACTTAAAAGAAAGATAGAAAGCCAATTCCTTCACCACAAAGTCTCAATATAGTTACAATAGAGTAATATACAAGAATAAGGAAATAGAAAAGAAAGAAAAAGGAAAAAGGAGTAAAAGCATAATTAAAGCAAAAAAACGGAAGAAAAAGGAGGACATAACCTCCTTCTAAAAAACAATAGACAGAAGCATTAAGGTAATATATAGTTTAAGAAACAGCATAATCAGGAGTGTATACATTTTTAAAAAATAGCACAGCATTAGCACTATAAATAAATAAGGTAAAGTAGTGACTGTGATAGACTAACAGTCACGAGGTAAAAGGGTAATTAATATAAGAGGAAATAAGCACTAAGTCAAATAGCACAAGCACTTTAAGATAAGAATTTTTGAATAACACAACTTGAATTACAATGCACTTTAAGTAATAGAATTCTGAATTAACATAAATCAACAGGATAAAAGATTAACACAAAAGAAATGCAAAGGCACTTAAAACATATACTCCAGGGAAGTGCTGTATGAATAAACAAAACTATACAACAGACAAAAGGATTATAAAACCTTATCTTAATCTTATGTAAATAATGTAATCTTATGTAAATTAAAATCCAGGGTACCTGATAAGGATTTGACTAAGGAAACATAACCAAAATTACACAAATACAATTGAATTTAAAAACCAAATATTTTATTGACTTGAGCATAATAAAGTAATTAAATAAAAAAGCTGTGATCAAAGCAAAGAATATAATAATAACAAAAATAAAACTTTAATAAACCTCTAATAATTTGCTGGACGTCAAAAAACCCAAAGGATTAAACACCTTGGGTTTAACATGATTTTTTTAATCGTTGCATTTTTAACAACATTTTAAATGTACAAATAAAGATTGAATTTTTTAAAATTAGTATGTGGCAATAATAATTAAAATAAAGGCTGCATAAAAGGTGTTTCTGTACAACCTTGGTTGGTTGTTCAAGGATTCCTAAATAGAATCCACAGGACAATATTTTGGTACGCACTTAAGTATTAGGCTGAAGCTCAAATGAGAATGGATGGATTCCTTAAAGACGACAAAAAGATTTAAGGCATGCAAAGAAGGGGACTGTAGAGGTGGAGATGGACAGATGTGGTAATTGAAGCAATAAATATGAGCCGGAGGAAGCTAAGAGGGGCAGTGGATAACAGATGTACCTACAACAAAGTATTAATAACATTACCTACACTGTATATAAATATATACAGTACACATTAGGATAACCTTCTCATGTTATTTAGTTATTACTTACCACTGGCATCTCCTTTAATGCTTACTGCATTGAGGGGTTTGCTCACAGAAGCATAGGACATATTCCCCCTGCCAGCACCAGGCCTGTGAGCACCATTCCCATCTCCAATGCCTCCTCTTGGGTTGAATGCATTTCGAACTGGTGCGGTTACAGGCCCTGGTGGCAGGGAGGATCCTCCATTAACAGACAGTCCACGACCTCTGGCTCGCCCTCTTCCACCCTGTCGCCAGGGAGCCTCCATTGCTCCTAATGAAATTCTATAATACAAACAAGACACATTAAGGAGAAAGTAAATTAAGAGAGGAGGGAAAACCTTCTCAAATTACTAAATAAGACATTGGGAGAGAGATGGGAAGTTCCCAAATGCAATGTCCTCAGCTTTTATACCACATAAGCATGGTGTTCGGGCATGCTCAGGTACTTTCTCCCAGTATCTGTAGCAATCCTACATATGCATTTGCCTTTATGTTAATAGTTCTTTCAATGGTATATGTTTTACCAAGGTTAATTGACTGGTGTTGGTGCACAGGCGCTTGGAGCAACCAGACTCAATCCACAAATGCGCAGCTTCTTTATTCTAAAACATGGATACTATTCTTCAGAGAATTTATTTGCAATTTCGAAGAAGTAATCTACTGTGTAGATCTCTGTGTCAGGAGTCATGCTGCTCCCTTCATTGAATAGTGTCCACAGTAGTGTTGTGAATATGTAGAAAGACAAACAAAAGAGTGGGGAGAGAAAAGTGCCCCAAGAGTGACCACTCTTGCAATTAATATATTACAAACGCATATGGGCTTGACCATTACCATGTTTGACCTCAAAGAAGTGAGGTACTGTGATCGTTCTTGTTAGATCCCTCAACCTGGTCAGGTGTCTGGATATCTGGCCATCAAGGTATAATGGGTCTCATATGTACGCTTCTCACATAGAGTAGATAGATCCAGTTTGAATCAATGGGTAACAGATAAATTCTTCAAAATTCTAAGCCTTAACTGGTGACTATAGGCAGGGTGTAAGAGCCAGAATAATTCAGGGGGGGGGGGGGGGGGGATATAGCTAATTGTATGCACAGGTCATAAATTGCTTATATATACACATACATAGAAACATAGAAAAATCTGTGGGGATTTGTCCATCCTATCCCCCCCAGTTCCTACACCCATGGCTATAGGACCAGGTATCTCCATGAACGATCATTGTGTATGTGTTTCTCTCTATAGGCTCACATGTAATTTATTATATGCTAGAGGGATACAAGAATAAATATTTATTTATTGTGGAAAATAGTAACATAATGATGATATCAATAAAATACAGTATAAATATAAAAAATAAATAGTCAATATAATAAGGGTGATATGATAGACGAGTTTCACCGTTACTTTTAGCTTCCTCAGTATTGGCGAATACCCAGGTTGTCAAGCTCAACCATATTATGCTATAAGTGTTTGTAATATACAGTGGATATAAAAAATTCTATACACCCCTGTTAAAATGTCAGATTTCTGTGCTGTAAAAAAATTAGACAAATATAAATCATTTCAGAACTTTTTCCACCTTTAATGTGCCATATAAACTGTACAACTCAATTGAAAAACAAACTGAAATCTTTTAGGTGGAGGGAAGAAAAATAAAAAAGAAAAATAATGTGGTTGCATAAGTCTGCACACCCTCTTCTAACTGGGGATGTAGCTGTGTTCAGAATTAAGCAATCACATTCCAAATCGTGTAAATAGGAGTCAGCATACACCTGCCATCATTTAAAGTGCCTCTGATTAACCCCAAATAAAGTTCAGCTGCTCTAGTTTGTCTTTCCTGAAATTTTCTTAGTTGCATCCCACAGCAAAAGCCATGGTCCACAGAGAGCTTCCAAAGCATCAGAGGGATCTCATTATTAAAAGGTATCAGTCAGGAGAAGGGTACAAAAGAATTTCCAAGGCATTAGATATACCATGGAACACAGTGAAGACGGTCATCATCAAGTGGAGATATATGGCACAACAGTGACATTACCAAGAACTGGAGCTCCCTCCAAAATTGAGGAAGACGAGAAGAAAACTGGGAGGCTATCAGGGAGACCTACAGCAACATTGAAGGAGCTGCAGGAATATCTGGCAAGTACTGGCTGTGTGGAACATGTGACAACAATCTCCCGTATTCTTCATATGTCTGGGCTATGGAGTAGAGTGGCAAGACAAAAGCTTTTTTTTTGTTACAAAGAGAAACATCCAAGCCAGGCTACATTTTGTAAAAACACATCTGAAGTCTCCCAAAAGCATGTGGGAAAAGGTGTTATGGTCTGATGAAACCAAGGTTGAACTTTTTGGCCATAATTCCAAAAGATATGTTTGGCACAAAAACAACACTGCACATCACCAAAAGAACAGCATACCCGCAGTGAAGCATGGTGGTGGCAGCATCATGCTTTGGGGCTGTTTTTCTTCAGCTGGAACTGGGGCCTTAGTTAAGATAGAGGGAATTATGAACAGTTCCAAATACCAGTCAATATTGGCACAAAACCTTCAGGCTTCTGCTAGAAAGCTGAACATGAAGAGGAACTTCATCTTTCAGCATGACAACGACCCAAAGCATACATCCAAATCAACAAAGGAATGGCTTCACCAGAAGAAGATTAACGTTTTGGAATGGCCCAGCCAGAGCCCAGACCTGAATCCGATTGAAAAACTGTGGGTTGATCTGAAGAGGGCTGTGCACAGGAGATGCCCTCGCAATCTGACAGATTTTGAGTATTTTTGCAAAGAAGAGTGGGCAAATCTTGCAAAGTCAAAATGTGCCATGCTGATAGACTCATACCCAAAAAGACTGAGTGCTGTAATAAAATCAAAAGGTGCTTCAACAAAGTATTAGTTTAAGGGTATGCATACATTAATTTATTTTTATATTTTTTCTCTACCTCTACCTAAAAGATTTCAGTTTGTTTTTCAATTGAGTTGTACAGTTTATAGGTCACATTAAAAAGTTCTGAAATTATTTATCTTTGTCTCATTTTTTTTTACAGCACAGAAACCTGACATTTTAACATTGTGTGTAGACTTTTTATATCCACTGTATTATTGCATATTTAAACTTCTCGTGATAAAAAAGCAACATCTGCCCCCCTAGTTCCAGCAAAACTGTTTTATATCCATGAGAAATATGTTATCGGCATGCCATTTCCACCTGTGCTGTTTAAGAGTTGTAATGTAGACACAGTCAAATTATAAAAAGGTGCAAGCGATCTCCAAGCATAAACAAATATTCCCTCCAAAAGAAAATTTCTTCCCGTTTTGATGTAAGGTAGGGGACATTTTCCGTTTTGTGGGTTGATGAGCAAGAAATGTGGATTCATTTACCCCAATGCTTTATGTCCTTTCCAGTCATCTACATAAGCAGACAGTTTATTTTTTCTATAGAACTAGCTACTTTCCCTCCAAAAATGACGGGAATACAATTTTAAGCCTGGCAATGCTGTTTGCCACCCAATGTAAGCACCTTCGGCACTCATCGCAAGCCCCGTGCTGAGCGCTCATCGCTCTCTACCCGGTCTACTTCCTCCCTTGTGTCTCATTTCCCCCCCCCCCTCGCTTTTGTCTCCTCAACTACTCGCCTCGCGAGGGACGCAAAAGAGTGACCAACATCGCAAATGTTCCCAACACTGACAACTATATGTGTGATGCTGTGTTTTACTTCATTTGACGTCTGCATGACAACTCCTTAATAGGATCAACATCTACTCTCACTAAATCATTAATTTGTAGAACCATTTGATTTTGCTAGCAAATGAACACAAATGTTCATCTCTAGCTTTGCTTTAACTTCATCCTTTCACCCACTTCATGTTCATCTACAGTGCTTTTTAAAGATATATTTCGGTAGAATTAGCAAGATATAGTTACGTTTTTATTTGTAAAGATTTTAAAAATGACCTGGTAGAATATTGACATTTAAAATGTAAATGTTCTTTTTCTTTTTGTGGACCACCCTATGATTTGCTTAATTTTCCAATGTGTAAAAAGTATTTTTAACATATCTGAAATACAATTTCGGCAAGCCTAGGGAGCAAAAGTTTTAGTGCATACACTGCACCTTTTAAGGGCATATTTTTGAGATTTTTCTAGGCATATAATTCTCAACTCCAATTATAAAAATTATTTGGGAAAAAGTAACTCACTTTCACATCTTTACAGGCTCACTAAATAAAGTCAGCCCCAATGAGTCAAAATATAATATTTGCACATAGTTACCATCTGCCATCTTTTGAAGGGACAATCGCTCTTTTAAAGGTATAAGTAAGTTTCCCTGTTTTTACCTCTCTCTAATCGAACACATGCAGCTTATATCAGACACACACATTATATGGAGTCATTCTATACACACACAAATTTATTTTATTTTATTTAAAAATGAAATATGTTTTCCACACCCCCACAGCTGCTTACATAGGCACAGTGTACCTCCGAATAGAAGCACAGCATTTGGGTACGGGATTTTAATCTTTTACCAACCTTCAAGCCAGCAGCAGCTCAATGCAGAGATCTTACACAGCAATGTCTGGCTCCTCCTGCTTCCTGCTGCATAGGACTACACATCTCATGATTCCTTCCTGCACAAGCTGCTATCACAGATTGCTACAATGTGTTAAAAATGTATTCGCTGCCTGTGATTGGCCAAAACAAACTGAATGTTATGCTAATTTTTCAGGGGTATTAACTATGAAAAGTATTTGCTTGCAAACTAAAGATATTTAGAAAACATCAGGGTGAGTTTGTTAATGTTTGATTTGGTATTGTTTCATGCACAAAAAAAAAATATATATATATATATATGTTTTCATACACTACTGATTCTCCTCTCAGATGCATTCATAATTCAGGAAAAACTTAAATATGCCTTTAAGAGAAACCCCTACATTCCTCATAGCCAACCATCCAGATGTCCTTCATTTGAAGGGACACGTCCATTTAATAATTAGTCTCTATATCTTAATATAACCAGGTCCCTCATACTTTCTCTGAATACTGTGAAGTTATTTTTTACACGTAGAGGAAGGGTTCCTGTTCTGCAGTGTATATATATATAAAATGCTGGATTGCTACCTTATCGTGGTGAACAGCACTATTGCTAAACAGCGCAACTTCTCCACAATAATATCAAATTTGGCCTCCAACCCCAAATGTTTATTCGCCACATTAAACACTTTCCTCCCCCACCTCTTCCTGTCTCATAAGACTTTGCTAGCCACTTTAATAATAAAATTGAAAATATTTGTAATGAACTCTCTTCTCAACATGGCCACATCACACGTATTCCTCTACAAACCAATAGCATCCAGTCTTCATCCTTCTCCAAACCTTTATCCATTATGAACTCCTTCGACCCTGTAACTGAGGATGAAGCCTCTAGTCTTCTATCAGCCTCTCATCTTACTACTTGTCCACGCGATCCTATTCCATCAAAACTGATACCTCCCCTCTCTACCACACTTATCCCAACTCTCACACATCTATTCAACCTTTTCCTAAACATTGGCAAGTTTTCTTCACCTTTTAAAACATGCCATAATTGCACCCATTCTTAAGAAACCCTCATCTGATCCAGCTTCTGCATCGAACTACCGCTCTATCTCTCTACTTCCCCTGGTTTCTAAACTGCTTGAGCATGTCGTCTACAATCTCCTTACCCAATTTATTACCTCAAACTCCCTCTTTGACCCCTTCCAATCTGGCTTCCGGCCCCAATACTCCACTGAGACAGAGCTCACAAAAGTTGCTAATGACTTGCTGTACACCAAGTCAAAGGGTCATTACTCTATCGTAATTCTCATTGATCTCTCTGCTGCCTTTGACACAGTTGATCACCCTATTATTATCCAAATTATCCGCTCTCTTGGCATCGGTGATACCGCTCTCTCTTGGTTCACATCTCATCTAGAAAATCAAACATTTAGTGTCTCCTTTAGTGTCGGCGAACCCCAAGGCTCAGTCATAGGCCCCCTACCTTTCTCCATCAATACACCCTCCCTTGGTGCCCTAATAAAATCTTTTGGATTTCAGCATCATCTATATGCAGACCAAATCTGCCTCTCGGCACCTGAACTATTACCCTCTCTGCTAGCTCTGCTAGTTGCCAACTGCCTCTCTAGCATATCCTCCTGGATGTCTGCCAGTCAACGCAAACTTAACATGTCTAAGACTGAGCTCCTTATCTTTCCACCCTCTTCCTCAGTTTCCACGTCTCACATCTCTCTCACGGTTGGCAACTCCATCATCACTCCAACCTCCGAGGCCCGCTGTCTGGGAATTCTTTTGGACCCTGCCCTCTTTTTCATTCCTCACATTCACTCAATCACTAAATCTTGCCATTTTCAACTAAAAACAAAATTCTCAAAAATACGTCCCTACCTTACACAAGAAACAACTAAAATACTAATAATTATCTCATCATATCTTGCCTCGACTACTGCAACTCTCTCGTGCTGGCCTTCCCTTCCCAGCTGTCTCCACTCCAATCCATATTGAATGCATCTGCTACACTCATATAGAATAAAATGTAAAATCATGATCCTAACCTATAAAGCCCTCATATTTCACCCTGCTATATCTCTGCCCTGGTCTCAAAATACGTTCCAACTGGCCTCCTTTTCGCTCTGCTAGTGACCTTCTTCTTTCCTCCTCTTATCACCTCCTCTCATTACTGCCTTCAGGACTTCTCGCTGCTCCTATATCTTTGGAACTCCTTGCCTTGCTCCACTAGACTATCCTCCTGCCTCTTTCAAAACCTCATCGAAAATGCATCTATTCACAGAAGCCTATTATCTTTAGCCTCTATATGCACAATGCATCTATCACTGTACCTCACCCAAACCCTTTAGAACGTAAGTTTGCAAGTTTTCTATCTTGTTAGGTGCTTTAAGGAAAACACTGTGTATGTTTGATTGAAAGCTCAATAACAGGAGCCTCTATTCTTTTGCATTGTGTTCACATTTGAAGGTTGTTCAAATGAACTATTTAAAGAGATCTGTATTTGGGATGTCAGTCTATACACATGACGTGCACATCATTCATTTGTCTCACACATATTCGGTTTAGCTCATGATCAGCAATTATGATGTCAGATATTAAAATCCATAACCTAAAGAAGAATTACGAATAGATAAAAGGAAATATTAGAAAAATATTAAGAATGTGCAAAATGTTCACAATTTTTAATATGTATTTGTTACTTGTTGGGGTATGAGGAAGAAGATTATATATATATATATATATATATATATATATATATATATATATATATATATATATATATATATATATACACACACTAGCAACTTGCCCATCAAAAAATTACGGTCAATAAAATTTGAAGCCATGGCAATGCTGTTTGGCACACAATGTTAAGCTTTCTATACTCTAAGGACCTTCAGCGTGCATTGCGAGCCTCTCCTCGCGTGTCCTTTGGCTCCTCTCTCTATTTTAAAAAAAAAAAATACTAATTAATGAATTAATTGAATAATAAATTAATATATGTAACAATCAATAGCCTGAAGAGGTAACAATCTCTTTTTATTGTCCTGCAGCATATAATGTCCAGTTGGACTGTTGCTGGCCTGAGGAGATAGTGTAATGAATGTCACAACTGTGCATTAGAAATAGGCTTCGTGCGCGAGGGCAAACCGTTGGGTTATTTGTGTAAAGAGCTAGTTTAGATGTGTAATGTTGTTAGTTGCAAGTTAGGGTTGTAAAATTGTGTCGATTGTATATGCGTTATGTGGTTTGCAAGCATTTGCCGTCCTTTGTAATAGTGTATTTTGTACCTCGTACGTTCTTGGGTGAAAGTGGTACGCTGTTGGCATTGTTTTCTGTGGTCAAGGGTCGTGTAGCCTTGTTTTCATTTTGTTTTGCTGCCATTTTTTTTTTTCTTGCTTAGCTGACTTAAATTTGCGTTCCACCTCGCTCGCAGACGTCTTGGCTGTTCCCCCGTGCTGTGTGTGATGTTTTTGTTGTATTTTGTGTGTTTTTCGTGTATTTTGCTTTGCGCGGTTCGGCAGTTAACTTCTCGCGTTTCCTAAGTGTTTGGAGGCGCTCCTTTCTGGCTAAGTTCCGCTTGTTTCATTGGCTCGCAGTCGAAGAGCGCCTTTGGCGCTCATTGCCTAAGTCGTACGCACCACGCAAAGCGTGACAACTCGTAGTTTGACAATTATAATATGTAATTATATATACACATAAACATATGAGTGCCTGTTTGTGTGTGTAAGTTAGGGTTATGTATTATTATATATAACTCATACAATATAATAATATATTCTAAGATGATAATATAATATATTCTACAGTAATATATTAATTACATGCAATAATCAAAATAAAAATCTAATTATACCTGACAGGCTTCAATATGGTAATATAGTAATGTGTCCACAGTTTAAAGGCCCAAACATATCATTCATTTTTGTATTTCTAAACTTTATTGTTCTGTCAGTATATATATGCACTGTGCATTTCCTATGGAGCTCATTCAGATTGTATTTATATATTTACCTGCAGAGCGCTGATCAATTCATTTCTCCATGGCCGGGAAGGCACCGGCTAGTAGTGGATCCGAAGCCTCGCCAGACAGCTGCGGCAGAGGATCACAGCAAACTACATCTCCCAGGATGCAGAGCGCCAATAACAGCATTCAATCAGTCAATAATGCGGTCACTTCCAAGCAACGGACTACAGCTCCCAGCATGCCACGCGAACGGGATCCTCCGATGACGGTGACGTGTTAAAAGCTTGGAATCTCATATCTGTTCTTCGCCACAAGTTTCTGCGTGCACCTATCACGTGACTATGAGGCTGTTTTGCGATTGGAGGGAGATGAACTGGCAATTTTGAATCCGCGGCCGACGTGGCTAAAGCGGGCACCGTCACACAAATTCCTATTCACTAATAACAGCTGGGACACAGTGTATATATAGCGGGGAAATTATAGAAGACAGCAGTATCTAATATCACTTTTAACAGTTGTTAGGTTATTCGGTCAGCTGTTCCTCCTCCCTCTACTGTCCAATATTCTTCCTATACGTGCAAGTTGTTCCTCCAAGGTGTTGCTTATATTGACTCATTTTAAAGAGCAGTACAAACCCGAGAAACATTGATTTGGCAGTTTTTGTGCATATAACATTGCAGGTCTTATTTTGGCCACTACAGAGACAGACAAGCAGACTATAATACTATGCTTGGCTTCTGTTTTCACATTTTGGCACCCGGTAAACTAGTTATACAACAACAAACATCTACTTGTTTTAGGAAGTACATCTGTGTAAACATTATTCTCTTCTTTACATGTTTATTGCATACTTTCTTCACCAATGTATCTCTATCAAACTATTCCTCAAGATATTTCTTGCTTGTATAGAAGTTTAATTGATTATGAATGCATCTGATAGAGGATAATCAGTAGTGTATGCAAACATTTTTTGCAAGAAAAAAATAATAAAATATACATTAATAAACTTATCCTGAACAGTGAGAACAAAGATCATGCAAGAGATGCACTAAACATCACACTTAAATATTTAAGGGGTACATCACGCTTCTGTTTCCTGCGGTTATACACCACAGCGAGCCAAATGCTCCTGCCCCAGCGTTGTAATGCCATAGCGCGGTGTGTAGCTTCCCAGCCATCCCACCATCGAGAGCAACACGCCACAGTGCTAAAACTTTACAGAGTGGAGTGCAGCTTTACAGCAGTCTGGCCAGTGAGGCTTGTGAGGGAGCGGTGGAACTGCATCAGATGGGGGAGCCTCTGCTACATTGATTCATCTGGATCCTGCACATTGATTTGGCAACTAAGACCGGAGGCCGCATGGTCAGCAGATGCTTCACACTGAGGAGGAATGTGGAGGTATTATCTGAGTATTCGGCTGGCCATTCTAAGGCCCTCATTCAATTGCGATTTGGCCAATTGAATAGTGCTATAAATAAGCACATACATTTTTTTTTTTTACAATTTGTTTCATTAGTGAAAATCTTGCTTTTGGATAGATGTTTACTAACTAAAAACTTCTTTAAAAAAAATATGTTATGTGCTTATTTAGACCCCTATTCAATTGGGTAAATTGCAATTGAATAAGGGCCTAAGAGAATAATTAAAGCTGGACTAAATAGTGACTTTTCGATGAGCTCAATCCAGCCTTGATAGATGTTATGTAGGAAATTATTGATCATGATCAAACAGGTTTTATTCATGGAAAATCTATGTCAACCAAGATTAGAAATGTTATAGGAATTATGCAAGAATTTCAACAGAATAATAACAATGAGAATAAATCTGGCTTGGTAATCAATTGCTGAAAAAAGATTTTGATCGTATCTCTTGGGACCATTTAATGACTTATTTACCTAATTTTGGAATTCACAGTAATATGTGGCAAATTATCAAAACAATATATATGCATCCCTTTGCTTCTCTTGTTATCAATCAATTTAGATCTCATAATTCTGAGTTACAGAGACACATGGCAAAGCTGTCCACTTTCTCCTATTCTTTTTGATATAAATAGAACCATCATCACATATAATAGTTGTAAAACTGCAATTCGTTGTCACGCTTGCGACAAATCGCAGTTTGACAACTATGATTGCCTCAAATGGGCGCGCGTGCGCATTGCACAGCATAGGGCGAGCATGCCCATTGCGCGGCATAGGGTGCGCATTGCAGAGCGCCGGAGAGAGAGAGGAGGGGAGACACACAGGGAAGGAGGTGGAAGACACAGAGGAGAGGGAGGAGACACAGAGGAGGGGGGGACAGACACAGGGCAGGGAGAGGAGTGGTAGAGACACAGGAGAGGGAGAGGAGGACTGAAAGACACTAAGGAGTGAGAGGAGGGGGGAGTGACACAAAGGAGTGAGAGGAGGGGGGAGTGACACAAAGGAGTGAGAGGAGGGGGGAGACACAAAGGAGTGAAGGAGGGGGGAGACACAAAGGAGTGAGAGGAGGGGGGAGAGACACAAAGGAATGAGAGGAGGGGGGAGACACGGGAATGAGAGGGGGGGAGAGACATGGAGGAGGGAGTGAGAGACACAGGGGAGTGAGAGGAGGGGGGAGAGACACATGGGGAGTGAGAGGAGGGGGAGAGACACAAAGGAGTGAGAGGAGGGGGGAGAGACACATGGGAGGGAGAGGAGGGGGAAGAGACACGGGGGAGGGGGAGACACGCAGGGGTGGGAGAGTAGGGGGTATACACACAGGGGAATGAGAGGAGAGGGGAGTGACACAAAGGAGTGAGGAGTAGGGGAGAGACACAGGGGAGGGGGAAGAGACATGGGGGAGGGGGAGAGACAAAAAGGAGTGATGGGGAGAGACACAGGGCAGGGAGAGGAGGGGAGAAGAGACACGGTTGGGAGAGGAGGGGGAGAGACAAAGGAGAGGAGGGGGGAAGAGACAGGGGAGGGGGAGAGACACAGAGGAGGGGGGAAGAGACAGGGGAGGGGGAGAGACACAGAGGAGGGGGTGAGAGACAGGGGAGTGAGAGGAAGGGAAGAGACACACAGAAGTGAGAGGAGGAGGGAGAGACACGGAGGAGGGGGTGAGAGACAGGGGAGTGAGAGGAGAGACACAGGGGAGTGAGAGGAGGGGGGACAGACACAGGGGAGTGAAAGGAGGGGGAGACACAAAGGAGTGAGAGGAGGGGCTGAGACACAGTGAAGTGAGAGGAGGGGGGAGACACAGGGGAGTGAGAGGAGGGGGGAGAGACACAAAGGAGTGAGAGGAGGTGGAGAGACACAGGGGAGGTGGGAGACACACATGGATGGGAGAGAAGAAGGGGAGTAGACACACAGGGGAGATGAGGGGGAAGACACAGGGGAATTAGGGGGGGAGACACAGGGGAGTGAGAGGAGGGCGGAGAGACAAAAAGGAGTGAGGGGGAGAGACACAGGGGAGTGAGAGCAGGAGGTAGAGACACGGGAGTGAGAGAAGACGGGAGAGACACAAAGGAATGAGAGGAGGCGGGAGAGACACATGGGGAGTGAGAGGAGGGGGAGAGACACAAAGGAGTGAGAGGAGGGGGGAGAGACACATGGGAGGGAGAGGAGGGGGAAGAGACACGGGAGAGGGGGAGACACACAGGGGTGGGAGAGTAGGGGGTATACACACAGGGGAATGAGAGGGGGGAGAGACACAAGGGAGTGAGAGGAGGGGGGAGAGACACAGGGGAGGAGGGGGGAGACACGGGAGAGGAGGGGGGTAGACACACAGGGGAGGGAGGAGCGGGGAGAGATATGGGGGGGACAGACACGAGGTAGGGGGAAGAGACACAGGGGAGGGAGAGGTGGGGAAAGAGACACAGGGGGAGAGGGGTAAAAACACAGGGGGGAAGGAGTCACAAGGGAGGGAGAGGAGGGGGGAAAGGAGACACAAAGGAGAAAGTAGACAGAGGGAGAGACTCGCAATGAGCGCCTTTCTGCGCTCATTGCGAGGCCCGGATGAGTGCCGAAGTCGCTCATAGCGAGGCCAGTGAAGTAGAGGAGGAGAGGCTCCTATTGTGTGGCAAACAGCATTGCCAGGATTCACATTTTATTGTCGTCATTTTTGACGGGCAAGTTGCTAGTTAGGTTATAAACTCCAAAATTAATTTGAAGGTATTAAAATGGGAAATATTTTTTTCCATAAGTTTTTATTGACACAAACATAGGACAAGCACTTTTGTAAACAAGGAGTGACACGCAGGTCCCCCATGCTCAATGGGAATCTTATTACACTTTCCTATTTGCCTTTAACAAAATATACATGTCACCGTGTGTCAACCACTTCCATTTTCCTTTTTCTATTATTGAAACAGTCTATGAAAACAACCTAGAACTGGTTAGATAGTTTATCCGCAAATCAGTGCACTAAATATGTCTAACATCCGTTAGATAACCTGCTCTGGTCATTCGATTTATATCAACATAACTAAAATAAAACTTGTCATAAATTAACATGTGCCTTTCACAACTTCATTATATAGATTTTACTTATTACCTTATCGACCTTCCACGCCTGCAGTGTCCTCTAAGGAGGTACCATGGAGAGCACTGTCCCGGACCGCTCCAGCACCCAACAGCCTCCCCCCAATGTATCTGGAATGAGTGTTCCGTCCCGCTCCGGTCACCCCATATTTCTTTATAAATATCCACTGTGTCGTTTAGTGTAGCCGTCATATGTTCATAAGTCATAATAAAGTTAATTTTGTGAATAACCGAGTGGATATCAAGTGATTTTTTCCGCCAGTTCCCGGCCAGACTGCTCTTTGCTGCCAGCATAACAAATTGAAGCCATTTATTCTGGTGTACTCGTAAATTTTGTACCGGTAGCCCCAGTAGACATAGTCCCATATTGGGTATTATTTTCGTGTTCAATGTCTTAGAGACCAGATCGGCCACCTTTGTCCACATTGGTTGGGCCATTGGGCAATCCCACCAAATATGGCGGAAGGATCCCCCTGTGATGCAGCCTCTAAAGCACTCGGGAGAGACTTTAGGGTCCATTTTGTGTAACCTATCTGGTGTGTAGTAGGATCTAAATAGTACTTTCGTCGATGTTTCCAAATAACTAAAATACCTGGACCCCTTTGTCAATTCTAAGTGTACCTTAGACCATTTGCTCATGTCCCATTCCTCTCCCATATCCAGTTCCCAATGCTTAATGTGTTTAGGTTTGCTAGTCATGTCACTTGAGTTGAATATTGCGTACAATTCCCCCAATATTCCCCTAGTAAGTGGGGCTTTATTACAGATTAGTGTGAACCAAGTTGATCTGGGCGGGCCCCATTTACGAAGTTTAGTGGATACATTATGTCGGATTTTATTATAGTTGAAGTATTCACTGGACGGAAGATTGTGTGTATCTATAAATTTCTCATTAGTTAGCATTGTGCCATCTATAACCCAGCCTTCAAACCTGTCAAGCTTTCTTGAGGTCCACCAGTCTTTGGATAGCGAACCCATCTCATCCAGAGTACTTGGGGAAGGGAGTGTTGTGGTTGCATAGGAGATATTGGGACTTAACTGTCTATTAGTATTGGCTTTTTCCCATTCATTCAGCGTTAATGCTATCATCGGGTTGTTTCGGGCCAGATCAGGGGGTAACCGGGAAGATGGATCCCATATTAGAGTATCCCATTTAAATGGCATAATTTGATAGTTTTCTACGAAAACCCAAAGTGGCTGATGTTCTGTCGAGTGTGCCTGGGGTAGGAAAGAAATCTGGGCTGCCCTGAAATATTTGAGGAGGTCGGGACAACCCAATCCTCCGGAGAACCTATTCCTCATCATAATGGATTTCCTTATTCTTGGGCGTTTGTAGTGCCAAATAAATCTGAATATCGCATTTTGAAAACTATTCAGGTCTCTTTTGTTTATACGAATCGGCAGAGTCCTGAAAAAGTACAGAATTCTGGGGAGAATATTCATTTTTATTGCATTAATCCTCCCCGACCATGAGAGATTATATTTATTCCATTTCAACAAGTTCTGATTCAGGGTCTTGTATAACGGGATATAGTTTGACTGATATAGGTCGGTGATCTCTGGAGTGATCTTGATGCCTAAATAATTTATACGTTTTTCTGGCCAAGCAAAGGGGTGTCGAGTTTTAAGAGTGTCCCTTAAAGTCTGAGGAGTCTGTGCCAAGATCGCTTCCGTCATGTCCATGTTAATTTTGAGTCCCGAAATGACCCCGAAGGACTCCATCAGGGACATCAGGGCTGGTATTGACTGAAGTGGGTTTGTAAGTGTACACAGGATGTCATCTGCAAAGAGGCAACACTTAAACTGGTGCAAGCCTACATTTAATCCAGTTATTATTGCGCTATTCCTAATAGCCTGAGCCAAAGGTTCAATGGCCAGCGCGAACAGAAGGGGGGGATATGGGGCAGCCCTGTCTGGTGCCTCTTCTAATATTAATAAAGGAATGGTCATCGCCTGGGATGCTAATGTTAGCAGTTGGATTATTGTAGAAAGACTTAATCACATTCACAAAGTTACCCACCAACCCAAACTTTGTCAGCGTGGCATGCAGGTATGGCCATTCAATGGAGTCAAATGCTTTCTCCAGGTCTAGCCCTATAGTACATACAGGGGTATCATCTAGCTTAGCTAAATGGAATATGTTGAGGAGTCTTCTCATATTATCCCCCGCCTGTCTGTAAGGAATAAAGCCGGAAATATTTTTTTTAATCTGGCTTTATATGCAGATGATCTGTTATTATTTGTAAATGAACCGGTCATAAATTATCCAAAAAATATTTCAGCTCTTGAGGAATTTTCCTCTTTTTCTGACTATTTAATTAATCAAAATAAATCTGAAGCTCAATGGTTAGGAGCGTTAACAAAAGTTTCAAGTCGACTTTCCCATAAAAATAAATGAATGTACTAAGTATTTAGGATTACAAATATCTCCCGATATTTCAAAGATTTATGTATTGAATTATAACTCTCTTATTTCTTATAATGATAAATTACTTCAAAGTTGGTCTAAACTTCCTCTATCCTTGATGGGTAGAATCAGTTTGATCAGGATGATGATATATAATTTTTTTATACAGAATTTGTCTATGCTTATAAAAAAAAGATATAAAAAAAATGAATTCGATCTTTAGGAAATTTATATGGCAGTTTAAAAAATCAAAACATCTATTTAAATAAACTTTGGTTATTGATAGATCAAAGAGATGTTAACTTCCCCAATATCGAATAAGCAAACTGGTCATCTTTAGTTAGGATGGCTTTAGATTGGCAAAAATAAGATGGGAAATGTATTGATCACGCTTGGGAATTAGATATAAGTAATAATAAAGATGTTGATTATATCTTACATAATCATAGAGCTGAAATTTCTAAATCTATAAGAAATAATATTCTAATTTATCCACTTATTCAGAAGAGATTGGAGATTGATAAATAGTAAATTACTTCCATACAATAAAATCACATATACAATGCCAATTAAATTCATACCAGAAATATTTGAAGCTCAACGGATAGAGCCTTTGGGAAAGCTAGGCTTATATAATGTGGATTTTTTTTTTTTCAATCCTGTAAATAAAAAGATTTTCTGTCCTTCAAGATAATTTTTTGTATTGATAAAGATTTAAATTACATTTATATTCACATAATTAGCTATATTAATAGCCTGAGAAATTAAGGAGTCCTCTTTTGGGAGATGAATGTAACAAATAAGCTGATTCAAGGATATAATGAAGGAAATATTAATATTTCAAACATATATAATTTAATATGCATGTGTATTAAATATTGAAGAAGTGGTTTGAAATATGCTGTGGCAATTTGGATAACACTAAAATAATTCATATTTTCTCTGGAATTAAAATGTTTGTTGCTCCTGTGACCTATTTTGAACAACAATTGAAGATCATTCACCAAGCCTATTATCTTACAAATGTTGTCTGTAGATTTGAACAGAATTGCTTAAATGAATGTCCTAAATGTAAAATGTAAAATCATTCTTATACCCATTTTTTCTGGTGATGTAGCTCAATTTGTAAATTTTGGTATAAAATTGAGAATTGGTTAATAGTAAGGATGAATATGAAATAATGTTAGTTCTGCAACTGATTTTATTTGGTGGCTTTGATAAAGCTAATATTTCTGATTGGAGATTTCTAGAAATCCTGATTATTTTAGCAGAAAAACTAATTTGGATGAAATGGATTGTTAGAGATATGCCTAAATTATTTGAACTTATAATTATGTTAAAAAGACAAATATTGATAGACTTGTTTGGTAATGAAACTTCTATTGAAAACAAATTCTTCTTTTAAATGTAACTGGAGTCAGTTTTTACAAAGAAATTATTCTAAAGAGCCATTTGATGAGGTGGTGTTAAAGATTTTGATGAGATAAATTGTGTTCTATCATTTCTCTAGAAACAACTATACAGTTGCTGCTTTATTTGAATGTTTTGCATTTAATATCATGTATGTAATATTTATTGTTACCAGTACTTTGTTATGTTTTATTCTCTTAGTTTTCACTAATGTAATAATTCAATGTATTTTCTTTGATAAATCCAATTTGTGAAATTTAATTAAAAAAAGAAAAGAAATAAAAAACAACAAAACTTATTCTATAGTTTGCACATTTCTTCAGTTTTCTGGCAGTTGATTTTGAGAAGGAATACCCCTGAAAACCCAGGTTAGATTAGCATAAAATCCATAAGTCCCCTTATCCGATCAGAAGCAGTTATAACATTGTAGCAATGTCCGAGGATTCAGTCTCTGCCGCAAAGCACCATGAGATATTTAGTATTTTCTTCCCACCAGCTTCAAACAATGCTGCTCTATATCTCTGCACTGTGCTGCTGTTGACATGGTCAGTATAGGGTTATAAAATGTACCAGAATGCATGTTTCTATTGGTAGGTACCAAGTGGCTTTGTAAGCAACTCGCGGGGTGTGGAAATCTTTTTTTTATTTTTTTTATAAAATAAATCTGTATGTGCATAGATGCTTGTAGCAATAGATACAAGCATGTAAAATGCCCTGTTTCCACAGTTGCCACCAAAGTTTTATGGATGCCTATTTTTTCTAATCTGAATTTATTGTACAGTGGTCCTTTAATGGGAAATCTTCAGGCTTATGCCTCATGGTTGTCTTGAGACAAGACACCAAAACCCAAATCTCAAAGGACTGCAACTTTGTTATCAATCTTGAAATGTTTTCCACGTTCCTTATATATATTTAGAGGCCACTCAAATGCTGCTTTTGTCTGGTAGATAGGAGGTACTACACTTGGGTCCTGATTTAAATGAGCAATTGTAAGTTACTGGAGCCTGTAATGTAGCCCTTAAACTAATTTGCCCATCAATTGGCGTCTTTTAGCTACCCGCAAACGAGTTGTGGTTTTATCTTGCAAAGCACGGCCATAGGCGTAATTTGCCAGGCAGCGTATAGCTTGTTCTGACTTACTGGTAGTAGGAAGGATATTGATTAAAGGACCACTTTCGTGCAAGAAAAGTTGTACTTATTTGTGGCCTGTGTCATAAACTAACAACATTAGCAGATCTGTAAGTCATGGATAAAAACATTTTCTTTTAGAAAATTAGATGTTTTTTTTCATTACATCACTTCCTTAGAGCTGGATCATGAGGCTGTATTTATGTATCTATTAATGGGCGGAGGGCCAGAGGAGGATGGAAGATGGGGAAATCAAGAGGTAAGCTAGATAATTTGATCTGACTGAAAATTATACCACACCTTTCCACTCACAGACCGAGAAGTAGGATGCCTGTAGCAATAGATACAAGCATTGCTCTCCAGAAATGTAAAATGCCCTGTTTCCACAGTTGCCACCAAAGTTTTATGGATGCCTATTTTTTCTAATTTGAATTTATTTTTACAGTGGTCCTTTAATGGGAAATATTCAGGCTTATGCCTCATGGTTCATGGAGGCCACTCAAATTCTGCTTTTGTCTGGTAGATAGGAGGTACTACACTTAGGCCCCGATTCAAATGAGCAATTGTAAGTTACTGGAGCCTGTAATGTAGCCCTTAAACTAATTTGCCTTTCAATTGGCATCTTTTAGCAAACCCGCAAACGAGTTGCGGTTGTCAAAATCGTAACCCCCGACACATCTAACCCTTTGATCTTTCAAGCCCATAAATGCTACAATCACAAATCACTATTCAATTGCTACAATTCCTCAAGCCCGCAAATGTTTTCACACCCGTAAATGGCATTTATAAAAGAAAATCCTATGAGTACCAGATAGGACTTGCAAGGGGTTTAAACACTTAATCATAGCACTGTAATGCAAATAAAAACTCAATACTGCACTTTAAAATACTGGGAAAGGGGTGTGGCTAAGCTGCTGGAGAGGAAAGACGTGTCCTGCAAGAGCTCCAGCTAAGGCCTGGGTTAATCTGGGACAATCGACCCCTATAGATGCCCTGAGTGACCAACAAACAATATCACTAAACTCAGAAGACCTAGGGGAACAAATTGATCCCAAAATTACCTTAAAAAAAACAATAAAATCGGAAGAGTCCCCTGCATGGAATCCCTACCCAGCTGAACTTTTCCCTCTGGAAGCCTGGAGGGAGAGAGTGTGGAGCTGCACTGCTGAGGACATATATAAGCAGGTACAGGGGAGAGGCTATAGAGCTGTGGGGGGAGAGGATAGCCCTGATCCAAGGAAGGGGTACCCAGGGGGGCATCAGAAGCAAATTAGCCCCAGAAAAATTAAGCAATCCGGGGCCCCTTACCCACATATCCCCATCAAAGCTCTCCCCATACCCTGGGTCCAAGCAACCCAGCCCAACCTGTCTACTTAGACTCAGAACATTAAAAGTACACAGATTATCTAGCTTCACATCTATATGCTTCTGTGATCCTAAAGTGATTTTATTGGTACCAACAGCACCGGGGTGCTTGAGACTGAACCAGGCACCTTACTACACTGTGTTATATAACGTTTTGTAACAGCACCATGAGGATTTACAATCTCACCCAAAACATTATATAAGTAGTCTCAATTGACTGTACTCTGCTCCCACCCGGTGGCAACTTTCAACCACTACAGGCTTCTTGTATACCAACATAGTATTGAACCTGCCAATATCTAGAACATCAAGGGGCCACAGCTCTCCACATTGTGCCTTCTGTCCCCCCATCAGGTCCTCCCAGTATCCTGGGTTTAAGCACACCAGGCTAACCTGTCTACAGAGACTCAGAACACTAAAATACACTTTGGACTGCACAGGACTTCAAAGGCAAAGAGTGCAATTTATCTGGCTTTGCATTTATATGTTGCAGGACTACTAATGTGACTTTATTATCACCGACACTATCGGAGTGTCTGGGTCTGAACCAGACACCTTATTATATTGCGTTATATAACACTCATCAACAGTTATATAAAGATATGCAGTGTCACTCACCACATTGTATAAGCAGTCTCAATTGACAATACTCTACTCCCACCCGGTGGCAGCCTCAAAGCATTACAGGCCTTCTGTCCTTCAAGACTAAATTGAACCTGCCAATCTCTAGAACACCAAGGGACTAAAGCTCTTCATACTTTGACTGCTGTCCTCCCATTCGGCTTACCCATATACTAGAGAGAAACGGTAATACAAAGGACTGAATTAATTCCATATCACGACGTCACATTGGGGTTAACATACTAAATTTATCTTGGAAGATCTAAGGCAATATTTAGCCTGACACAGACTGGGCCTGGACCCTGGAGGATGTTAACACTAAACCAGTTGGCAAACACCCTGCTCACTAAAGAAAAGATGAGATAAATGTAGGGCCAACACCCCTATAAATGGGCCACCACCCCTCCTAACTCTTAAAGCGCACTTAAGAGATCCTTGCAGCAGCATTGCTACCCAGTGGGCCGGGACTCACCTTAATCTAGACCTCCTCCCCCAACTGCACAGACCAGGTCTACTGGAGAGCTCATTCCTAAACTAGGCCCCGCATCGCCCTGATCTACAATACAAAGGGCAAAAATCATGATGGTTAGAACCAAAAAGGGCGAGGGATCCCGACGGATAACTGAACATTTCCCCTCTACTACGGCTAGAAGATCCCCCACCCGGAATCAATCTCAGGGGCTTCAGATATATCGGATGCTGAGGGCTCCCAAAAAGGGAATATGATGAATGCAAACTTATCCAATGACTCCAAAACTTGGTTTGAGAACATGCTAAAATCACAACTATCATTGGCAGTTCAAGATCTAAAACATGAAATCCAAGAATTGGGCCAGCGGACAAGTATTTTGGAATCTTCCCTGGACCAGGTCATAGACTCCCAAAGACAAGATCGAATAGACATTGATACAAATGCAATGAAAATATGCTCTCTTGAACTCAAACTGGAGGACCTCGAAAATAGATCGAGAAGATACAATGTCAGATTCAGAGGCGTCCCAAACTCAATCACTGACCTTGAGCCGTATCTTTCAGACCTAATAAAATCAATTCTTCCAGACCCCCAGGAGGGTGAAATCGGCATTGAAAGAGCACATAGGGCACTTGGAGCATCCCCAAACCCTAACATGCCTAAAGACATCATCGCCCGCTTTCTGAGGCAACACACAAGAGATCAGATTCTCATTCACGCCAGAGGTCTAGACGAAATCAAGGGTCCTGACGGCACCACCATCCAGATTTATGCAGATCTCTCACCAGCCACCCTAGCGAGACGCAGGGAAATGAGACCGGCTGTGGAGGTACTTATACAACATAAAATTCCTTACAGATGGGGTTTTCCTTTCAACATCCAATTTACGGTGAATGGAAACAAGTTTATCGCTCAAGATGTGGAGGAATGCCAGACAATCCTTTCCTCCCTGAACTTATGGAAGGAGGGTGAAAACCCCAGCCCACTGGGCCAGGAACCAAAAGAGAAGCGAGATAGGCCGGTTAGACAATGGACGGTAGTTCCTGCCCCAAAGAGACAAAAAGCTGCAAAGAAACCCACAACCTCAAGCGGCGAGAGAAGGGGGTCTAAGGCAACCCGAGTAACTGACAGGCCTACATCACCAGGCTTGGGCCGGGATGCTCAAGTTGATATTGGCCGGGAAATTCCCCCCTCCAGAGAAGAGATGAGGTGACTGGCTAAGAGATAAGTTGCCTCCCTCAGAAGCCTAATGGACATTAGAAGCCGAGGGGAGTGTGATATAGGATGGAAGCCTACTGGGTTTCTCTTAATTCACTGAATTGAATGTTTTGTGCTACACAATGCAAGGGGTGATAGGCCCATGGGGTGAGGCGGAGAGTTTTTCCCTTTTATTAAACGGGGTGTAAATTGAGTAGTTAAAATTTAGTCTGCCTCCTCGCCAGGGCTATATGCAGGAGAACAGGATTCTCATGCCCACCAAGCGCGCTAGAGCGCAAGGAAAACGTTTTAGTTTAGATAAAAAAGTTGAAATTGTTTTGTTTCTGTTGACACATGTATTTCTGTACATTTCCCTGAATTATGTCTTGCATGTAAATGGTCTATCTCTGTTCTGCCTAGTACTCCCAAGGTCTCTCCAAGATACAGGTGCACCTCGTCTCCTGGTCATCCCAGGGGGTCTCTCGTCTCCGGCTTTCTGGCCCTCAAACAACTTTCCCATCCTGAGCAGGAAAAATGTAAGTCACACACCAGGCACAGCACTCACAGACAGACAAGGATAAATGGCTAGGCCCGAATTTAAGATACTATCCCATAATGTGAAGGGATTTAACTCTCCTCATAAACGGCGTAAAGCCTTTCTTACATACAGGGAGCATCGCCCCTTAGTAATCTTTCTACAGGAGACACACTTCATGCGTAACAACCCCCCTAAATTTCTCCACAAACAATACCCACACTTCTATACAGCGGGTATGTTAGCCAAGAGGGAGGGGGTAGCAATTCTCTTACATAAGGACTTTCCGTTTATACTCCAGAGTAAAAAATCAGATCCCGAGGGTCACTACCTGATTCTGACCGGGAAAATACTCGACTCGACAGTGTCTTTAATTGCGCTATATGCCCCACCTACGAACCCGTATCACACGGTCCGGAAACTACTTATGGCACTGGAGAAAGGGGACTTTGGTAGAATTATTCTGGGAGGGGACCTAAATTTGGCGTTGGATCCTGGATTAGACAGGTCTAAGGGGAGAGTGGGGCCCCACTTCCCCAGTAGGCTAAAACAACTTAAAACACAGATAGCGAACCTGAACCTGGTAGATTCCTGGAGGGACCTTCATCCTAGGGACAGGGAGTACTCTTTCTACTCAGCCCCTCATAATTCATACTCAAGAATTGACTATATCATCATTGATGCTTCACTTTTGGATCAGACAAAGGATGCAGAGATTATTCCGTGTACCTGGTCGGATCACTCAATAGTCAAAATTGCCCTAGACTTTGGCACAGCATACTCCGCCCCCCCGTCATGGCGCATCAATGATACGCTACTAGCATTTCCTCAATCCAAAGATAAGATCCAGCAAGAACTTGAGATATATTTTGGGGAAAATACTAAAGGAGATGTAGAAATAGGCTGGGTGTGGGTGGCCCACAAAGCATATATTAGAGGGGTCTGCATGAAGATATCTGCTGAACATAAAAAGCAAAACAGGGCCCGAGAGGACGCATTAAATAAAGAGTTAATGAGATTGGAAAGGGCAATGCAGCAAGATAATTGTATTGGGGATAGGTCCCAGATTGAGAAAACCAGAGCGGAACTGGATATGATTCTGTCAGAGAGAACGGAGAGAGCGCTTAGAATCACACATCACAAGTTTTATAGCAAAGCAAACAAACCTGACACTTTCCTAGCCAATAAATTAAAATCAAAGCAAAACCAATCTAGGATCTGCCAAATTAAATCGCCCCAAGGGCTAGTGACCTCCAACCCCACAAAAATTCAGGACATCTTTCAGGCGTATTATAGCAAGCTATATAAAGCCTCGAACTCCCCAGTTCAGGGGGAAACACAATCACTTTTATCCTCCCTGGATCTACCTAAACTAACGGAGGAGAATGTTACTTCATTGAATAAAGCAATCTCCCAGGAGGAAGTGAGCAAAGTTATTTTAGAATCAAAATTAGGCAAAGCCCCAGGCCCAGATGGCTTTACAAACACATATTATAAGAAATTTGTCAGCACTTTAGCCCCATACTTGACCACATTATACAATACAATACTGGAGGGACGACCAATCCCCCCAGAACTCAACAAAGCTGACCTGGTATTGTTTCCCAAGGAGGGGAGGGACCCGTTAGAAGCCAAGAATTACAGACCAATTTCACTCCTTAACAGTGACATAAAGTTTCTGGCCAAAATCATGGCAGATAGGATAGCTGGGTTTCTCCCCTCCTTGATTCACAAAGACCAGGTGGGATTTATCCCAGGGCGACAAGCAGGGGACAATATCAGGAAAATTCTGAATTTAGTCCACCATTCTAAATTAAATAACACTCCGGCCTGCCTGCTCTCTCTGGATGTAGAGAAGGCCTTTGACTCTCTGGAATTGCCTTTTCTCATGGCTACGCTAAACAAATTCGGGTTTTCAGGGAAGTTTTTAAATCTAATTCGGACTTATTACAAAGATCCTAAGGCAAACTTAAGACTCCCGGGTGGGGGGAGGCCAGCGGTCAGCATCCAGAGGGGGACGAGACAGGGGTGCCCATTGTCACCGCTCCTATTTGCGTTGGCAGTCGAGCCCCTGGCACAATGGATTAGAGCCTCCCCGGAGATAAAGGGTATCCAAGTGGGGTCACATCATTTCAAGGTGTCACTATTTGCGGACGACTTACTATGCTCCATTTCGGAGCCATCGATGTCGGTACCACCTCCTTGGCCCTAGATATACCGCTCCCGGAGAAAGATTCCCTCACACAGAGGTTTAAATTTAAATGGGCTGGGAAGGGGATTAAATACCTAGGAATTTGGTTGACAGCTAAAGTACAAGATCTATATAAAGCTAACTACCGGCCAATGTTCCGTTTACTCCAAGAGGAGATGATTAAATGGGGCAAATATAACATCTCCTGGCTCGGTAGGATTAGTTCGGTTAAAATGAACATTTTACCTAGACTGCTTTATTTATTTAGATCTCTACCGATCCAGATGCATATGAAAGACCTCTCAAACTTCCAAAGCAGGGTGTTCCGTTTTATCTGGGGTTGGGGTCCCTCCAGGATTGCAAGAAAGAACATGTACAAACATAAATCCAGAGGGGGGTTGGCATGTCCCAATTTAAAACTTTATTATCGAGCAGCTCAATTAACTTTTATTCCCCAGGCCCACTTACCCGAAGCCCATCCGGCATGGATGTTTGTTGAAAGACAAGACATGATGCCCTATACATGGGACACGGCGGTCTGGATTCACCCACTCCCCACAGAGATTAAGAAATCTGCCAATCCTATAATAAGGAACTCTGCGGCTAATATTATCTTGGCCTTCAATCATACAGACCTTCTACCCCGGATATCCCACTTAACGCCTATACTTACGCATCCACTAGCTCCAGCAGGTATCTCACAGATCTCTCGGCAATGGTGGAAGAATAACAAACTTGATAGATTGGGAAACTGGATGAGAGATGGTCGGGTATTAACATTCGAAACTATGAGAGACGAATATGATATCCCCCTTTATGAGCACTATAACTTTTGCAGATTGAGATACTTTGTAGATAAACTACTTAGGAGTTCAGGGGTCCCCTCCCGGAATGGGTTCTCTAGAATATGTGAAAAAGCCCCCCTTAAAAGAGGAGTGATAGGGGAATTATACGAGGTCTTCAATACCCCAAAATCATTAGCCAAAGAAAAATACATGAGGGAATGGGAAAAAGATATAGCCAAGAACTGGGAGATTGAGACGTGGGAGACTTCCTGGGCCAATCTCCTGAGGGGGTCACTAAACTATAGTGTATTAGAGACATCAATTAAAGTCCTTCATCGGGCGTATATTACCCCAGATCGACTAGCTAAATGGAGTAAGACGGAAAGTCCTAAATGCTTTAGGGGGTGCTCAGAGCTGGGCTCCTTTCACCATACTTGGTGGAGCTGCCCAAAGGTCCAGCAGTTGTGGATGGCAGTGGGTGACTTAGTGGATAGTATATTTGGACAACATATTGAAATTACCCCAGAATCTAGTCTACTGGGGATTCCGGTGGCCTCTCTTTCTGCCCCCCACAACAGACTCCTACAATTTATCTTTTTAGCGACGAAATCACATATTGCCAGGAACTGGAAGAAAAAGACACTTGAGATAGGGGCAGTTCGAGCTAAGATTCACTACTTAGCGGTTAATGAAAGGATTTCCCACTCAGTGGCGGATTCAATCCCTAAGTATTTAGAAATATGGGGTCCCTGGATAGGATACACTGATATTCGAATCCCTCTACTCCAATTAAGGGGGAGGAGGAGGGAAGGGCACCCTCACCTTGTTGACAGAATACAGGGGGGGGCTGGGGGCCGGAGAGGAGATACCGGGAGAGGAACTGCACCGATATGGAAGAAGACAGACAGGTAAGCTAGGTTGGATCAATGACAAGATCGAGATAGAGAAATGTTTTCCAAAGAGGAAGGCTTAACATAGATGTGTCAGATAGAATGTTTTAGTTTAATTGGTTAGGTTAACATTTGTAAAAGTTTGTAAGCAACTCTTCCTGAAGATATAAGAAAAGATAACGGGGGGGAATAGAATGGAAGGAAGGTACTGAAAGACTAACAAACGCAAATAATCATATTATATCCCTCTAGAGGTAAATGAGTCAGCCAATGGATAAAATTTGGGCTTTTTTATAATATCTTTATGATCCTCTAAGTCACAGGTTAATAACGGAAAGTATTAGGAGATAACAACTTAACAACCAAAGAATAGTATAAGTAACGGATAAGTTTAGGGATTCATGTTTACATAACCAAGAAGGGTCCATTATAATTCTATACATTGGTTCATCGATAATAGCACGGAGGTAAATACGGAAAAAAGGAGGAGGCAGGATACAAGGATGAGATTTCACAATTGATGTTGGGGTATTGTTTTATTACGCTCAATATTGTACAACTGTTTGCACTTTGTATTCCTGCAATAAAAAATTAGTTAAAAAAAAAAAAAATAATCCAGAGGGTAAAAAAAAACATAACAAGGATATACAACCATTTAAATGACCTAGCTGTTCCCAATAAATTACGTTATAAAGCCAATTGGGAAGAGGAACTACAGTTGACCTTAGATGAAAAACAGTTGGGGGAAATAATCAAACAAGAAGGGAACTCATCCTTGAACATTACATTAAATGAAAACTCATAAAATTATAATGAGATGGTATCTTACGCCATCTATAAATGTGCGCAAGAGGTTGCGATAATTTGGGAACTTTTAAACATATGCTTTGGGACTGCCCCAACATTTGGACAGCAACTTATCAATCCTTAGAAAAACTATGGGGCTCAAATATCCTTAAAAAAACAGAGGAAGCACTGTTGGGGTTGCCAATGTCGAGTCTATCTAAAGCAGAACAATTTCTAACAAACCAAATCTTCCTAGCAGCTAGATGCACAATCACAAAACACTGGAAATTACCCGCCCCGACATACGAATCAGTACTACAAAAAATCAAATTCATTCAATCCATGAGCATCTTGTCAGCCGAGGTAGACGAGAGATACAGGCGATGGGCCTCCTGCTGGGATGTATGGACTCTAAGAGCCGAGAACTAAGATGCGACGAGTATGTCAACCAGCTGGATGAAATGCAGAGACAGCTTGCTGCGGCTGAAGATGAGAAGAAGACTTTGAATTCATTGCTCCGCATGGCTATCCAACAGAAGCTTGCATTGACCCAACGTTTAGAGCATTTAGAACTAGATCATGAGCAAGCCAAAAGAGTCCGTACAAAATCTGCATCGAAAACCAAAACCAGTAGTCCAACTGTAAGTCACATTCGCTCCTGTGCTGACAGACCAGACGGATCCGTCCTTAACAACCAGGTGTTTTGCAGTGAAAAATATAAAATATGTTGTGACTAAGAAAGGCGTGTCGGAAACGTGTTGGTTTTTTATGTAATGCTTGGATAGTCGGCATGAAGCATCGTCTATAATGTTGTAGCAGCTTGACTGGTAATAAGCTGATTGTCAGACGCTTGCTTCCTGTATCTCGCCAATCTGCCTATAAGTAGTCAGGAGAATACCCCACTGTTACTGGAAGAAAATAAAAGGCTAAGACTAGAAAACATATGGATTAATATAAGTAATTAGGCCTGCAATGAAACTGCATGAAAAAAATGAGGATGGCCATGTTATAACAGACCTGCTACTGATCCTGGGCCTAATTAAGTGGTGATCAACCAATCAATTCCTGTGAAATTTACTGGATCACAACTTTATGTCAGAAAGGAGAATGTGTCAAAGTGTAATTCTCAAAAAACACCATCACCATGGAAACGAGTTGAGTTTAAAAAATGAGCACAACAGGCCATGAGTGGACATATGCTCATCTGTCTAGTAATAAAACAGATTTCCAATAATAAGTATATTATTTGGTAGCAGGCATTTGTATTTGGGAATACTTTTAATTAAGAGGAATACAAATTTAAAACCACGTTCTCCTATAGCCATGCCATTTTAATAATGCAAGTCACTGCCAACATAGACCAGTTTAGGAAGAAATACTGTGTAAGAGATTGGTTTCCCAGTTGAATAAAGAAGTTTTTAGTTGAAACTCTGAGAAAAGCATTCTATGTAAATCGTAAAATACTTAACTATGTCCCTAATTTGCATTACATGATTAAAGATGTTTAAATAATTAGAAGGGTATAGTGATTTTACCCTGATAGCCTTGATTCCGTAATCTGAATACAGAAGCCGCCATTTTGTTCAAGCATGCATTTCCGAGCTTCTATGTAGGTCCGGCCCACTTCTGATACTCCAGGAAGTGCTCTAAATCTTTGCGGATGTATGAAACATGGCCACCTAAATGATTTAATATTAAATATCTTTAATCTGACGGTACGTCTTATGGACATAGTAGACTCCATTCCAAATGCTTGTAATATTTTATGTTGAGATGGTAATACTTTTCTTTCTACACATTCCAAATGTTATTAGTTTTCTTATTTCATCATCACTGCTTGGAATACAGCATGGACAAACACATATTACCTACCTCTATAAGCAGGTTCATCTTCTAAATGCGTACACTGATAGGCCTTTTCAGTGGTGTTTTTGGGCCTGTATGATACTTTGACTTGCATGTCTCTGACGTTCTAATGCTTTTCTCCCAAATTCTTCTCTCCCGCTTGCTGTAACTTTTTTGAGTCTTCGGCAAATCTACTCAGCAGTTGTGAGGAATCTTCCTCCTGCACAAAGCTATTTACTGGTATCCACTCATTCTGAGCATTGTCCCAATAGCTTTGACTCCCAACCAAGCCTAACCCCCTTGGCAACTAACTGATGCCTGTTTTTGCTTTATTTTCAAACTAACCTGCTCTACACCGCACGTGTGAATTCTGAAGTCAATTTTGTAATGTTAAGTATCTCAATCTAATATTTTTTATTTTCCATTTTTCAGTTGTAGACTAGCCCCCGGAGAAGAACTTTCCATCCATTGCATTGCGTTGCACAGCTTCTTGTCTGAATTACACTTAAGCGTGATAGCCAATGGCACAAATGGCCGGGAACCACTACATCCTCAGTTAATTTGTTTTGTTTGCCTATAAACACTGGCTTATTTTAATATCTCCATATTTGCTCAATATTAAAGCTTTACCATTAAGTGCTGCTGCAGGAGGATAACTTACAAGTGCTGAACAGAATTTTTTGTTCAATTTTTCTTGCTTATTTTTTTTTATATATTGCTAGTATTGGTTGGTCACAATGGGAAATGGGAAACTTCATATATTTTGCATCAGATATTCAACTATGTTTTTTTATCTGATTCTTAAACCTGTGCACTTTTGATATTTTAATATTTCTTTATGTAGATGTGTTAATTAACATGTAGAGGCTGCATAAATAGCCTCATCATGATAAAATTATTTGTTAGTATTAAGCTTTGTACTTGTTGATTTTTAAATCTGCAAGTTGCAGGGAATTTATTTTTTGTTTGTTTGTTTGTTTTTTAATTAACACTCTGGCGTTACGTATATATAAATATATATGTTCTGTGCAACTATAGCTTTTTTTTCACTATGTTCCAGTTTATGTTATAATTACTGGTTTTAACTGCCATGTTCATAAAAAAAAAAACCAGGGTCTCAAAATTCTGGGGTTTTTCATATTGTATTATTATTCTTAGGAATAGTTTAATGTAACAAGAAAAAAACTTGACTTGCTTTGGTTAAAAACAGTAATAGGCACTTGAAATAAGAAAAATGTTTGAATAAGTAGTATTACCTAAAATGCCAGAATATCTGGATTTTAGGAAAGCAAGGATTGCTGATGAACCGAATTTTATACAAATATACCAATTAAATTCCAAATTGGAATTGTTTTGTTGTTTCTTTATTTATCGTGCCAAATTATGGTACATCTAGAACGTTAAATTCTAAAGTTGTCAATTAACAAGTGTTTGTACGCCTTTGTTATAAGTCAATGCCAGTAGTGCCTTTTTGATTACTGAGGGAAACTTAGATTAGTTTAGATTAGAACGGAAAACGGTTCTGGAATAAAATAAAAAGTAAAAAATAAATGAAACATTTGTCCAGCAATAAATGCAAAGAGAAAATTCATCTTTGATATTTTTACCGGATCTTAGTATATATTTACGAAAGAAAAAAAATTGTACAAAATTCTGTTGGTCAGTGATTCTTTAAAACGCAGATCCTTGCTAATTCAAGGGTTTAGAAAAATAAATAAATACAATTTACAAACCAAAACTAATAGCTTCGAACTTTTTAAAAGCAAGATGTATTAACACATTTGTGGTCTCTGAAGATACCGGGGGGAGGGGTGTGGATATTCTGTTAGCTTTACATGGTGGTGGATCCAATCTAACCATTATAATGTTGGCAAATGTGAAAATGATAAACAACGTATAAATCTGCTATTGCATGTTGTATTTTATTGCCGTTGTTTTCAGGAAACAGAAACTGAGAATCGCATCAACAAGCACAGCCCGGCCGACTGGGGATTGTTTGTTGAGGCCAAGACGAATGTTTTTAATTGGTACTCGAAAAATGAATGTCATTTTTGTATAATGACAATACACGTGCAAATTTTTTTAATAATGTTGACGGGGAAAAAAGATTTCTGTTTGCTGGAAAAACAATATTATAAATCCTAGTTGTGGGACTTTTATGTTATCATCTTTTACAGTATTGATTCTTAAAATATTGTTACTGCAAATTATTTCATCTGTATGTGGGTATTTATTTGAAATTATTTCATAAAGTACTGTATTATGTTTATGTGCATTACTTTTAGTGGCAAAGTGGTCTCCATTTAATATGCACGTACTCTTGCCAATTAACCTTTACACAGATCTGATAATGGGAGGTGATCTCCATTATGTAAAACAATGCTTACAATAAGGGTTTGTTTATAGAATTAAGGGTGTTAATTACGTATTAATACAAGGTTGTATGTAGAAAGTTCTGTTCTGTGTAAAGGTAGTCACATGTATCAATAAAGGTGATAAAAAAAATAAAAAAAAAATACTGGGAAATCGATGAAAGGCCTTAGAATTAATTGCACAACAGTCTCAAGCTTGCAAATCTGCAATCAAAAATTATTTATTTAGTGTTTCATTTCCGCGTTATATCAATCTCAGGAATCAAGGAGTTAAAACATATCAGGCCACCCACATGGACTAGAACATTTTCTTCATTCATGTTTATTACTTTGTAAATTGCTGGATTGCGAGTTTGATCGCATATCGAAATTCTAAATGCTAATTGATTGGCCTTTAACCTCCATGTTTACTGACGTCATGATGATGGTCTCATTTACTATTGTCGGTTTCTAAATTGGTAGTTACGGCCTTGCTTAATTTATCATGAACAGGCCCTGAAATGCTACTTACGATCACATGGTTTACGGTTTAGGCTTTCGACCAGGTAGCTGTGGACTTGATCAATTGAACCACTATGTAACTATTACAAATTTCAAGTCCGCAGATTTACCGCCGGTATGAAGGCAACTGCAGGCTTGCAACTGAATAGGGGCCTTGATCTTAGCCAAAAGGCAGATAAGTGTTTTTCTAAATAATTAAATAGGATGGATTGTGCAGGACTTGAAGATAAAATAATTGTTATCCAAAACAAATTCCAATAATTTTATGGTAAATATATTTTGGTTTTCATAATCCACTCCTTTAGAATCTAGGTATGCTTTCACCGCTTGTAATCCATGTTCATGTTTACTGCTTGTGTAGAGTGATTCTACATCCATTGTTACCAATAGGGAATTGTTTTGTATTGTTATTCCATCTATTCTCCTCAATGTGTCTTTTGTGTCACTGGAACATCTTGAAATTAGACAGAGATCTGGATGAAGTACTTATAGAACAAAGTATAATTACATACAGAAGAGCAAAAAACCTAAAAGATCTCCTGGTACATAGCCATTATGAAGAAAAGTAAAATAAGAGGAACTGGCTAATAGAAGGCCAAAAAGGCTGTAAAGCTTGCAGTAAATGTAAAGCATGTCCATTTTTATTAAAAACCACAGAATTTCAAGATGCAACAGGATTAAAGAATTATAAGATAAGACACAATATAAATTGTCTAACTGAAGGTGTTATCTACCAAATAATTTGCTCATGTAATAAAAAATACACAGGCAAAACCAAAAGACAGTAAAGACGCTGTGTATTAGAACATGTCAATGATGTTTTAAATTTAAAAGATACCCCAATAGCAAAACATGTATGTCATCATCACAACAACAATCCATACTGTTTGAAATTCATAGGTATTGATCATATACCAAAAACAGCAAGAAGAGGAGATTGGGATAAACACCTAGGCCCTCATTCAATTGCAATTTGGCCAATTGAATAGGGCTCTAAATAAGCACATAACATATTTTTTTTAAAGAAGTTTTTAGTTAGTAAACATCTATCCAAAAGCACAGTTTTTACTAACTAAAAACTTCTTTAAAAAATATATGCTAAGTGCTTATTTAGAGCCCTATTCAATTGGCCAAATCGCAATTGAATGAGGCCCCTACTGTGTCAAGAGGCAAAATGGATATTTCAATTGGATACAAAAAAAAAACACAGGCCATCATTCAATTGCAATTTGGCCAATTGAATGGGGCCCTAAATAAGCACATAACATATATTTTTTAAAGAAGTTTTTAGTTAGCAAGCATCTATCCAAAAGAAAGGTTTTCACTAACTAAAAACTTCTTTAATAAAAATATGCTATGTGCTTCTTTAGGGCCCTATTCAATTGGCCACATCGCAATTGAATGAGGCCCACAGGGTTTAAATGAAGAATTTACATATACAGCATTCATTTGAAAAAAACTCTTATGAAAAATACCTAGATTTAATATATAAAAAGGATACAAAAACCTGCAAAGTTTAACAGAAGAATATATATATATATATAGTATTCATTTGAAAGAATTACTAATAAAACAAAATACTAAATTTAAAAAAACTTTTATTCAAGGATATGAAAAATTAAAAGAAGTAATTAGAATACCATCTTTATCTATAAAAGTCATTAATACAACAATAAATATAAAGCATAAATAAACTAAATATATATAAATAAATAAGTAAATACATAATATATACAAACAAAAAATGAAATATAAATAAACAATAAAGAATATAGAAAATAAATAAGTATCCGGATTAGATAAAAAATAAATTAACATGGTATGCAAAATAATTATAATTTAAAATAAAAAATATGTTTAGCAATCAAAGTTTTAATAAAATAATACAAAGGTATACTAATGCTAGTAAGTTAAAAGTATCACTTCAAAAGTAATTTCCTTATTTAAAATCATTACACTTATTTAAATATTATAAAGATAATATAGTAAAAAAGAAAATCAAAATTAACATTTGAAAATAAAGCATGAACAAAAAACATTCAGGAACATAAAGAGTTAACTAACTGCCATAGAAACTATGGAACACAAAGAGTTAACTAATTGCCATAGAAACTATAAATAGCTCCACAGAGAAGGCAGCACTGTGCCCCTGATGTGTGAGAGACTGATAGAGCCTCGCGGAACGTGCGTCGGGAGATTGTGACGTCATAAGTAAGCGCGATCACAGACCACGCCAACATAGCGTGGAGCATGATAGATACAGCTCTATAGCTCCAGGTCCACTACTAACTTAAAAAAAGATAGGAAGCCAATTCCTTCACCACAAAGTCACAATATAGTAACAATAGAGTAATATACAAGAATAAGAAAATCGAAAAGCAAGAAAAAGGAAAAAGGAGTAAAAGCATAATTAAAGCAAAAAAACGGAAGAAAAAGGAGGACACAACCTCTTTTTAAATAACAATAGATAGAATCATTAATGAAACATACAGTTTAAGAAACAGCACAAAATCAGGAGTGTATAGATTTAAAAAATAGCACAGCACTGGAACTATAAATGAATAAGGTAAAGTAGTGACTGTGACAGACTAACAGTCACGAGGTAAAAGGGTAATTCAACAATAAAAGAAGAAATTAGCACTAAGTCACAATAGCACAAGCACTTTAAGATAACAGTTTTGTATAACACAATTTGAATTATAATGCACTTTAAGTAATAGAATTACGAATTAACAAAAATAAACAGGATAAAAGATTAACACAAAAGAAACATAAAGGCACTTAAAGCATATACTCAAGTGAAGTGCTGTATGAATAAACAAAACTATAAACAGATAAAAGGATTATAAAACCTTATATTAATTTTATGTAAAAATCTTAATCATATGTAAATGAAAATCCAGGGTACCTGATAAGGATTTGATTAAGGAAAAATAACCAAAAATACACAAATACAGTTGAATTGAAAAACAAAATGTTTTATTGACTTGAGCATAATAAAGTAATTAAATAAAAAAGCTGTGATCAAAGCAAAGAATACAGTATAATAACAACAAAAATAAAACTTAAATGAACCTTTAATAATTTGCTCTAAATAAGCACATAACATATATTTTTTAATAAGTTTTTAGTTAGTGAAAACCTTCCTTTTGGATAGATGTTTACTAACTAAAAACTTCTTTAAAAAAATATGTTATGTGCTTATTTAGACCCCTATTCAATTGGCCAAATTGCAATTGAATGAGGGCCCTTGGGTTTAACGTGAATTTTTTTAATCGTTGCATTTTTAACAACATTTTAAATGTATAAATAAAGATTGAAATTTTAAAATGAGTATGTGGCAATAGTAATTTAAAAAAAGGCTGCATAAAAGGTGTTTCTGTACAACCTTGGTTGGTTGTTCAAGGATTCCTAAATAGGATCCACAGGACAATTTTTTGGTACGCATTTAAGTAATAACACCTAGGCCTAAAAAACAAACTAAGATACATTTTTGAGTATTATAAATTGTTCATCAGAAACTAGATGCAAAATCCATACTGGACTTTCTGGCTATTACATACCTCACAGCATTTCTTCTAGATTTTCTGAATCTCTTGAGTATAGTCTTATCACCTTGTGAAGGTCCTGAAATGGCTCCAAATACATAGTGCTGTATAAATGCACATGCAATTTTTTTATACATATTCAATAAATGTAATTTGTCTTTCCTTATTACCTGCAGCAAATATTGTTGTATAGGGTACAGGCAGAAATATATACAGCAGATGAGTCTGTGAGTCTGTAGGTAGACCAACAGACAGCTGGCACTGTGTGAAAAATGAATTGCTCCCTTACTCTTTAACTGGTTGTGTCACCTGTAGCTGCAATGGCTGCAGCTAAACACTTTTTAATATGACTTTTACATGCCTGTGGAGACATTTTCGCCCTGTCTTCCTTACAGAGCTACTTTAATTCAGAAACATTGGTAGATATTTGAACATGAACTCCTTGTTTCAACACCCTCCTTTGTATCTCTAATGGGTTTCAGTCAGGACGTTTGACTATGCCACTCCAAAACGTTTATTTTACTTATTTTCCTCATTTCTGAAGTGGACTTGCTTTTGAGTTTTGCATCTTGTTGGATGACCCAATTAACCAAATACACTTCAGCTCATGGACAAATGAATAGAGATTCTGCTTAAGAATTTACGGAGCAGGATTCATGTTACCTTCAGTTATGGCAAAGGCAGGTCCTGAAGCAGCAAAGCATCCCCACAAAATCACACTACGACCACCATGATTGACAGTTGATACAATGTTCTTACTCAATGTTCTTACTTGTAATGATGTGTTTGCTCTACATCAGATATAATGGCACCCATGTCTTCCAAAAAGTTCTACTTTTGAAACACCTGTCCATAGAATATTCTTGCGAACAGCTTGGGATTACTTTTGTTCTTGTATAGCAGGGGTATGTTCCTTGCTACACTCCAATGAAGCCCATTTTTCTTGGTCTCTTTCTGATTATGGAGTAATGATCACTGATCTTATCTGGAAAAAGAGAAGCCTACAGTTATTTGGATGACATTTTGGCAGACCAGCCATTTCTGGGAAACATCACTACTGTTTTACATGTTATCCGTTGTAATATTCTGCCTCTCGTAGTTTCATAGAATAACAGAGCCTTAGAAATTGCTTTGTAACCCTTTCCAGACTTATAGATATCAACAGCTATTTTTCTGAATTCTTCTGGAATTTCACCTGATTGTGGCTTAATGCTGTGGGGTTTATATTGAGCATAGCTGGCTGTTATCAAGCCCTTTGTTCAGTCAGCTGACACTACTTATCCCTTTAAATGGGTTGATTTAAATAACGGAGGGATTACTTTTTTCACACATTGACAGTTGGTGTTGGATAACTTTGTTAATTCAATAAATGAAATAAGTACAATGTGTTATTTCTTCACTCAAGTTCCCTTTATTTTGGATTTTGTCTAAAGATCTGAAAACATTCAGTTTAACAAATAAGCAATGACAGGAAATCAGAAGAGGGAACATTTGTCAGACAGTGTAAAGTCACAAACAAATTCAACTTCAAAGAAAAAATCTGTTGGAATCGACCTCTGGTCAGCCTCTGGAACAAATATTTGTAGCCACTAGATGTTCAATTTTGTATGAAATATTAAAGTGTGTGCGTACAAAATATTTACATTTATATAGAGCTATGGTTGCATCTTTTGGTGCAACATCTTGCTTCTTAGCCAGTGAAGGGAAAGGGGTGTCTTATCCAGTTAACAAACAGAGACTCTGGACTTCTGCCTGTACCCCCTCCCTCACCCCTCACTCCACTGGTAACTACAAACACACAACCCAATCATAAAGCGCTCAGGATGAGATGTAAAAAAAACAACATGGATCCCTGTACTCATAAACAAAGTCTTCAAAAATTTAGATTTACCCAAAAAAGTTTATGTCCATGGATTACACAGCTGCAAATATTGTTAGTTTGGTACATACTTGACAAATAAGTGTATTTTTTTATTGAACTTCAGTCGTCCTTAAACAATCGCTTTAGATTTTAAGTTTGCGAGTTTTCAAACTTGTAGGTGCTTTGGAAACAAGCACTATGTATATGCGTTTTTTTAAGCTAAAAAACAGCGCCCTCCATTCTTTTTCAATGTGTTCATTTTGTTTTTGCAGTATACTTAACCCTGGCGCGTTACAAATAAAGGATAATAATAATTCACTTTGTGCAATAAACATTTAATAGCACAGTTGGTGATTGTACACTGCTGCCATCTTGTGGCTCTTTGACAATTCAAATTTAAATCTTAGTGGCTCAATGCAAATTCCATAAATCATGTCCCACCAAATAAAATATAATTGTAGTCAGAGGCAGCCCCTTCCCATGGCCCCTCCAGCCACACCAATGCCCCTCCTTAATTTCGGCTTCTTAGTGGTACCCTGGTGAAATCCACTGCTGCTTCAGTAGGTAGGGCTATCCCTCTCCTGCCGGCGTTTCTTCTTGCCAGGGGAAAGAAATCCCCAATGACAGAAGATGAGCGAAGAAGCGCTGGCAGAGGAGGGATAGCACTACCTGCTGAACCACCAATGAATTCCTCCTAAGAAGCCCACATTAGGTAGAAGGGCTGGTGCAGTCGTGAGGAAGGGGGCACTAAAATGCTTTATTATATTCTCCCTTCCAATATCCTTGATAATTAAAGGTGTTAATCAAACATATGATTTTTATACATACTATGAGCCCGATTCAATTGCAAGGCCGCAACTAATGGTGCTATTCAATTGGCTGGGCCCGCAAGTCCTGGCCCGATAGCGCACATCGCGAACCATGCTATTAAAAGTAGCATTTGCAAGCTTGAACATGATTTCTGACGCAAGGCCGTAACTCCTGATTTATTAACCGCCAATAGAAACGGAGCCCGTCAACATTACGTCAGATGTCAAACCCTAATCTGTAACATAACCCGCAAGACTTGGAGCTATTAAATCAGACCCGTAATGCAAGCCGCGCATGACTTGAGGCTTGACTGTGAAACTTCGCGACTGCAAATCCTTTTTTCTGTCAAGCCCATACCTGCTAGGTTTCAATTCTGCATGAATTTCCAAAGACGCTACGGCGTTCAAGCCTGTAACCCGAAAATGGAGTCCAAATTATTACAGCCACCAAATAGGACCCGCAAAGCGTTCACAGACCACATTTAAACACTGTGAAGGGCAATATAAACATACTAGTGCACTTTAAAATAAAGGGAAAGCATGGAGAGGCATTACAATTACTTGCACAATAATCCCCAAATAAAAAATAGGCAATTAAAAAATATTTTATTTTTATCATATGTTGGAATGGTCATGCATATGCCAATATGAAAAGCCATGCTGCAACATGCATAAAGCAATTAAAGACAGGGCAGAGGCATGGGGGGAGGAGAGCTTGGGCAGGGCTGCTGGTGGCTGGGGGATGCCTCCGGAGTAGAGGAGGGGGCTGGGGGCTAGCCCCAACCTTAGCAGCATGGCCAGGTAAGTCTCAGGCTGTGCATCACCTCTGCACGATTGGCAGAGATGCTGACCTGGATCCCCCGAAGTAAGTCCAGCTGCTCACGCATCATGGCCCGGTGCAGCCTGGCTCGGTGGTGGTGGGGATGGATTTCCTTGTTGCAAGGCCGGTTGAGGAGGTGGCGGGGATGGAGTGGGGAGGGTCTGGCGCTCAGCTGGAGCCAGGGGTGATGCTGGTGGTGGTGTCTGTGTGCCCGGTGGTGATCGCTAGTTCCTGCTGGGAGGGGGCCGACACCCCCACCTCTGACTCGCCACTGGACCCAGACGTCTTCCTGGATGCTAATAGATTGCAAAGAAAGGTATATGTCATTAGTATGATGAATAATACATTGTTATGTGTTCATTCCCAACTATCTAACATCTAGGCTTGAACATGGATGATTCTCCTCATTGCAACTCAGATTCATGGATTTAATGACACATCCATCTATCCTTTGTTAATTCCATGGAGCTGACATGTCAGTGTCCTTGTTGGTCATCATATACATGTGTAGTGTGTGTGATGCACATGTGGTGGCACGTTGGTGTATGTCATATTCACCTGACATGGAGGCTGGGTCCCGCTGTCTCAGAAGGTCCTGCGGTATCTGAAGGTCCCTTGTGACCCTCTCCCACTTATTATAGGTCACGCTTTGGCCTTGCTCCTTCTTATACATCATCCTCCTCACCTTGGCCCTGATGTAATCAAAGCGGTGCTTCACAAACTTCTTATCCCTTGGCGCTGTGCCTATTGCAGTAACTTCTGCCTCTACCTCCTTCCAAGCCTGAGCCCTAGGCCCATGCTTCACTTCCCTCCCCTGTGCGATAATGATGGGGCGGCAACGGATGGCACCTAGGAGGACCACATTCTCCCGGTGCGTATAATTGTGGGCGCTGTTCTTGCCCCTAGAGTCTTGCCCTCTCAACTGTGGATGGGGACCCTGGCCTCCCTGACCTGTCCCGGAGGCCTATCACTTCCCCGAACTACCACCCCCAGGGATCAGCCCCCTTCCCCTCTGTCCATTTTCTAGATGTGCCTGACGCTTGGGGCCCCTTCCGCCACCCACCACTGCACTGTCCTCCTCGCCCTCCTCTCCTCCCTCCTCTCCTCCCTCCTCGTCCTCCTCTGCTCCATCCTTAATGCTAACTGGGCCTATTTAACCCCTCTAGACCTATATAACTCTAACTGGGCCTATTTAACCCATTATAGACCTATTTAACCCTAACTGGACCTAATAACCCTAACTGAGTCTATTTAGCCTCTCTAGAACTATTTAACCCTAACTGGGCCTATCTTACCCTAATTGGTCCTATTTAACCCTAACTGTTCCTAATAAGCCTATCAATGCCTATTTACCCTTAACTGTACCTAATAACCCTAACTGGGCCTATTTAACCCTAACTGGGCCTATTTACCCTATCTGGACCTAATAACCCTAATTGGGCCTATTTAACCCCTCTAGACACATTTAACCCTAACTGGGTCTATTTAACTCTAACTGTGCCTATCTAACCCTATCTGGACGAAATAACCATAACTGGGCCTATTTAACCCTAACTGGGCCTATCTATCCCTTTCTGGACCTAATAACCCTAACTGGGCCTATTTAACCCTAACTTGACCTAATAACCCTAACTGCCCTATTTAACCCTAATTGTACCTAATAACCCTAACTGGGTCTATTCAACCCTATCTAGGCCTATGTAACCCCATCTTAGCCTATCTAACCCCATCCAAGCCTATTTAACCCCATCGCATTTGGGGGTCTATACAGATATTAGGTACAGTTATGGTTAAATAGGACCAGTTAGGGTTAGATTGGCCTAGTTAGGGTTGAATAGGGTTAAGTATGGGTTTATGGGGTATAGTTAAGGTTAAGGGGTTAATGGGGTATAGTTAGGGTTAATAGTGTACTGTAGTGGACCCTCATGGCACTTAGAGGGTTAACCTAGGGTTTTAATAGTGTCCTATAGTGGTCTATATAGACCCCTATTGGACTGAGGGGATTCATTTTAGTCTCATGGGGGTCTATATTGACCCCCATGAGTGATGGGGTTAATTTTAGGTGACGGCTGGGTACTTATAGCACCCCGGCGGCAGGGGTTAATAGTTTTATTAATTGCGGGTCCTTTAAGGACTTTTAAGGTCCTTTCAGGGCCTGAGTGGGCCGGGAAATTTGAATTTGTAATGCAATGGGGCCCCAATGGTGACCCCGACTGCAAGGGTTAATGTGGGGACCCTCCGGGGGTCCCGATGGGGACCCCGCAGCTTGGAGGGGTTAATGTTACAGTACCCCCGCGGCTTGAGGTACTCATTTGTGAGCAGAGGTCTGCGGCGGATCTTTAGGGGTAAATATATATTCAATGCAGAACTGTACAGCGCTGTAATTGATAGGGGACATTAGGGGGACATGAAGATGACATGTAGTACATTGGCTAGCTGGCACCTCGCCACTAGCCAATACTGTCATTTGTGGCCACAAGTCCGCCGGGCTTGGAGAATGGGTTACTGCCTTGCGGGTCATCCAAGCCCATAGTCCTGGGCTTGGATGACCTTCAAGGCAGCAACTCGATCTTCAAGCCCCGGCGGACTGAGCATTCAGTTGCATGCTTTTGAGAAACACTTTGTATGCTTGACTTTAAACTTAATTACAGGGCCCTCTATTCTTTTGTGATTTGTTACGTTTATTTTGATTGTGTCTACCCTGTTTAGCGCTACAAAATATGTTGGTGCATTACAAATAATGGCTAATAATAATAACCCTATGTGTCAACAGAGAAGAGGATCATGGACCATGTGATGGGGATAGCCATATGGTTACAAAATATCACCATCTCATAGGCCATGATCCTCTACACTGTAGCCAGGCTAGATTATGTTAACACTTAGGCCAATAAATTCTCACTGAGGAGTGCGGTTGAGAAGATCAAATGCTTGGTGCAGTCCTTATCTTCTCCTCCGACTTGACACAGGGCCTCCACCCACCAAGCCACTGCGCCCAGTTCCTATTTGAGGAAGGCTTGCAGGGGGAGGCATCCCCCCTGGAGGCAGCAGCACTGATGGAGGCAGAGGTATGGAGGGAGGCAAGGAGGGGCCAGACTTCTGGGTGGTCCTAGGAACCAGAGCACTCTGGGGATGTCGATGCTCAGCTAGTTGAGCGAGCTCTAGTTGTGCATCACCTGGAGCAGCAATGTAAGATTTCACCTGCTGGTTGTGCCTTCATACCTCCTTATTGAGCCTCCTGAGGATGTCACTCACCAAGGCCTGGTGAGAAGAGCAACTGGATTCCCAGCATAGCTTCTCTACAGTCTCTCATCAGGACCAGGATCTCTCCCATGGTGGCCTCCAATGGTGGGCCTCGGAATGGAGGTCCAAGTTACCATGCAAAGCTGTGGGAAAGGGTTACCGTGGTGGTGGCCCAGTGGAGAGGTGCTGGGACCAGATGCTAGTGGTGGTGATGGATGTGCCAGGATGTGTCTTTTTATCGGCTCGTGTGAATACCTTGATTCATGCTGTGGTCTGGCTTCTGGAGCACATGCATATACATTCTCTGCATAAGTTGCTGCGTATTGTGCCATACCAATCAATCAGTGAGCATCTTTCAACAATAGTTGGTAAATGTTGGAAAAATGCTGCTGAGAGGTGTTCCCTTATGGTTTATTACACAACACTGTGAATCCATCCTAGCAGAGTCTGTATCTGCATATGCTACAGTGGCTCCACCCATAATCTCAATTGTATGTTTAATAAATTAATATCTATCTCATATTTGCTGTGTGTATTTGTTACATATATGATACTTCCTCCCAAGAGAGGGATGTGTAAGGGTCTTGGATTTGAGGAGGGTTAGATAATGCATCTATTCCTAGTAAAAATCTAGGGAGCTGACATCTCACTTTTGTTGTTATGCAGCATTTCCATGTGATTAGAGTTAACTATGTGTGTGTGATGTTTATGTGGCTTACATGTGGATGTATGTTGTTGTATCTGATAATCGCCTGACAAGGAGGTTGCATCTGGTGTAGTCAACAGGACTGGTGCTTGAGGGATGGGCCCTGCTTGCATCACCTCCTTGAGAAACCTCTCCTTGTACTGGGCAGGCACTCTGGGGTCACCACTTAGAGCTGTTACTGCTCTAACCTCCTCCTCCATCCTCCTCCTGAACTTTGGCCAGCTCTCGCTGTAACAATGCCTTACAGACCTCACAAACCTATCCTCAAAACTGACCTTAGTAACTGTGGCCGCAACCTCCTTCCAGGCCTGGCCCCTGTGGTCTGCCTTAACTTTCCTCTTAATGTAATGATATGGGTGCAGGCATGGGTGGCATTGAGGAGTACCATCATCTCCTCTGGTCTGTAGTTAGGGGTCTTGTGTTTGCCTTTAGCCTCTTGTCCTTCCACTCTGGACTGGGATCTGGACCTCCCTGTTCTGACACTGAGGCCTGTCCCCCCACTACCCCCAGGATCAAACCTCTCCCCCTATGACCCTGAGCCATGTGTTCTTAGATCTATGAGTGAATCCCTCCCTTCCTCTACCTCACCCCCACACCCTCCCCTCCACAACTACCACTCCTAGCCCCCCCCCTACTCCTTCACTACCTTACCTCACATCCATTTCCTTACTCCCTCTACCTCCCTCTACTTCCCAGGACCCTCTCTCTACTTCTTGCTTTCTCTTCTCATATCCATCTCTCCCCTCATATTCCCACCTCCCTCCATCTCAATCCCAAAAATAAATAAGGATAAATTAAGCATATATATATGTATGTTCTATGTGTATTTGCTTATGTTAGGCATAGGGTGGGTGGTAGGGATGTGTGGATGGTGTGTCCGAGCTATAAATGTATCTATGTGTGGTATTATCCTATGTGTATGTATTTTATGTGATATTGATATATTTATGTGTATTGTGATATTAAGTGTGCAGTAGTATTTAATTATCTATAATAAATAAAATAATAGACATTTTAATTCCAATTTATCACTTGCCTGCCCTCTCCCTCACTCTAGCTCCAAGAACCTGAATCTAGCAAATATATACAGTATGCCTGTAAATCACTAATCCGTTTGCCATTTTCCGTTGGCTCCTATGGCTGTGGCGCAGCAAGAATATCCATATTTTTTAATTGATTGGTGTAATTTTGCGAGGTGCCGTAATCCAGACCCTTCACTGCTACTGATGAAAACATGGTTTACGGATATGGACTGAGTGGCGTAATTTTGCAATTGAAGTGATTAGAATAAACGTGTAACGTATGGAAAAAAAACTTCCGCAGCCGATTTTACTCTATAATGGAAATTACACCTTGTGATTAGAATGGGGACACAGTTTGCAGCAAATTTAATTGCAAGACTTGGTACCACTTTTTCTGTTAGGATTTATTATTATTTCCTTTATTTGTAACAGCCTTTACCTAAGCAATATTGGGAGAACACTTGCTGAGAAAAGAAAAACGGAGGTAAAATTTCAGTTTTCATATCGAGAGCTTCAACCTGTACGTTTGTCATATTAAAGTATTTGCACCGGAGTGCTTAGTAAGGGCTCTCATGGCAAATAGCACCATAGATGAATAAGCATAACATAGCCCTTTAATACTCACATTATCATTAGTAACGGATAAGGGCATTCCTCAAAGGACCACCACAGATTCATACTTGAATCTGTAACTATTTGTAACAGTGTAACACCTGTTATTTCCAATAAATGTATTTCTTCAGATAAGGATTATCTAATCATTATTTATTCTTAGCTAATGATTGACTTATCTGTTCAGTTATACAATAAAACAAAACATAACACTTTATAACAAAAATAGCTTTTATTTTAATGCATGTCTATACAGTACACAGAGGCCTAAGACATCCCTATCTGAGACCACATTGGCCTGTCAGCCTCAGCAAGCTGCTGTATTTAGTTCTCTAATTAACGCAGGTATAGGCCTAATTAGTTAATTATTTGGCTGCACTAAATTCAGCAGCCCTCAGTCCTATCTGAAAAAGCCTACTCTGGACCCAGATTACATTATAAATTACAATCGTATTTCAAATTAAAAGTCATATGGGCTTAAATCTGGTGACCTGGCCAGCCACCCCACATCTCCCCTAAGATCAGACGCCCAGGGAACATTTCACTCAACACTCTGAGCGAACGTCGTGCTTCATGAGCTGTGGCACAGTCCTGTTGAAACCACACGTGTTCTGTATCTACATCGTCCAGTTTGGGGGCAAAAAGGTCTCCAACATTTCAATGTACCGGTCGGAGGTCACAGTTACTGTTGCACCACCCTTCTAAAAAAAATATCTGCCATTTAGTTTCTCATTTCCCTAATTTTTATAAGTCCCTTTGGAGGTAAAACTAGATCAGTTTCTGATATAACTACCATGCACAACTTAGTGTCAACAGCAAAAATGAGACAATAATTTCTAGTGCTACTTCTAATTTATTAATTAATATGTTAAAAAGGAGAGGACCTAATACTGAACCCTGAGGAACCTCACTTATTACATTAGTCCAATCTGAGTATATATTCCATTTACAATAACCCTTTGCTTCCTGTCTTTTAGCCAGTTCTAAATCCATGTGCATATATTTACTGCAATTCTTATATCCCTTAGTTTACAATAGTCTTCCATGAGGCATTATTTCAAAGCCTTCCCAAAATACAAAAAGACTACATCCACTGAGAAACTAAATTTATTTGGCATGACCTTTTCCTCCCATTCTTCAAATGGACATATTCTGTCATCTGGTACTGACCTGTGGTGAGTGAGTCTTGAAAAATTATATATAATGGTTTGGCTACTACAGAACCCAGTTCTCTCAGCATCCTTGAATATAATCTGTCAGGGCCTGTCGCGTTAACATTTATTTTTTCCAGGCACTGTTGGATTTCTTTCCGCTTTAATCAATTATTAGGTGAAGGTAGTGTAGCTCCATCCAACCACTGGAACCTCTTTTGTGTATGCAGAAAAAAATAACTTATTCAGATCATCTGCCTTTACTGGTTAATATTATAATTAGCCTGTTTCACATTGTGATGTTGCTAAAACTTTCTTCCTGGCCTTCTTCCATTAATATATTTTAAATAATAGGGTTAGTCTTACTCTCCCTTTGCAATTAAGTTTTATTTTTTTATCTTTGTCAGTCTAATAGCTATTTTGCAAGACTTATTAAACTCACATAAAGCTGCCTCTGTTCCCTCTTTCTTGTATAAATTATATGCCTGCTTTTTTTATTACCTATCTTGATATTTAAATCATGGTTAAAACACCTAGGGCCTCATTCAATTGCAATTTGCCCAATTGAATCGGGCCCTAAATAAGCACATAACATACATTTTTTAAAGAAGTTTTTAGTTAGTGAAAACCTTTCTTTTGGATAGATGCTTACTAACAAAAAACTTTTAAAAAAAATATGTTATGTGGTTATTTAGGGCCCTATTCAATTGGGAAAATTGCAATTGAATGAGGGCCCTAGGATGTGATTTACTCCTTTTAATTGATCTTCGAGTGTACTCAAGAACCTGCTCCCCTTAGCTGAACTGCTGATCTCATTTATCCATTTTATTTCAGTGTACTTAAAAATCTCCCATTATTAGAACTTGACTATGCTTAGCTGAATTTCTGATCTGTAGAAATAATTCCAATTATCACATTAAAATGTTTGGAGGGGTTGTAGCATATTCTGACCAATATTCTTTAGGATTTGTTATTTCACTATTTAAATCAACCCATGGGGTGACTATTTACATCAACACACAAGGGGTGCCTGCAAGCTCAGCAGAAAAGCAGACCTGTTTCTGTTTGCACTGTGACATTTGTAAAAGGTATTACAAAAAGGGCTTCTTATGTGCACCCTTTTGTATAATTTTTAACTGTTTGGTTGTTTTTATTTGTTAATGATGATTTGTTGCAGATAGCAGATAGATTTTTCTATCAACAGATCCTTTTGAGGCCTAAACAGAACCAGAATGTGAAAATGTGCTACATAGTATTGGTGTATTTATAATGTTTAAACCCGCTTCTCTGTAACAATTTAATTGTATTACATTGCAATGTTATTAAAGAAAGTATCATACCACTGTGAAAAATAAATTGTGCCAATGTATGCATGAAATAAAATGCATTGTAATACAACTGAAATTTGTGGTTTAATTAAACTTGCTTGGTGTTGTTTCCCCCAAAATTGATTAGTGGTGACTGCTGCCTAATGCATGCGTATATTGGCCCTCATTCAATTGCGATTTTGCCAATTGAATAGGGCTCTAAATAAGCACATAATATATATTTTTTAAATAAGTTTTTAGTTAGTGAAAACCTTGCTTTTGGATAGATGCTTAATAACTAAAAACTTCTTTAAAAAATATATTTTATGTGCTTATTTAGACCCCTATTCAATTGGCAAAATTGCAATTGAATGAGGGCCATTATGTTTAACATAGAAATATAGATTTCACTGCAGATAAGAAGTTGCAATATGGTGTGGGTAGTTTGGGTTAATTTAGCCTGAGGAAAGCCCTATGCCAAAATGTGTATGATCCTACCACACACACTGGAAGGCTGTGGCAGTTATGCACTACTGTTTTATAAAGTAGTACTTTTCCACATTGGCACCATATGTTCCAGCTTCGAAAGTTGAAATAAAGACTTGTGATTTCAATAAACTTCTTGTTTGTGTGTATGGTATTCTCCTGTGATATATTTAAAGGTAAAAGGTTTTGTAACGTATAATACCTTTAGTCAAATGTAATGGCAAGTGAATGTTAAATTATAGTAATTAAAATGTAACATTGTTCAAAGCAATATGTGCATGACAATTTATGTCAATGTAATTGAGATTTTAAATATAAGTTGTTACAATGTTTGCTTGCCTCTAATTTTCACCTGACAGCGGGAGTGAATATTAGCACATGGTCTGGAAGATCTCTCTCTCTCTCTCCTGACTGAACAAACAAATACGTCCCCATGTCATTAACTATCATTTGCTCACCCTCTCTACCTAACAACTGTCATTACAGGCGAGCAATATAATTTTAAAGCATTTGACATTTAATTTGCTCGCTCCTGCTCCATTGCAGGCAGACCATATCTATAAAACCCCTAAAAATGTCTCCTGACCAATCAAAATGCATGGAATCTGACAGCAGATAACTGAGACAACTCTCTACCTGAGCATACACAGAACATTAACATTTTAAACTATTATATCTCAATAATGTCTTAAGGTGTCTAAAAACCAAAAAGAGGGCATATAGACGTTTAAAGTCACTATTACATTGTCACATTTCTAAGCTTCAAAATTCAACATAAATCAATGTTTTTTAGATAGAGAGAATTCTGTGAAAATTGGCAAAAAAATTCAAGCAGGTACATAAAACCAAAACAGGTAAATTGTGTTTTTAATTTATATTGCCTGGCTTAATATTAACTTTGCTGCTGTTTGTATTGTTAACATTAATTGATGGCAAATTAAAAAATATATTTAATCACTGCCACATTTAATCTGATTTAGCTGACTACAACAAGGACATCTTGTAATCATGGCTTTTGACTCACACTTGAAGACGAATATGGTCTAATGTCTACAACTGCCTATTAGTAATGTCGCGAACATCAAATTTTGGGTTGGCGAACGCAAACTTTACCAAATGTTCGCGAATGGGCGAACATCGCCGAACCCCATAGACTTCAATGGGCAGGCGAATTTCAAAACCCAGAGGGACTCTTTCTGGCCACAATAGTGATGGGAAAGTTGTTTCAAGGGGACTAACACCTGGACTGTGGCATGCCGGAGGGGGATCCATGGCAAAACTCCCACGGAAAATTACATAGTTGATGCAGAGTCTGGTGTTAAGCCATAAATGGCATAAATCACCTAACATTCCTAAATTGTTTGGAATAACATGCTTTAAAATATCAGGTATGATGTTGTATCGATCAGGTAGTGTAAGGGTTACACCCGCTTCACAGTAACAGACCAATCTCCTCGTTTAATGCACCGCTAACAACCGCAAACAGTCCCTTTGCACAACCGCAAACAGTCCCTTTGCACAACCGCAAACTCCCCATTTGCACAAGATTGGATACCTTGTCCCGTTCCTTGTCCTCACTGATGTCATTGAAGGTCTCTTCCTCCACCCAGCCACCAAGGGTCCCCGAAAGGTGACAACAAGCCCCCTGGGATGCCTGCTGTGTTTGGTCTTCCACCTCCTCAAAGCCACCTTCCTCCTCTGACTCCTCTTCTTCAGACTCACAGAGTCTGGGGGCTTCCACTGCCCAGCATGGAAGATTATACACAGGTAAGAGTCTGGGGGATTCCACTGCACAGCATGGAAGATTATACACAGGTCAGGGTCTGGGGGATTCCACTGCCCAGCATGGAATATTATACACAGGTCAGAGTCTGGGGGCTTCCACTGCCCAGCATGGAATATTATACACATATCAGAGTCTGTGTGCCAGAGATGCCATTACTTCCTTTTGCACAATTGAGTACAGGTTGGGGATTGCCTTTTGTGCAAAGAAATTTCGTCCGTGTACCTTCCACTGCGGTGTCCCAATAGCTACAATTTTTTTGAACGCCTCAGACTCCACCAGCTTGTATGGTAAAAGCTGGCCAGCTAAGAGTTCAGACAAGCCAGCTGTCAGTTGCCAGGCAAGGGGTTGACTTTGTGACATTGGCTTCTTACGCTCAAACATGTCCTTGACAGACACCTGACTGTGGGCAGATGAGCAGGGACTGCTCAGGGCGAGACACGGAGTGGCGGATGGTTGAGAGGGGGCAAGCAGGGCAGCAGTGGTTGACGTGGCTGAAGATGCTGGACCAGGAGGAGGATGGCGGCTTTGACTTTGTGTGCTGCTTGTACTCATGTGTTGATCCCATATGCGTTTGTGATGTGACATCATGTGCCTTCGCAAAGAAGTTGTACATAGGTGGGTGTTGGACTTCCCACGACTCAGTTTCTTTTCGCAGAGGTTGCAAATGGCATCGCTGTTGTTACAGGCAGACACACCAAAAAATTGCCACACTGCTGAGCTCTGCAATGACAGCATTCTGGTGGTGGCAACAGCATGCGTTGACTGGCGTGCTGTCTGGCTGACCCCGGGTGCCAATGAATGCGGTCTGACTGTGCCACTAGCTACTTTCGATGACCTCCCGCTGCTTCCAACTCGTCTCCTACTCCTCTCTGTCTCCCCATCTGAACTTTCCTCCTGTTCTTCTTCTCTTATAGCGGGCACCCACGTGACATCTACGGACGCATCGTCATCATCAACTGCTTCACTTGTATCTGACAACTCAACAAAGGAAGCAGCACCGGGTACATCATCATCATCATCAGACCGTACGTCCATGTGTGTAATGCTGCCTGACTGGGACATATCCCTGTTATCTACATCCTCTGGCACTAATGTTTGCTCATCACTCATTTCTTCCAACGGATGTGTAAATAACTCTGCTGACGGATCAAGTGAAGCGGCTGTGGTGCTAGTGTTGGTGGTGGCGGCAGGCGGGCGAGTGGTACCTGGAGAGGTGCCCGAAGCTAAGCTGGAGGAGGATGGTGCGTCTAGGTTCAGAGAGGAAGCTGTAGAAGATTGGGTGTCCTGTGTTAGCCAGTCAACCATGTCCTCAGAACTTTTCAAGTTCAGGGTACGTTGCCTCTGAAAACTGGGCATTATTCTAGGGCCAAAGGGAATCACAGCAGCACGACCACGACGGCCCCTGCGGGGTGTCCTGCCTCTGCCTGTCATTTTTTTTTCGATTAGTGGTACTATGCATGCAAGCTACTGTGACACCAGATATGAGTGTCACTGTGCACTGGCAAAAGTTGGCAGGGTAGATGCAATAGGCTTCACACACACGCCTGTAGGCAGGCAATTGCTATTTTAATCTATTACAGTCAAAAAAGTGTTGTTTTATGTCACTGAGCACAATATAAGCTGTGAGCCTGACAGAGGCAGGCAAATGAAATTAGATTACAGGAAAAAAATGGTTGTTTTCAATGTATGTTACACCACCAGGTATGAGTTGTGAAAATAAGCACAATATAAGCTGTTAGGTGTTAGCCTGTCACACACACACGCTGGGAAGCAGGCATAGATTACACACAAAAAATTATAAAATAAAATAAATGATGTTCAAAGTTTCCTCAATGATAAAGTATAGGGGGCAAACCAAAAAGCGCATGTGTTCGCCGTTCGCGGCGAACGCGAACATGCGAAAATCGCAGCGAACAGTTCTCCGGCGAACTGTTCGGGACATCACTACTGCCTATGTGATTAGACAATTGAATACAGTAAGCAGACCTAATTATGATATGTGAATGGGGTGTGTGACAACAGATCAAACATATATATTCTTAACAGCATTATATATGGCTTATAAAAAACAAGTACTCTAATACAGAGTAGTTGAAGTACCTGCTCTGGAGATAACAATTTATAGACATTGCATGACAATTTATAGGTATACAGGAGACTCTGATAGCTAAATACAAAGGTTAAAGATTACAAGGGATATTGAAAAAAGATATCCTATAAGACATGACAAAGCTTCGGACACATGAGGAATTGACGACCATGCTCCGAGAACTTACAGTATTTATAGTGTAAAGGAGATGGGGAAGTGACACAAGAAGTTGAGAGTGTGGTGGCAATTGACCCCATCAGCAGGCAATAAACACTGAAAATGGTGGCTGTGTGTCCAACAGTGACTTCCAATATTCAATATTGGTTTGCATTTGCAACATGTTATGGGTGAATTTGACTCAGTAAACAATGACATAGATCTGTAATCAGTAATTTTAAGAAGGAGGTATCTTTATTTATACAAGGGATGTCCTATGCACAATGATTGCTTCTAGAAAGATTTGAAGGATCTGCTCTGGTCACATAGTCTTACATGGTAAAGAATTGCCAATGTTCCCATGTTTAAAAACTGATGACCAGGGCATAACCACAATGGAAGAGCGAGTATGCAGAGTCTCACAAGAGGCCTGTGGACAGTACCCTTTTCGTGTTGAGGGGCTTGAAACCTTGCAAAATTAGCTTTCATTAAACCATTTTGACTTTCCTTCAACCTTGACAGCTCTTTAATTGGTGTGTGGGGGCACAAGTTGAGAGGTCCACAGTTCACCTAGGAGATAAAGAAACCTTATTAGAGAGTTCACAAGGACATGGATACAATCTCCCGGTTCATTATTATGCATTGGTTTATAAGACATTCAAGGCAGTTTTTCTCTGCTACCTGCTTATAATGTTTAAAGCTTAACAAGTGCTTTTGCTACAATGTTATCTGCCATGGTCTCCTCAGCTAAAATCTATTTAACTCCACCCGTGGTTAAGGGAGGCTTGTACCCAGACACAGAACTTCCCATTAGTATCTCAAATGAAGTGAGGCCTACAGTGTGATTAGGTGAATTCCTAACATTGTATAGTACGACAGGTAAAGCGTCCGTTTTCACTCATTTAGTTAGAATGTCCACTATAACAAGTATGTATGTACTTGTAGTAATGCCATACATGGAGGCATGTGTCCTGCAAGATTTACAGACTTTTGACAATTTCATCAATTTCCTCTACAGATTTCAGATAGGGGTGTACAGTTATCATGACATATGTTAAAATATATTTTACCATCAGTCGATTTACTGAAGTAGTTCAGTAGTAGATCTGGAGGGCGGTTAAGTTGGTGGCGGCTACACAGTTGAATGACCAAGGCGATAACCGCAATGGCAGATAGAGTGCGTATGCAGAGAATCTCACAAGAGAGCTCATTGTTACACAATGTGTTCTTTATCTAAAAAAAAACACAGGAAAAAGTACACTATTGCACAATTTCCTAATAATCAGAAATACAGTCGCTTGCTCAGACACGTCCTGCAAGATTTACAGACTTTTGACTTAATTCATTTAACTTTCCTCTGCAAAGTTCAGATAGGGATGTACAATATCAGTACATATTTAAAATATATTTTACCATCAGTCTCTCTATACTGAAGGAGTTCAGTAGTAGATTGGGAGGCCAGTTAAGTTGATGTCGGCTACATAGGTGAATTGCAACTATTCTCAAGCTTTGAAACTGATGACCACCAAGGGGATAACCAAAATGGCAGACAGAGCGAGTATGCAGAGAGTCTCACAAGAGGGCTCATTGTCACAATGTGTTCTTTATCTGAAAAAAAAAAACACAGTGAAAGTACACTATTGCACAACTTCCAAATTATCACAAAAACATTCGCTTACGTCCTGCAAGCTTTACAGACTTTTGAAAATTTTAATTTCCTTTGCAGAGATTAAGATAGGGATAAAATATATTTTACCATCAGTTTCTATACTGAAGGAGAGTTCAGTAGTAGATGGGGAGGCCAGTTAAGTTGGTGTCGGCTACACAGGTGAATTGCCACTGATCCCACGCTTTGAAACTGATGCCGAAAGGGATAACCACAATGTCCGACAGAGCAAGCATGCAAAGAGTCTTACGAGAGGGATCATTGTCATAATGTGTCGTTTATCTAAAAAAACAAATGAAATGTACACTATCGCACAACTTCCTAATTATCACAAATACAGTCGGTTACGTCCTCTTGCAAGATTTACAGTCTTTTAACTATTTAAATTTTCTCTACAGAGTACAGATAGGGATGTACAATATTAGTACATATATTGAAATATATTTTACAATCAGTCTCTCTATACTGAAGGAGTTCCGTAGTGGATTGGGAGGCTGGGTAATTGAGGCAGTCTCTCTGCTACCTTCTTATGATGCTGAGCAAGTGTTTTTGTAAGTGCTTTAATATATTCTGCCATGATCTCCTCAGCTAATATTTGCAGCTCCTCCCACAGTTAAGGGGAGACTTGGACCCAGTGCACAAGGGTCCTATTAGAAGCTCAAATGGAGTGAGTACTACATGTGATTAGGTGCATTCATAATGTTGTATAGTACCAAATAAAAGGGTGGACCCATTTAGAAACATGTCCACTGGAGACTTGAAAAGGGGTTACACATATTAAGTTCAGGTTTGTGGGGTTGTGTCTCTCTACCAGGGTAATATTTATTTTTACTTACACTGACATGGCACTATTTTTCTTATTGATTGTATGTTACACACACACACACACTGTCTTCAATTTCTACTTACACAGCTAAGATCAAGCTAGTAATTTGAAAAAGAGATGCAGTTGCAAGGAGATCTTGAGGATATATCCCAACGTTTCTAAAATGTTTTGCTCTTATTGTTTTTCTGAAGGAGTCTTGGGTTGCAGATCTGTAGAGTAAAAAAATGTTACAGAACAATGGAGTTTTCAAAGTTATTATTTGTTATGTCACTAAATTGAAGGTTGTGTCTGTGATGGGTCATGGAGACACCTGAAAACCAGTAGTCTTATTCTTAGTCTCTTTAATATAGGCAAAGATTTCATTCACTTCTGGGCTCTAAAGAACAAATAAAAAAACACTGAAATCCATTATTATATAATATCCTGTTTTTGAAGTACCATATTTGATAATGGGCAACATATTTTAGAATGTATAATACAATTTAAGAAAATATAGCCATTAAATACTATACATAATGATACTGTAAAGGGAGTCACCACTTTTGCATTCCCTGCTACTACACAACATGCAGGAAATGCAGAGAAAAAAGGTGCACAAAGAAGACAATGGCTGCCCCAATAAAGCATAACTGTATTTGATAGATAATTAATTAAAGGCTGTATATGTCCATTTAACCATTACCTATGTCTATTTCTTTAAAATATTAAGTATAATGCAAATATAGGACTACAGGGTTCTTTAATGTTTTTATATATCAGACATTAACTTGTAGATATATCTTCAGTCCCTACATCTATATATTAATTAGGCTTTGTGGTGTTATCTATGGTGATATATGATGCTTTCATATCATTATACCAAGGTACTTGGTTAATAGACTGTGGGTAACTGTTTGGGGTTGGTGTATTTTTCTTGAAGAAGTTAGCAACTCACTGAGGCAGCTCTCTCTTCACATAATTACTCAAAATGGATTATATACACACAAAAAATAGCAAAACTAACATACATTAAGGTAACAAAACTTCCTCTTTAATGGGATAAAATGCATATTGCAGATCTGTTTTAAAACAAAGTGCATCCCTGCCACATGAATTAATGTTGAGGTCTGGCCAGCTTAGTTAGAATCTATATAATCAAGCACAAATAAACTGTAAGAAACTTCTTTACTCACCTCACATATGCAATTATAGCTTATATTCATAGTGTGCTACCATTTTCTGCAGAAAGATACAATAAATAGTAAATACATGAGACTTGTGACTATACAATATTAAAAACTTCAGATTCTGTGTGAATTTGTCATGCCGCTTTAAAATAATTAGTGTTATACCAATTGTTATACTGTACTTTTTGCCTATACAATTGACCTAATTATAAAAATGATTAAGCCTTACTTTTATCTATACAAGCTACAAGGTAGAGTTTAGCCTTACCTTTATCTATGCAATCTACAAGGTAGAGTATGCTCCTTTAAGGCTTCCTATATTTATCTTTAAAAGGCCATGTTGTGCAGTCATTCAGTCGTTTCTGACTCTCTCCATGATGACTCTATGGACCCAGCACACCAGGCACATTTTCTGTTGGTTTGTGCCTATCCATAAGGTTTTCTTGGCAAAAATACTGGTAGTGTATTGCCAGTTCCTTCCCGAGTTGAGCATGATTTGTCTGACCATCTTGGGTGATCCTACATGGTCACAGCTTCCTTGAAGTACACAAGACCTTTCACCAAAACATAGTAGTGATCCAGAAGGTGAAAGACCATAGGCACCAAGTTGTTCAGATCCTCATCTCTTGATCTCCTGATATGAATGCCTCTGCCTCCCAACCAAGCTCCTTATATAGGGTTCTGGGCTCTGTGACATCATCTGTTATGACATATCTCTGATGTAAGAAGTCTTTGTTACCTGGAGGGCCCAGCTCAGCCTTGTGATACCAGCCATTAGATAACTCATACAGTGCTTTAGAAATATCCTAGTTATCTCTAAAATATAATGTACAACAGAAGTTTCTTTGTACACACCGACACATACACATAAGGGGGGACAAAATTATCAAAACTTAGAATCCAGAATCATTTTAGAATTAGATAACAGAATCGGATTCACTTAATATACATCAATTTATTATCGCAAACTGTAATTGAGGCATGTAGGACTTTGAACTCTACCCTCCCCTTTTTCAGTGACATAACGCTAACGATCTCTTTTTCCATTGGCTCCATCTGAACCTGTAATCACGTGCTTGCTTAATTGTTTGCTTTCGAGCCCACAACTCCGCCGAGAACTGGTTTATGAAATAGCGTCTCTCGCTCGTAACTCGCAGACCATTCTAATTTAGTATCGAGGTAAAACGACCAAATGTGAAGCACGCAGCACTGACGTGCTACTGGTTGGACTTGTGGCTGGAATTTAATATGGCCTAGACTGTCCTGTTTAAAATCTAGCACCAGTGTGGTCAGACTTTTTCTATATGTTTTTTTCAATAATTAAGCTTGATGGTGAGCAATATGTTATTACATATACATACATAATTTACATTTGTTGGTTTTATAACAAATCATTCTAAACTTATGAGCTTACAATTACTATTAGTAAAATTTTGATATTCATAGATGCCACATTCCTGTTGTTTAAATATAAACTTCTTGTGCAATCATAGTTACATAGTTACATAGTAATTAAGGTTGAAAAAAGACTTTCAGTCCATCAAGTTCAACCTGTTAAGATCTCCTCTGATCTGCAATATGCGGATTAGTTATTAATTAAATTATTGATTAAATAATTATTAATAGTATAGTATTGGAGGATGAATAAAGAGTTAGTCCATCAAGTTCAACCTTTTTAGATCTCTATTGATCTTTTTAATTTGGACTATTTATTATTATTGTTAATTGATCCAGAGGAAGGCAAACATAAAAAAAAAAAACATTGAAACTTTGCCAATTGGCTCATAAGGGAAAAAAAAGCAAAATTCCTTCCTGACCCCAGAAACTGGCGATCAAATTTCTCCCTGGATCAATATTCCTTGCTAGTTATCTAGGATAACATTGAATGCCCTCTTTATTCAGAAATAAATCTAACCCCTTTTTGAAGTTGTCTATCGAATTCGCTGTCACCACCTCCTTTGGTAGAGAATTCCACAGTTTAACCACCCTAACTGTGAAGAACCCTTTTCTTTGTTTAAGGTGAAATCTTTTTTCCTCTAACCTCAACGGATGTCCTCTTGTCAGTTGAAAATCTCTTGCTACAAAAAGTTCACTTGACAAAGCCTTATATTGACCCTGGATGTATTTATATAACGTAATCATATCTCCTCTTAGACGCCTTTTTTCTAGTGAAAATAAGTTTAATTTTGGTAGTCTTTCTTCATAACTTAGCCCCTCCATTCCCCTTATTAGTTTTGTAGCCCTTCTCTGTACTTTTTCCAGCTCTAAAATGTCTTTTTTATGAGGTGGTGCCCAAAATTGTACTCCATATTCCAAATGAGGGTGTACTAGAGATTTGTATAGTGGCAGAATTATATCTTCTTTCCTGGCTTCTATACCCTTCCTAATACATGCTAATATTTTATTTGCCTTTGCAGCCGCTGCTTGGCTTTGAGCGCTGTTACCTAGGTGGTTGTCCACTAGTACTCCCAAATCCCTTTCAATATCTGATACCCCGAGATTTGCTCCATTAAGATTATAGATTGCTTGGCTATTGTTCCTTCCCAAATGCATAACCTTACATTTATTTGTATTAAATCTCATCTGCCATTTAGCCGCCCATTTCTCTAATTTATGCAAATCCTTTTGTAGGGAAAGTACATCATTATCTGATTTTATTACCTTGCACAACTTAGTGTCATCAGCAAAAATGGAGACACTACATTCGAGTCCTACTTCAATGTCATTAATAAATATGTTAAAAAGGATCAGAGTCTCCTTTTACCTAAAGAAGATCACCAGAAATAAAACTGGTAGATCCCACAGCAGCATAATTGTACATAAAAGGTAATATATTACATGTTGTATTATTTTATCTTCCATGCTAAAAATATTTTGGATATTTTCAAGTATAGTTCTTTAAAATACTGTATTTTAAACAGATGGCCCCTTTTAAGAAAATACTGGTCTTGTAAAATTGGTATTTTCATAATGACGCCTGAGGATGAGCTTTTGTGTTCACCAAAAAGCAAGAATCTCTCCCTCCTCATATATATATATATATGTATATTTATTTATTTATTTATTTATTTATTATTATACTTATTTAAATATATATACATTTCTACATGGATATAATTATTTTCTTTTTATACATATATTTTTTTATTGTGAAAAGAGAGATTGCAAATAAACAACACCAGTTTTTTAAATGCACTTCAGTATAACTGATAACAGTAAAAGAAAACACAATTACATTTTTATAATACAACATTTTCCTATTTACTATATCTTTTTACTGTAATTCTTTTCTCCCTTTCTTAATTCTAAAAATTACAAATCTATGATTATAAACATTTTATATAGTAAATGAATAATATTTTTTAGAACAGTATTTATCTTTTTCTTCTGCTTTTTATGTCAGATATTTTACATAACCAAACCAAATATTTAAGTGTAATATTGTAAACATTTTATATAGTAAGGGCCTCATTCTATTATCGGCCGTAAATCGGCCGTAAGGCTGCGATTCCTTGCGGGGGTTCAGTTAACTCGCGATTCTATTATACGGCCCCGCAAGGATCTCCTTTTACGGCCGGCCGCATATCTTGGAACCGGCCGTAAGCTGTGAAATATAAAAACTCAAAAATAAATTCAAGCCTGCACTGTACAGCTCTGTAAATGCTAGGGATCATATTGGGGGATATGAGGATTAAAAGAAACCCACTCTCAAGCTTGCACATCAGCCCAAACCAGAGTTCAAATTAACTGTTTATTTTCCGGCTGCGGCGTGGGCGTGTCTGAGGTGCTCCAAGCACTCTGGACTTTTTACATGGATATTTTACGTATATAAAAAATAAAATATTTTACAGATTTGAGTACAGGATAATTATGTGCTATTTTTTCTAACACCTAAAATCCCTTTATAGTCTTCTCAAAGTGCAGGATGGCTTTATTTGAGCTATTTTATGTGCTTAATTGGTGCTAGCGAGACCTCTTTCCTGCAAGTAAGCTGCGGCTCGTTTTTAGCCTTGCAGAGAGGTTTCCCGGAGCAATTGAATTGCAAATCTCTTGCGGCCGTTTTAGATCAAAGGCTTTCCTCCGGCGCGAGCGGCCGCAAGAGATAGCAAGGCACCGGCCGCAAGCCTGCCGGAATCCCCGGCCGTAAGGCAATAGAATAGCAGAATAGCTTGCGGCCGGTCCTTGCGGCCCCGCAACGGCTGCGGCCGCTAATAGAATGAGGCCCTAAGTACATAACATATTATTCATAAACCTTTTTTATTTCACCTTTTTCTTAACTACTTCTGTTTATAACCAGATTTACAGCTTAATATTTGTATTTTGTGAGCGTTATTAAACTCTTTAATTTACTTTAGCATAGTTTTAAAATGTTGAAATAATAGCTTCAGGTCAGAGGAGAATTAATGCGGAGCCTTGTTTTCATCCTGTTTCAGAATTTTTACGAGCAGTTGAGGCACGCGGAACTTAGCCTGCAATGAGCACCTAAGGCGCTTATTGCACTGAGAGCCTCGCAAAACGAGGTAAGTAGTTGAGGCACGCAGTTGGTTCAAACGCGTAACTCCAAAACACTGTAAAAGACAATGTAAACACACCAGTGCTCTTTGAAATATGGGGAAAGCATCGAGAGGCATTACAACTACTTGCACAATAATCCACAAATTAAAAAAAGCATTTTAAAAATATATTTTTTTTCAAACATTAAACTGATGCCATATAAACCCTTCCTTACTCACAGAGGCTCTAGTGAGGACCCTAAAATATAAGTATAGTTGCATATACATCTAGCTCATCACATCTACATGTGGGAACACAAATAGTGGCCATGTTTCACCGCCACATGGCATATATCAGGTACCCAGTGAACATTTTATTATTTGTTGTTCAGTCCTGCAGTTGTGTCTGACTCTGTGTAACCCTGTGGATTGCAGTACATTCAGCTATGTCTTTATTATTATTATCACATATATAGTTGTCAGTGTTGGCACTTGCGTCTCTCGAGCGAAGTGAGGTGAGCGGTTGACGCACACACGACTTAGGCTGCAATGAGCGCCCAAGGTGCTAATTGCAGTGTGAGCCTCGCAAAGCGAGGCGAGTGGTTGAGGCACGCAGGACTTGCTGCAAAGGCTGCAAAGGGAGCCGAGGGCGCTCATTGCACTGCGAGCCGCGTAAAGCAAGGCGAGCAGTTATAGCACGTGGGACTTAACCTGCAATAAGCACCAAAGGCAGTCATTGCACTGCGAGCCTCGCGAAGCAAGGCGAGTTGTTGAGGCCCGCAGTTGGTTCAAACGCGTAACTCAAAAAAGCTGAAAAACAACCAAAATACTTTAAGAAAATAATAACACACTCTCAGACAGCATAGGGGGAGAGCCAGGAAGCCTGGGAGTAAAGTTGCCAACTAATTGTAGCCATATTTTGCGTTTTTCGTTGAACGTAAATCGGCTAAGAGAGGAAAAAAATGGCGGAAAAAAAACCCATTAAAATTCTGAAACAGGATGAAAGCAAGGCGCTCATTGCACTGTAAGCCTCGCAAAGTGAGGCGAGCAGTTGAGGCATGCAGGACTTAGGCTGCAATGGTGTAACTCGAAAACACTAAAACTCCAAAACACTGAAAAACAACCAACATACTTAAAAAAAAAAATACCTCTCACACACAGCACAGCGGGGCAGCCAGGAAGCCTGGGAGTGAGATGCAAATGTATTGGAGCCATATTTTGCGTTTTTTGTCGAACGAAAATCAGCTAAGCGAGGGAAAAAATGGCGGACGAAAAACGTAAAAATTCTGAAACAGGATGAAAACGAGGCTCTGCAACGCCAGGCATGCAGAACTTAGAAAATACACGACGCTGAAGACAGTAACACTTACACTAACAACCCCAGGCACGCAGGACTTTGAAATTTAAACCAACGCAGGTGCTCAGAGGTGCAAAAGCCTCACATTGTATGGGAAACAGCATTGCCAGCCTTTTCCCCGTCATTTTTGATGGGCAATTTCCTAGTTATATATAATATTTAGTATTATATGATATCTAATGTTATTATGATTATTATTCTTTTTATATGTATTGATCTATTGCATGGTAGCTAGGGCTCATTAATTTACATATATAGGAATATGACACAAATTTGATGCATGTGGATGTCCCATAACCCCAACCATTGAAAACGAACTGACACGGTTAGAACGGTATAACAAAGCTTTACTTTATACACAGACCACAATCAGAAATGGACAAGACTGTGCATTAATATCATGGCTGTTGTCCCGAGAGAGCAAGAGGCTATTATTGGGAAAAAGGGAATACCTACGGGGGTAATGTCATAGTCCAAATAAGTATTGATGCATACCACCTAAAAGGATCACGTGTGGTCACTATACCACTGCAACCGGAATCTGATGAAAAAAAGGTTTATCACACGTCACTCAATTTAATTGAAGAAACCATTAATGTGCATAGCACCTACAACTTGTCTAGATCTGAACAATGAAACAGATGATTCAACCTCTGGACTGTGTAATCCAATCCAGTTTCACACATACAGTGTGGTGACAAAAACAAAAATCTGAAAGAAAAGTGGTCAACTAAAAAAAGGCAGAGGAGGATAAAAAAATGTTATTACAATGCATGTACAGTACAGTGCTAAATACTGTAACTAACAATCAACCAACTCACCTGATTCCCATCTGCAAGCATTACTAACTATTAGCTAGGTTTCTGGATAATTAGAAATATGAGAAAATACCCATTAATTCAGAGAGGACACAGCAAGATTCAATGTTACTTACATCAGACCCAAGGATCTGTTCTCAGACTGATATCAGGATCACATGCTTCCCTAGTGCATATATCAATGCTAGCTGTCATTAACATGCCTTTGTGAAACTTTGCAAGTCCACCGCCATAGCGGTATTAGTCTACATTTAAGCTTACAACAATCATGACTTAGATATCTGGCTATATGATAGCTTTAAGATTGTGGGAGCTACATGTTAAGGGGGTGCTGTCATTGAAGGAATGTCTACCTGAGAGGCACTGGGAAAACCCTCCACCTCATAATTACTCCACAATGCTTGCAGATGTAGGAGATGCCTTCATGGACCTGAATTACACCTCATACATTTCTTCCACAATGCTTGCAGACACAGAAGATGCATTCATGGACCTGAATTGTATCTAAAACAAAAAAAGAGAAAAAAACTAAACATACAAACTAAGGCCTGAAAAAATCATAGGGACTGCAACATCTCCTCTGAACAGCATTCCTCAGTGACCATCAATTGGTGACATGTTAAACAGAACCCTACGTGTCCACAGAGAAGAGGATCATGGACCATGGGATGGGAGGTAGCCATCTACATAAAAAATATCACATAGCCCAAGATCCAAGGCTCTGTAGCCAGGTTAGATTAGGTTAACAGTGTGACCAATAGATTGTCACAGAGGACTGCTGTTGATAAGGCACAAACATATGCGCAGCCCTCCTCTGCCTAGCCACAGAGCCCACATCATCCGCGGCTGGCCACTGTCTCACTGCTGCTGGTGGTGGTGGTGGTGGTGGGGGGGTGTGCAGGGGGGCAACCCCTCGGGAGGCAGCGGCACTACAAGTGGCGGTGGTGTAGGCATGGTGGGAGGAGAGGAGGGGCTGGGCTGCGGGGGTCCAGGGGATGCCTCGGGGGTAGAGCAGGCTGGGCTGGGGACAAGTCCAATCCTTAGCAGCCCAGCCAGGAATGACTCAGTCATCAGGTGGTTCCTCTTCTCCTCCCTATTGCGCCTTGCCAGGCTGCACATGAGCTCTGCATGTTTGACGGAGATGCTGGCCTGGATCCCCCTCAAGACACTCCAGTTGCTGGAACATGATAACCAGCATCTCTGCCTGCGCACCCTGTCTTGGTGGTGGTGGATATGGTAGGGTCTGGGGAACGCTGGAGCCTGGGGCGAAACTTGTGGTGGTGTGGGTGGGCCCGGAGGTGGTGGCTTTTCTGGTGTCCATATATCCAGTTGGTGGGCCCTATCAAGATTTGCAGTCTTTGGAGGAGGGGGATAGTGAGGTGAAATCCCAGCGGGGTTGCCAGAGGTACAGAGGGTATGTAATTAGTATGATGAATAATACATTGTTATGTGTTCATTCCTAACTAACTGACATCTAGGCTTGAACATGGATGATTCTCATAATTGCAACTCAGATTAACTATCATATTCTAGATTTGATCCAATTTTGAATGGACTCTCTATTGCTTAATTACTGTTGTTGTGCCCAGGAATGACAGTGATTTAATGATGCATCCATCTATACCTTGTTAATTCCATGGAGCTGACATGTTAGTGTCCTTGTTGGTCATCATGTACATGTGTAGAGTGTGTGATGCACATGTGGTGGCATGTTGGTGTATGTGATATTCACCTGCCATGGAGGCCGGGTCCTGCTGGTCCACCAGGCCTGAAGCTCCAGTGGCATGGAACGGTCTCAGAAGGTCCCTGGCGACCCTCTCCCACTAATTATAGGTCACAGTCTGGTTCTTGTCCTCCTTAGCCATCATCCTCCTCACCTTGGCCCTGATGTCATCAAACCGGTGCTTGACAGACCTCGCATGCATTGGCGCTGTGCCTACTGCTGTCACCTCAGCTGCTACTTCCTTCCATGCCTGAGCTATAGGCCCTGGCCTAACTTTCTCCCCCTGTAAGAATCACGAGGCGGGCACGGATAGCACAAAGAAGGCCCACGTTCTCCCGGTGCGTATCATTTTGGGCCTTGTGCTTGCCCTTAGCCTCTTGCCCTTTTGCCTGTGGATAGGGATCCTCACCTCCCTGACCTGTCCCCGATGCTTGTCCCTTCCTTGAAATACCCCCCCCCCCCCCTGGGATCCCTCTCTCTGGGATTCCCTCTGTCCCTCTCCTATTTGTGCCTGATGCTCGAGCCCCCCTTCTACCACCCACCTCCATCTCCTCTGCACTCACATCCTTATCCTCCTCTCCCTTCTCCTCACCCTCCTTCTCAACTTCCTCTACCTCCTCCTTTCCCTCCTCTCCCTCCTCGCCTCCCTCCTCCACCTCCTCTCCCTCCTCTTCCTCCTCTGCCTCCATCACCACCTTCATCTCCTCTCCCTCCTCCGCCTCACTACTCACCTCCTTTTCCCCAACTCTACTCCCCATGACTACATCTCTCTCCTCTCTCTCCTCCTAACCTCTCCTTTTCTCCTCCTCCCCAACTCTCCACTCCTCTTCCCTCCTCTCCCCTTCCTCCATAATAACTCAAATGTAAAATAAGTATAAATAAAAAAACTGTATATGTTCGTTGGAAGAAATTTGTGTGCTATGTGTTATTAATAACTGTTGGGGAATGGGGTGTGGGGGATGGGATGGGGGGAAGAAAAATTTGTGTGCTATGTGTTATTAATAACTGTTGGGGAATGGGGTGTAGGGGATGGGATGGGGGGGGGGGGGGGGTCGGGGGGCAGGGGAGAGGTGGCCTAGCTATATATGTCTCTATGTGTGTTCTTTAAATTATGTGTATTGTAAATATGTGGCTTCTAATTTATGTGGCCATTAGTCTCTCATTGGAGGATAGCGGAGCTCTTAGGACACTATAAATCCTGTCCAATCTAAGTTCTTCTGGACTTAGATCTGGTAAAATTTTGACACATAAATCTTTCATGTATAGAGGTAGATCTTGTAGCGACTCCAATAAATTACGTATGCAAATGTTTGGCATTCGAAATCTATTTTCTTGATCATCTTGTATGATTTTAAATTATTTTTGTTCCTTTTTAATCTTAATCAGATCCTTTTCCATTTCTATATGTGACTTAAGAAGGTTATTACTGTATATTTGTCTTCTAATTCGAAAACTTTGGTATTCAGTGCTTTTATTTCTGTTTTTAATTCCACGGAATCTCTTTGTATCGCAGCTGTAATTTGTAATCTGAAAGAGGACATTAATTGTTTCAAGTCTTGAATATCTGCTTTAGTGCTGGGTGTGAAAGTCTCTGTTCCACTGTTTGGTAATTGTTTATCTGGAGTAGTGAGGCGTTGGGAAGAATGCACAGTTTGTTTGTAATCTTGAATCTTCTTTTTTGAAGAATGTCTCTTAAAGACTCCATCCATCTAGCCTGCTTTATTTGTTCGTTCAGTTAGGTATTACTGAAGAAGTTATAATTGCAGTTTGCAGCTAGATGGCAGTAGCATACACAGAAGTTGTAAACTTCAGTTAGATATTACTGAAGAAGTTATAATTGCAGTTGGCAGCTAGATGGCAGGAGAGTACACTGAGAAGTTGTTAACTTCAGTTAGGTATTACTAAAGACGTTATAATTGCAGTTGGCCGCTAGATGGCAGTAGACTACACAGAGAAGTTGTAAACAAAGAGATTAATTCTTACTGTGCTATCTTTTTTCACAAGAAAAACAATTATTTCATCTTCAAAGCAATTGTTTAGTTATTGCCTTATAAAGCTGTGCTGAAGTAGTCTGTATTAATAGTTCACATAAAATGTATATGTTATATCCTTATTATTTGAGAGATAAGCTGTTGGGTCTTCTCTTGATCAAAATCCACAATTATACAGCTTATTGAGTGTACAATCTCCAAATTGTTACAAAGAATAAATAAATAAATAAAAAAAATTCCAGTGTTAAAACAAAGACCATCTATATTAAACAAGAATTACATCACATATAAATCATATTTATATCCCAAGGTGTTTTTCTTCATGTATCCCTTTTTTAAAATATACTGAAAATATACAAAAAAATTTAATTAACATAATCAATTATTCAAAACTACCGCTTCTGCAATTGCATACTGTAGATTGTTTTACAGACGTTTAAGGGCTCGATGACATGGTTCTGGTAGGAATTCCAGTAAGGCTGACTTGGCCCTATGAGAGTATTCCAAAGCAAACTGTCTTAACATATACTTGTAGGAAATTCAGAACCAGAAGTCTAGTCACATAGCAATGCCATGCAATGCTTCCTAGTACCTAACTTGACACTCTCCCACCCTTCTATCCATAACAACCTCCTTCTATGGTGGGGCTAATGACCCATCCTCCTATGTCTTGTTATCTCCTCATCTATAATATGAGCCCTGTCCTGCAATACCCATTAGCCTCCCCTAGCTACCCTATAAAACCATATCAGTTTGGTAGGGCTATAACTGTAGATTTGGATATTCTCTAGCACAGGAGGTCAGTGTAGGATTTTTTGTATATATTAAGGAATAAGTAGCAGGTTCACAGTACTACCACAATAACCTTTTAGGGATTTGAGTAGTAGGCTACAGCACTATGCACTTTGTTTTGCTTTTACTTTTACAATGAATTAGCACTGTGATATATATGAAATATTTTTAGCACTTTAAAGATGGGGATTATATATAAGAATATTTTTGCATTGAATTGGGATTTGTAATTATTGATGAGTTTAAGATACATTTTAAGTAATTTAATTTATTTACATATCTGTACCATAGATAGGTGACTAAGTTCACTCATAATTACACATATTGATTAGTTAAGTGGTAGCAATTAATTTGTTATCCATATGTTGATTTGGATATTACTGATGTATATTTGATTGTTCTACGGTTACAGCGAGGTATATTGTTGGGAACAGCCTCCTTTATTTTTAGGTTTAGGTTTCTGTGTTGCTTAATCATTTGATCAAGTAAAAGGTAAACTTATTACTGGTAATTTAATTGATAAGGCATGAGCTGGTTTGAAAAGGAAGTTCTTTCTTCTCAATTTTGAATTCAGATTGTATTGTATACTTCTGTAGCAGCTTTACTGTGCCTGATAAAAAACAAACTGGTTATCTTAATGACTCTTTCAGGCAAGTTGCCCTTTTTTAAAGAGATTACTATAAATGTTTGCTTTAATATTTTCCCATATTATTATCACATGGTGATCCTATTTTGAGGCACACTGTGTGGTTCACCAATCTGGAAACACACAGTCACCATCTCAAGTACACCTGTGGCCCTGGCAGTAGCACGACAATCGTTTCCCCTTAAATTGGACAACTTATTCTGTAACAAATGGAATACTCCATGATTTTACCTAAATAAAAAGTTTTGAGGCAGGATCAAATGGAAGGCATCATGTGGACCTCAAAGCTATTTTACACGTTCTTGCAAAGCAAGGCTACTTTTGGATTTGTACCTGGTTGCCCAGTCAAAACTATTAAGACTGTGGGGCACAAGTGGTCATCCAACAGCCCAGGGAAAATGTGTAAGGTCTTCTCTTCAGGCAGTCCCTAAATGCAAGGATATTCTGCAAATACAAGGATCTTCAGAGGCTATACTGCATTGAAAAAAGCTTTGCATCTATTCTGGCAGACACCGCTGAGTTTTGAGGTTCTATGCATATCAGCGCCCAGCTTCCCACAAGGACCAGTAGCCACCCATCAAATGTTACAGACTGTAACAGACTGAGTCCCATGCAGATTCAGCAGTAATAATCCCAATAATAACGATTATTATTCCCTCAGAATGAAACATACACATCAATTATGTAGTTCAAAATGCCAAAAAACATGCACACCCTGTCCAAGCATGTCCCATCATCACACTTCACCTTACGGAGGGGGTCAGCCCCCGGGGCCATATTAGGAATTTCCTTCTTGCTCTATGTATTTTGCAGGGGATTTTTTGATGCCTGCTTGTCCAGGAAGAGAAAAAATTCAAGCATTATGGTTAGTTTTGTTGCCCTTCTCTTAGAGAGATCTAATAACAAGAATGGAGGGGCTAAGTTATGAAGTTATGAATAAGGCTTTGTCAAGTGAACTTTTTGTGCCAAGAGGTTTTCAACTGACAGTAGGACATCCTTTGAGGTTATAAAAAAAAAATACACATTAAAGAAAGAAACAGGTTCTTCACAGTAATGGCTAATCTGTGGAATTCTTTACCTAAGTAGGTGGCGACAGCGTGTTCAATAGATAACTTTAAAAAGGGGTTGAATATAATTTTGAGTAAAAAGGTCATTCAGGGTTATCCTGGATTTTAGAGAGGGAGTATTTATCCAGGGTGGAGTCCGATTGCCAGTATTTGGGGTCAGGTAGGAATTATTTTTTTTTCCCTTTTGAGACAATTTTCCTTCCTCTTGATCAATTAACAATTAATAATTAGTCAGAATACTGCAGATCAGTGGAGATCTTAAAAGGTTGAACTTGATGTACTAAAAGTATTTATTCAACCTCAATTACTATGTAATTATGTAACTATATATGGCATGGGACTTGCCTTCCTCTGGATCAATTAGCAACTAATCGGCATATTGCAGATCAGAGAGATCTAAAAAGGTTGAACTTGATGGATTAAAGTATTTTTTCAACCTCAATTACTATGTAACTATGTAACTTAGATGTGTGGTGAGTCTTAGATCTTTTCCAAAAAGAAAGAATCCATCCTTGACATTTATGAAAGATGATTCAATTGAGTTCTATGGATTAAATAAAACAATAAAACTTTTTTTATCAATTGCAATTAAACCAATACTGAATGCACCGATTAATTTACTAAATCCTTGAAGTCATAAAAAAGTATTTATACTAAGTTATGCTTGTGGTATATTCCAGCAAGTTTTCACAACAAATAAACTTTAGAGGGTACGCTCTATGTACGTGCAATAACAAAAATAATTATTCAACAAAATTCAAATGCAAAATTATTTGTTGGAGCTACAAATACGTTATAAATACTGATCAATGTTTATGTTGTTTTTCAGAATATGTATAGATCTAATGCGAAAACTCCAACCTTACGGGAGCCTTCTTAATACGGAGTTTTTTAAAATTGCCCACATTTGCTTTCATAGAAACATATTTGGTAAAATAAATTAAATAGCATAACATTTATTTTTATTTAACTTCGAAAGATTAAATATTAATTTATTAATTATTACATTACATTGCATAACTCCTTGCAATTCAGATAGATGCCTTTGCAGTGCTATATTTGATAAGCTTATATGCAATTATTTGACATATTTATGTCCATTCAATTTTTTTTGTTCCATAATGTACTTACTATGGACGTTTTGACTCTTTTGTTTAGCTTAACTCCCGGCTCGCTCTTTCTTTCTATATTCCATATAGTGGATAACTCCCACAACACATTTTTTCATATACATGATACATACAAAATAACTTTAATTAAATCAGATTTTATTCCCATTAAATTCTAATAATTTTACATATGAAAAAACAATAGCCACAATATATTGTTAAATATTTTTACGGATTTCAGAAGAGGGAATTTTTCCGATCTGCACAGAGTGCTGTGAAAAAACTCTTAAAATGATAACCGCACAAAAGTGAAATATTTGCCCTGGAATTGTTTATAAAGTTCAATTAACAGTGCTACAGAAATAAAACATACAAGTTCAAAAACCTACCTTTATTACATTGTGCTCTATGTTTAACATGTTAATCAATTAATTCTAAGTAATGACATAAAATGGCGTACTTGTAGTATATCACTTTTTCGGTTTAATACCAGTTTGCATCATTTAGAAGTATTCAGTTCAGTTGTTGTTTTTATATTTTGTTGGCACCACATTGTAAATATAGATCACATCATAAACCATAAAGTAAATATTGGGCTGAAAATAATTTTATATAAAATGGGTACTGCATTTATGAAAATACTATTTTGACGTTTATTTTAGACAATTTTGTAGCTTTGATTCACACATTTGTTTTAATAAAAATGAAATCTTTAGTTGTGTACAGGCATATTAATATAAAAAAATCAAAGTGTTTTATATTTCCTCTGTGCCCTAAAAAGCTAGCATGAGAAATATATTTCAAGACCATTGATAAAATGCACCCCTTATTCCATTTTGGGTTCTAAGTAACATGACTGTAATTATACATTCACTACTGCTCATATTACAACAAGGTTGATTGTCGAAACAGTAAAAGGTTAAAACGATGAATTTATTTTATGCTTATTTCAGGCTTTTCCTCTGATCTTTGATCATTATCCATTCATGTTATCTTTTTTGTATCTTTTTGATACAATATTATATTTCATTAATATAAAGGTATATTACATGAATAAAAAGGAAAGATATATTTTCTGCTGCACCAGGTCCAAGGCTGCTGAGTTTGATACAACCATGTCCCACAGAAGGTGTAAATGTTACATGCAAGTAATCATGTAAATCTGATATCATGGTTTCTTCACTCTTTAACAGAAGTGGCTAGCACATTAGTTAGCACTTTCCTTTATTCCTTTGGTGGTGGTAGTTCTTTGGTTCCTTCTCCTTCTGGTGGTTCGACAGCTTCTGCCTCTGATTGTAATGTTTTCTCAATTTTAGTTACTCGCTGTTTAAGTTTTTGTTGTGCTGAATCGTACTCAGCCAAAAGTCTAGCAAATTTAGTTTGCAGATTGTCTACTAAACCTTCCATATGAGCAACTTTCTCTTCAATATCCTTGGGATCGACGCCTGAATTGGCAATATCTAAATCAAGTAGACCATCCTTCATAAGAATCTGCCTCCCTTTTTCTTCCAGCATAGCTTTAGCATCTGGATACTCAGTCAGAGCTTCCATTAGGTCATCTTTAGAAAGGCAAAAGAGATCTGAATACCCAATACTCTTAATGTTAGCTGTTCTTCGATTACCAGCTTTACTTCCCTTAATGTTCAATATACTGATCTCCCCAAAATAGCTGCCGTCACTCAAAACTACAAATTGTGTAATCCCATCATCAGCTACAACAGCAAGCTTCCCTTCTTTGATGATATACATTTCTCTCCCAATATCTCCTTTCCTGCAAATGTAATCTCCAGGGCTATAAACTTGAGGCTGCAGTTTTAAGACCAATTCAACCAAAAGTCCAGCTTCGCAGTCAGCAAAAATACGAACTTTCTTTAACGTGTCAAGGTGAACATTAATAGCAATTTCTGCTCGTAACTTGTCAGGTAAATATTTCAGAACATCTCTCTCATCTACAGCTTTTTTATTTGTCCACAAGTAGTCAAACCATTTGATAACTCTCTTTTCTAAATCTTTGCTCACTTTTCTGAAGTGCATGTACTGTTTGATAGCATCAATTCTCCCCTGAAATTCAGCTCTAGCTGCATTCATATTTGAAATCATGGAACCAACATTACCGACGATAGTAGCGAAAATCAATACTCCCACCAAGAAGTCAGCAACAACAAACCAGAATTCAGAATCTCTCACTGGTGGTGGGGTTTCACCAATAGTAGTTAGGGTCAGGGTTGACCAGTAAAGGCTGTAGACATATTTTCTAGCTAGACGTCCGTATTCTGGATCTGAGACGTTAGGGTAGACCCATGTATCTTCACCAAACCCTATAGCTTTGGAAATAGAATAGAACACACAAGCATTCCAGTGAATAATGATCACAATGTACATGATGAGGTTAGAGATCCTGAAGATGTTAGGGTAATTGGTCCTTGTTTCTGTCCGCTGGAAGAACTCAAACATGCGAGATATCCTTAGTAATTTGTTAAGCCTTAGCTCTGGGTAGTTCATTCCAAATTTTAAATACAATATGTCTGTTGGTATGATAGATAGAACATCCAGCCTAAATTGCGTAGTCTTTTTGTATTTTTCTCTGAGTTTTCCTTCATCTTTGACCAGCAAACCTTGTTCCAAATATCCTTAAAATAAAGTATAAAATAGGCAAATAATTAGGTTGACAATTATTTATTGGCTTCCTATTTTTATTTGCATGTTCTTACATGTGTACATACATGCATCTGCACATACAACAACAAAAAACACATTTTCATAATTTGTCACATGCAAAGTATTGTGTTGTATAAGGAACTTTTCACCAATATTCAATATTATGAATTATCATATTGAAGCTTTTCATCTCTAAAAGATGTTCATAATTGGAGAGAGTAGGCACTGTTTAGGCACAATTTTGTAATTTTCAAGGGACAGTTTACATTGCATGACTTGAATTTTTGTGCTCAAAGTCTCAACTAGGGTCTGGCAACTGTTATTATGAGTACTCTGGTGCAGGGGTGTTGGAACCGGGGTAGATAAATCCCCACCCCCCCCCCTCCAGATTATATGAACAGGGGACACAAAAAATGGCAAAATTAAACTTAATCATGCATTAACAGATTTGGCCACTAGAGGACACTATATGTGTGTGTCTTTGTGTCTGTATCTCTGTGTGTCTGTGAGTGTGCTTTTGCCACCTGGGGCTACCCCTGAGTTTGACGGCAGGGGGGCCCTCAAACACAGGGGTAGCCCAAGGAAGCAAAAGCTCAAGCAACACCACTGAGTAGTGGTGAAAATCTTAGATTTACCGAATGTGTATTCAATAACTGGTAGCATAACTCAAAGTAGGTTATTAAAAAAGGTGGTGCAGTTTCCAAATAAAAGATATGAGATGTGAATGCTCTGACAGGACATCTATAATACTGTCAGCCTTGACAAAGTACTGAAATGTGATGGTGGTGTTTCTCACAAAAAGATAATACTGTCAAAGCATGAAATGGTTAATATAAACTGTCTGGACTAGTGACACATAGTATTGGTAAAACTGTCTAGGATCCAGCACTGATAACAATGTCGAGGAGTCAGGACCATTTCAATATTTTCAGATTGTGCTGTTTTTAATAGATTTCTACTCATCCACATTTAGCTAATTGGAATAGGGAAGTTATCCAATTTACAGTGATTTTAGCAATGAACTGTATAATATTATTCAGAAGAGGGATTGGCCCATAACATTTGTACTTGACTAGAATTTTTCCTTCCTTAGGTAGGGCTATAATTGCCATATCTATATAATTTAGCCAATCCTTGAGGGCTGTTCTTGATTTTTTAAGTTGATATGCCAATATTTTCAATGTCCTATTTTTACGCGTGATAATTACACTTAAAATATAACATGCTAGAAATGTAAACCTTTTTTCTGCTTTATGTGTACATTATCCTATACTGCTTTTACATGACTCTCACTAATATTTAGCGTGCATTTGTAAAGATCTGCAGCCACTCCCTATGGACCAAAACATAACGGATATCTGAATCACTTGCTAAACCTAAGTGAGTGCATGTAGAGGCCCTCACTATTACTAAATGTGTACCCTTCCCTGGCTCCATGATCCCTAACCCATGAGCAGAGCTGGTTTTACCATTAGGCAGAACAGGTAGGTGCCTAAGGCCTATTAAGGACCAGGCAGTTTAAGGAACTTGGTGATAGGGACCATGGGAGGCAACAAAACTTAGGGACCACCATGGTGGGAAAATTAGGTTAAGGGACCATGGGGATCCTCATAAACCACATGGGGATAGGGGTAGGGCCCTTGCAGACTATATTATAAGGGCCCACATGGAGATTGATAGCCCTTGTCCACACAGGGAAGGGAAGGCCTACGTAGGGGTTATGTATAGGAGTTTTTTATGCTGATTAAACCCTTCTCTAAGACTCTCACATCTGGATGAAAGATAAAAAAAACAAGAGCACCATGTAATAGCATCACAAACTTTCTTGTAAAACTCTTGCAAGGCATAGGCAGCTTAGCAAGTATTTTTTCACCTGGGATGCATAATCAAGGCTTTCGTGTTTTTTATTTTGCACATTTTAAGATTTTAATCACCAACTTAAACAAATGTTGATGCACTCAATATATATATATATATATATATATATATATATATATGCAAAAGTTATAAAAAACTTACATAAAAATTGGTAATTGAAATGGGAAGAGTATTTTAAACCAAATGATGATCCAATTTAGTTTTATATTTTTCTCACTGTGAACAGATGTACCCACAGATAACTTTTCATATGCTATTCCGTAGACTAAGATATAACATCTTCATACATTCACTCAAACTTTTAGTACATGTAGCATTGCATAGTCATAGTGCTACAGCATTTTTTTTTAGATGAGTCCATATGAGATATGATGATACTTTGCAAATATGTCCATTTGCTTACCTGTTCTGGTCCTTACAAACATGTCTGCAATATAGATGATGTCAGATGTATAATCGAGAACATACCAATATTCCAAGTAGTCTTGTTGAAGTTCATCAAAACAGGCTCTGCAAATAAAAAAATAAACTATCAGAAGTATCCTCAAATAAATAAGTGCTTATTTTATTAACTTTAACAGCGTTGTGAGACGCAATTTGGTTTTTCTCAGATATATAACAGTGAAAATCAAGAACAAGAAGAACAATCGTATTGACTCGCTAACAAGGCTTTGTAACATTAAGATTTATAGCTGTACAAAGGGTAAAACTAACAAGCCAATAGATAATTAGAATAAGTTAAGTTCATCTACATAGCAACACCAGTAATTCAAAATAGTTATTGCAGTTTAATAATTCATCCAGTCTATAGATTTTCATGGGGTAGCAAGTCATTTGAGTTCTGGCTAATAAATATTGAGGAAACAAGAGAAGACAGTAGATGTTGAGCCTGTTAGTTTGCTAAAATAATCCATACATTTAGAGTTATACTTCCATAACATTAGCTAGTTGAAAGCTACACCTTTTAAATCAATATTTCTTTATTAGTCATTTTAAAATAATTCAATCCAATAACAAAAGAAAAGACAACAGCTTAAAATGTTCGATCCTTGGAATTGTCCAAGTGTTAGATTTATATGACACTGTAATCTTTAAAGAGATTATACATTTGAACTCTTAATAACTAGTGTTATCTTGTCAAGACACTGTTATCATAGATTTGCCCTTTATGTTTTTTTGGTTCAATTAGTTACTCTTATTTTCCTATAATATAATAAGTATCAGACTTGTATTACTTGTGGGTTTTTACTTGGCATTAGACATTGAACTCCTATTATCCAGTTCTGCCACGTTTTGCTACTTTGATTATACTGTGTTACAAAATAATACAGTTACTTATAATTGCTTTTTTTTGTGACTCGAATAGTTACCATATAATTCTGTTACTCTAATAACTGTGCATTTTTCTCAGTTATTTTACATATATGTTATACTTTTGTTAATAAAAAGCAACTCTTCATACCTGTGTATTGTCTTATTTATATATTTGTGAAACATATTACTTTGCTATGGCTTTTTGCATTAAATCTCAATTGTAGGTATTACATAGTGATATCAACATATAGCATTCCTTTTATATGCAATATCTTAAGTTAATTTTCTGTGTAGAAACCAAAAAGCAGCAGATGCCATTGGTTAAATGTCAAGTTGCTGACAAATTACATTTAAAATTACTGAAAATTATATATTGTAGGCTTCATGTTGTTATATTAGTTACGGTGGGAGCCTTTTAGTAATTGGAGAAATAATCTGGTATTTTATGGAGTTTATTCACTTAATTCGGGCAAAATCTAAGCAATTCAATTTGATTTATTTTGAAGATGATCTGGCTTGGGCTTTGAACCTGCATCTCCCCTCCCAATGAATTCTAAATTGAGCAATATGCACCCAAACTTATCCATTCTCCCAATGGAAAAACAAACTAGAGTCCCTTTCATGGGTAGTCCCTTGGACAGATGATAGTTTCAGATACAGAACACTTTGGATATAAAATAAAAAATAAGTTTCATGTGTCTCTCTTTAAAGAATGTAAAAACCAGAATAGGAAGTATTGACTACATTAAGTTAAACAGAAAAAGGAATAATGTTGTGAGTTTTGGTCTACCATTTCGGGAAGAAAAGGCAGCAAGAGTAACTCTTGATAACATATGAAAGCATGGCTTATCATAAGTGATTATAACTAATGTTTACATCACCTTGCAATTATCATGGTCCAATTGTACATAACAGGCATTGTGATACAAAATAGCCAATTGTAATATGCATTTCCTGAGGGGTCAATGACGTAAATTTCTTTCTTCTTTCTGTATAGGAAAAAAGCAAAAGAAAATGTTTAAATTCAAATTGAAATACAGGACAGGCCTAGTGTACAAAAGGGTGAAGTTTTGGAAAGTTGAAATTGTGTGTTTTTTTAAGACAAATCAGGATTTACGTCATAGTACAAATAAGGAATTCCTTTAGTGGGTAACCTGTTCTGTTCTTGCTATAAACACCCTTAAGCTCAGTGTTGTCTCTTTACACCACTAACATGATTGGCTATATCAAGTCAGCATTTTTGCTTGTTTTTGTCTTGTGGCCAATTACATATGACCCCATAATTGCTGATCAAGTTATTATTGAGTACGTTTTCTACCTTTTAAAAAGTATTATCTTATGAACATCTTTTTCAATGTACTTTTTTCTTCTTTATTATTTAAATAAGGTTATCTCAAACAATCTCAGTCATTCACAGCCTTATTAAATTGTGATTTGGCCAATTGAATAGGGCTCTATTTAAGCACATAGCATATTTTTTTTACAGAAGTTTTTAGTTAGTGAACTTCTATCCAAAAGCAAGGTCTTCACTAACTAAAAAAAAAATAAAACGTCATAAAATGTTGGTATATGTTTATGTTTACTATTAAACAGGCCAGATTGATTTTACTGGTCACTTTAATACCTGTAAGAACAGACTTACTCTTCTTTCTTTTCTTTGTCCTTATCTGCTTTTTCTTTCTCTTTCTCTTTTTCCTTTTCTTTCTCCTTCTCCTTTTCTTTCTCTTTTTTTTCTTTCTCCTTTTCCTTATCTTTGTTGTCACCTTTATCTTTTTTTGCCTTTTCCCCCTTTTCTTTGTCTTTTTTCTTCTCTTTGTCCTTTTTCTTTTCTTTCTTTTCAGATTTTCTGTAAAATAAAGTACCATCAACTATTGCCTCATGATGTGCATCTTTAAATAAAATGTGTTCAATTCACATCATACATACCCCTTCTTTTCTTTATCCTTTTCTTTTTTCTTTTTCTTTTTTTCTTCTCTTAAAAATAAATCAAACAATTGAAACTGTATTGCTAGTATTGTGTATCATGGACAATGTCACAAGCAACATATTTTTAACATTCTTAATTTCTAGTGGCAAAAACATGCAGACATTTACTTATTAATAAATAATCAAAATATCTCAGGCCACAGTAATTTCAATTCAATAATCAAAATCCAAAAGTGACAATCTGTCTAATATTTGTAAAATGTGATTACAAAACATCCGTGATATTGAATATAGATATAAAAATATTAACTCTCTTAAATATTATTTTTCTTTTCAGAACTTGGTATCCCAAATGGTAAAAACATCTGTGCAGAATATAAAATATTGAATTCAAAACAGAGTTGTTAGAATATGCTAGTTACAATACCAATGATGGGATATGCAGGATAGAATGACAGAATGGGTTAGAATGTGCAGGATTGACAAGATTAGAATATAATGGTAGAATGGGTTGTAAATAACAATATAGAATGGGTCAGGATGGGAAGGATAAAATGGGCTTGGAAGAACAAAAAGAATGCTTAAGAATATGTCCATGCACACAGTAGGCTTCAGTTCTAACATGGTTGCAGATATAGAATCCTACATGCTGTGTTTGTTGGTTGGCACTAGGTCCACAAGCACCACATTCCAGCATAAACTAGAAAAGGAAAATAGACAGAAACACAATTCATCTCATGCCATGTGGAGGTGTCACATAGTGTGTGAAACGCATAGCAAACTGACTCTCAGGCCTGGAAGAGCAGTCCCTTGTGGGCAGAGGACAGTGGGTTGTAGAGTGGACTAATATCCCGACCCAAGAGTGTGACTCTGTCCAGTATCTAAATAAGAGAAAATGGTGGGTGCATCCCGGTGGAAGTTTTTATAAAGCACCACACTCCAATAATAGGCCTATGTGGTGAATTAATTACTAGCACAAATAAGTCATACTAGGGGGATAGAAAGTGGATCTGAAACACATGATTCCAGCTATTGGCCAGGAAACCCCTAGCAATTGTAGTTTTTTTACCTCTTTTTATTAATATATCATCACCATAGTTATTTAATAAAAAGGTAGACCACTTCTTGTACTGTACAGATGTGGTATATTTTTAACATATTACAGATTCTTTGTTTTAGAGACTGTATAAGATAATCAAAAATATTTTAATTAATTATTTATTTATTTATTGATTTGTCTATTTTCCTTTGTCTGCATTGGCTCTATATTCTGTTTTTATTTGTTATTTTTTTATCACTACAACAAATAAGATTTAAGTTTTTAGCTACATCGTATCATTGCTATCTATGGGTTACTAATGTCAGCATGAGTAATATCTGAAGCTAAAATATTTATTCATTTGAAATAATTATATAAATGGATCCCTACACTAAAGAGAATCCCACACTACCACCATTGCACTATTTTGTAAGTGTGTGTATATATTTTTAGTACTACATTGCAATAAATTGTATGTCTTTTTTCATTGAAATCTGTGTCATGTTTTCTGTATCTTGTATGGCCTATAATTGTGAAATAAAAGCAAAGAATGAGAATGTGCAGGGCAGATAGAATGTATAAAACAAAAATAAATATAATAACCATTCATATTTGTTCTATTAGGTCTTCAATTTTCAGTGTATACCAGTTATATGTACAATTTTTCTGGGAGTATATTTCTTCATGACTTATTTCTCAGTGCAATTTTGACCTCTACCTTTATGGATTAATATTTACAGTGAAGAACATTTGATGACACTATAAACAGCAGTTTTGTAAAAAAAATGCTGATACTGTGCACATTATTGTTCAAAAACTATCTTGAAGCAGTAACACTTTATTGATAGCCTTTTCCAAGGTGTCTGAAAAGAGTATCTATAAGATTTCAGCTACCACTAATATCGGAAAGAATTACCCAGGATTACAACTATCTGCAATCACATGATTGTTAAGCTATCTTTAAAACAATAAACTGTCTATCACAGGTAGTAGTTTCCATTTCAGCCTCATCATAAAACATGACTCCATATGGAAAAAAGATAAGTAGATACCGGTACATAGCAAGTCACTTGCATGTATACATCCAATATGTATGTCTTATCTCATTTCACAAACACATTTTTGATCCACAGCTGTTACAACTTGCAATGTACATACATACACTATTTTTGGTACATTTCAAAGCAATGGAAACTTACTCATCCTTATTATTATTATTGTTGGTATTGTTTACTGCAGTAGCCCCAGGAAGGTGTTGTTCTCTGTGAAGCATGGACAAAATAAAGAAAAAAATGATATAAAAGTAATCAGGATTTTATAAACACATAATCAACCTATAATTCACTATATACTGTAAATATATGTAAACTATGAACAGTTTCCTGCTTATGTATATCTCTCACCAAGGCCTAGCACACCTTACGTTTGGTAGAGTTTATCAGAAAAAAATACCAAAAGGAAATGTCCATGAAATTCAGCGGATGTACCATTTTGTAGAGATTTAGATTAATTTACCCAGAGCACAGTGGACAAGGGGGAGTCCCTGATAGGACCCCTCTAGTATTTAAAGGGAACTGAGAGCCACAAAATAAGTTAACCTTCATTCAATAATATAAGGCTCCTCTTGTGCTTCACCCTAAATTTGAAATCCACTGCCATGTTTTATAAGGTTATATCCAAGACTTCAGAAGCCCTTATCTACAGGGAAGAATATCAATAACTCTGACATGCATACAACTCTCTTCCCACAATGAGTAAAATTCTTCAGAAATAAAGTAATATGAAGAATATATAGCATTGATGGTATTATATTATTGCACCTAATGTATAAGTTAATTGTATGTACCTGTGTAGTGCTCCAGTTACAGCATGGATTCTGTTCTTGCTGGTGTATATACTGTAGCACTTTGAACTTTCTGCGGTTTGTAATGAACAAGGGCTCTCTGCCCTCTTGTTTAAAAGTCTGCAATTCAACAAAAATATATACATGCTTATTATTAAAGATATTCATTTTTGGATAAAATGCAGATGATTCTGTTAGAGTGCAGGACTGAAGAAAACTGCTTCTAACAGTGAGCTTGTGCGTTTTACTTTACTTGGAGGACATATCTGCTGAGGGCTTCTTGCATTATATTCTTGAACTACAATTATTTCCGCTCATGAAAAGTTATGTTCTCTGCTATGGAGTTAAAAAATAAAAGTGAGGGCGCACGTTAATCAGCAATCTAGCACACACACCATGCATAAGTGCTAGTCAGGACTCCATACAATTTACTAAATCTCAGGGATTATAATTCAGTCTGCAGTAATGTTTGATAATGCCCGATATAACATTATGTATCTAGCCTCTATCCACCAATTTACACATCACTGACAGAATAGTGCACATGTTTTAGGGGGCAAGCATATATAGATTAACAGCTGTTTCTGCTGACGCAGGTGCAATTGCATCAGTGGAGTAGCTTTGGGGAGGCGTGGGGGGTGAGAGCGCCCCAGGCGTCTGCTCCTTGGGGGCGGCACTCATGTGCCTTCCCCAGGCTCCCCCCTACCCCCTTGTCTTTTTCTTTCTCCCTAGTCTCTATCCCCCCCACCCCACTTGTCTCTGTCCTTATAGTCTCTCCCCTCCTTTGTCTCTCTCCCCCTCCCCCTTGTTTTTTTCCCCTTCTCCCCTGTCTCTTACCTCTGTGTACTGGGGCTTGGATGATGGCTCCAGTCCCTGCTCTCATCTGACCCAGAAGAGGAAGAGCCGGCAGGGAAAGGAGCTATCACCCAAGCTCATACACAGAGATAAGATACATGGGAGAGGGGGAGAGAAACAAGGGGAGGAGGGGGAGAGAAACCAGTGGGGAGAGAAACAACGGGGAGGAGGGGGTAGAGAGACAAGGGGGAGAAGGGGGAAGAGAGACAAGAGAGAGGAGATGGGAGAGCGAGAGACAGGGGCGAGGACTGGGAGAGAGAAAAGGGAGAAGAGGGGGAAGAGAGACAAGGGGGAGGAGGGAGAGAGATAAGGGGGAGGAGAAATAGGAGAGAGACACAAGGGGGAGGAGGGGTTTGAGAGAGACAGGGGGAGAGAGACAAGGGGGGCAAGGGGGAGGAGGAGGAGAGAGACAAGGGGATGAGAGGGGAGATAGAGACACGAGGGAGGAGGGGGGAGAGAGAAAAGGGGGAAGAGAGAAAAGGGTGAGGAGGGGGCAGAGAGAAAAGGGTGAGGAGGGGGAGATAGACAAGGGGGAGAAGAGGGGGAGAGATGGGGAGAGAGTCAAGGGGGAGGAGGGGGGTGAGAGAGACAGGTAGAGAGACAAGGGGGAGGATGGGGAGAGAGAGATTAAGGGGAAAGAGAGGGAAGAGAGACAATGGGTAGAGAAATAAGGGGGGAGGGGGAGAGAGGCAAGAGGGAGAGGGGAGAGGGGAAGAGAGTGGAGAGAGACAAGAGGGGAGAGAGGGGAGAGAGATGAGAGGGGTAGACAGACAAGAAGGGGGAGAGAGGCAAGATGGGAGAGAGACAAGAGGGGAGAGAGAGAAGGGTGGGGGGAGAGACAAGGGGGAGGAGGTGGAGAGAAACAAGGGGGAGAGACAAGAGGGGAAGAGACAAGGGGGAGAGAGGGGGAGAGAGATGAGGGGGAGAAAAACAAGCGGGAGGAGTGGGGGAGAAAGACGATTGGGGGAGAGAGACAAGAGGGGGGAGAGATAAGAGGGGAGAGACAAGAGGGAGGGGGAGAGTCAAAGAGGCAGAAGGGAGAGTTAAAGAAGGGAGAAGGCCGAGGAAGAGAAGGAAGAGGCAGATGGGAGAGAGGGTGAAGAGAGAGGAGGGAGAGAAGGGAGAGGCAAAGAGAGAAGGGAGGGAGAACCTGGGTTTACATGGTATACCCCAAATAACATGACTGTAACAACAGAACAGGAAATATAGTCTAGCTTGTTTTACTTATTTTTTCTCCAAAACATTTTAGACTCCAAAAGATTGCAGCTCCTACTTTAACCTCAGAAACATTTGATTTGTGCTGTTGGGCATTATTTTTAAACTTGTTAATCAAACAAAAAAACAAAAATTCAGATCAGTTAATTTGTTTTATTTTTTTATTTAAAATGTTCTTATTTTTTTATTTTAGTTTAAATCCAAAATTACAAATTACTTTTGCTCTCACTGCTTCCTGTACTCCAGTATGCTTACATAAGCATAAAACCATACTTCTCTTTGAGTGATGATAATTAAAGTGACATGGAAGGTTTCTGGATTTCCTTAGGAATATAATATACCTATGTATCTATTTACTTTTTTGTACTTTATTTTATTAAGAAGTGCTTAAAAGCTTCATTCTTTTTCTGTCTAAAATATTACGAATAGTTTCTAATTGGTTTCTCCCCTCTGCAGCGCATAAAGACAGTTAACTTTTAAGTTCAGAATCAGTAGCAACATTCTGAAAAAAGTCACAACCCGCTTTTGGGGGCCAGGGTGGAGCTCCCCTGACTCTACAACCAACAGCCAGTTACCGGACATTTGGACTTCTGAGTCTGGCCACTGGACCCAGTGGAATCAAATTGGTATTATAATGGTCATAAGGACCTTGCGAAAGACTTTACTCGTGTTTATTTGTTATGTTGTTTTTCCCCAAGCTCCGTTTGTATTCCGTGGACCCCATACTGTCCCTTTCCACCAGGTCATTTGAGCCTAGAGCACTCTGTGTCAATTTTCCATTATTAGGGCCATTGATTTGTGTCTATAGTTTGTTTTAGGGTGCAACTATTGCATTTGGCTAATAAAAATATTTTCCTACTGGGGTTGTGCCCCAACCCCTCGCCCAGACATTCTGGCTCCAGGGCTCACAGTATCTGGGGGGGGATAGAGTAGATACACAAGCATTAATATATATATATATATATATATATATATATATATATATATATATATACACACAGGGCCGTATCTACCTTTTTGGAGCCCCTAGGCAGTGAAGTGGAGGAGCCCTGGGTGGCTGATTGGTTGACCTATGGGATAATCCTGCCATATATATATACTTATATATTTTATTGTTTATGGAATGAAGAGCGAGGCATTTGTGGGCACATTTACATGTCTCTGCTCAGCTTCCCAGAATGCAGTGTAATACCTGTATTTCTCAGAATTCACAAGTTTTTTTTAACTTGCTTTAGACATTCAAATGTGAACACAGATGTACTAATTATTTACTATGGGCCTCATTCAATTGCGATGTGGCCAATTGAATAGGGCTCTAAATAAGCACATAGCATATTTTTTTAAAGAAGTTTTTACTTAGTGAAAACCTTGCTTTTGGATAGATGTTCACTAACTAAAAACTTATTTAAAAAATATATGTTATGTGCTTATTTAGAGCCCTATTCAATTGGCCAAATTGCAATTGAATAAGGCCCTATATATATATATATATATATATGTATATATATATATATATATATATATAGTATATCTATATATACATATATATAACTATACATATGTAAATATGTTGGAAGGGTTTGTTTGTTACATATATATTCATTTAATAGCATACATTATAGATTGATAGTCTCCCCCTCACCTCTTGTCCCTTTAGCTGCTGGATTCATCATATTGCCGGATATCATGAGATCTCGCAAGACTATCTTGTGAGACACGGTTTTCATGGGAATGCAGCAAAGGGACAAGAGGTGAGGGGGACAATATATGTACGCATATCAATTATAACTGCTAATACAACATATGCTGTGGAGTGAGTGGTTGAATAAAATGTGGGGGGGGGGATATGTCCTCCTTGCCCCCCCCCCCTTCCCCCGCTTCCTACGCCGTTGATCCCTGCTATGCCCAGATCCTGACCAGAGGTAGTTGATAGCTGGGGCCATAGACTCCTCAGGACCTAGCTAGGGAAATATACAGGCTGGTGCTGGGTCCTTGGAGCCAGTCCTAGCCCACTTGGGGTAATTCAAAGGGGCAGATGTGAAAGGTGTGTTTGTCTAAGTCAGTGGCTTATTGGGGCCACTCTGTTTGGGGCACATATGCTTGTTCTGTTTTATTTAGAGAGAAGACTTTTATTATTTTTACTGGGCTATAATCACTCTGTATTCTGAACCTCTGCTGCTATTCTTTGATAATGGGATTGAAGAACTAGATTGGATCTGCATTTTAAGCTCCAGCTGCTATCCTAGAAGAAGGGGATAGATGAACTTGATGAGATATGTGGGTAGTATTGGTCTCCCTGGCCTTCAAGCGCACTGAAGAGCATATTGTACTGGTTATGCTGATCCTGTGTTCCTGGTGCTCTTGCTAATGACCCTGGTATGGCACCTAAGCCCTTTGACGATCCTGAGAGAGAATTCAATTAGCTGAAGGCAGGAGTTTTGGGGGGTAAAGCAGACCCCCTCCCCTGGGTTGTGACATGCTATATTTTTGTATACAATAACTTACAAATTAAAGCGGCTTAATTTTGCTGGGTGTGTGTACTTTTTAAGTTATCTCTCGTTTGATTATTTTCATCTGAAGAAGCAGCTCTGCTAACCTGAGCTTCCCGTTATTGCAGACTGCCAAGTTAATACTGCAGGAGGCTGTGCTTTTTTTAATTTGAGCTTAACAACAGGATATACTGTATATATGTCAAACTGCAAGTTTTCGTCACTCTTTGTGAGTTCGGAAAGCGAGCTCGCAGAACTGCGTCCCTCGCAAAGTGTGGGACGCAGTTCGGGTCGCAAATGCGAACCTCTCGGCAAAAAACAACCGAGGACAGCGGGACATAGGAAAAAAAAAATACGAGCTGCGGGACAAAAAAAAAAAATACGAGGTCGCAAAATTTGAAGTTAACGGCTGAACCAGGTACATCGAAAACCACCAAAAACACCTAAAAAATAAAAAAAACATAAAGAAACATCACACAAAGCACAGGGGGACGTCTGGGAGTATGTTGCATGCGAATTTAAGTCGAATTTAAGGACTTTCTACACTTGAAAATCGGCTAAGCAAGAAAAAAAATGGCGGCCGGAAAAAATGAAAACGAGGCTACAAGACCCAGAGGCGCGAAAAACACAGCCATGGACCTATAACTTTTAGAAACAACAAATACAGGCGAGCAAATCACCGCCAGACACGTACGAGTTAGCCAGGAACGTAGGATATACAAAATTTCTCATTACAACGGACGGAAAATGCTCGCAAGCCAAGTAACACATAGAAAAAAGCTGCCATTTTACAACACTTACTTGCAAATAATAACATTATGATTCTAAAATCGCGCTATACCGGCCTAAACAAACGGTTTGGCCTCGCGTATGCAGCCTATTTACACTGCACACTTGGCACATTGCTGACACTTTCTCCTCAGCTCAGCAACAGTCCAACTGTACAATTTCAGATGCAGGAAAATCCAAATAGATTGTTAGCTCTTCAGGGTATTGAATGCTGCTTATTAAATATAAATAGGTAAAGTATAATAATTTATTAATTCATATTAATTTATTAATTCACTGTACTCATTTTTTTAAATATTTTACTATTTTACACTGTACTTATATATCTGTCTTCGCGATGAGTGCCGAAGGTGATTGTTGCAAAGCCGGACAATTGAAGTACACAAGGGGAGAGGCTCGCACAAGGGGAAAGCGCTGACGGTCCTAAGAGGAGCAAACGCCTTACATTGTTTACTTTTATATATAAAAGTAAACTGCTTTGAGCTGAATTCAAGCTACAATTTCACAATGAGTAAAATTAAGATTATAGGAGTCATATTATAGACATACATTTTACTGGCAAATCCTAATACATTTCAAATTGTAATTACCTGCCTATATTCATATTTAGTATAATTTTGACAGTTTTCTGGTGGACTGCACACAATTTTGTGGGTTAACTGAACATTTATGGAGAAGGCAAGTAGTGGAAATCCTAGCTGAACTTAAATAACGGAAATAATTCATAAGTATAATCTGCAATGCTCAGGACAATGTGCTTATCTGCCCTTTAGCATTACTGTTTTATATATTGTAAAGTCAGACTTACATATAAGTTATTTGTGTTATTTTCTACAGTGAAATAAATGTTATAATATAATAAATGTTATATATAATAACGTACGTACCTGCATTCTCCATTTTCCATCTTTTCTATTTCTGCATCCATGTCTTGTATTGATACTTTGGGAACTGGGCCATAAGTATGATGGGTATTGATTAGTTGGGCCATTTTGGATATCTGTACCCTGAGGAAACAAGCCAATGTATTGAAGTTAAAATTATGAATCATTCTCATGTTATGTTCACATGTACAAACTGCTTTTGGAAGCTAGGACCTATTCTGGATCACATACAGGCTGTATCACATACAGGCTGTAATTGGTTCCATATCTTAGATGGTGCAGTGCCTGGCACAGGCTATTTAGAGTCAGAAGGTGGACTTTTTTTCCAGAAGTAGTTTGTACAGGTATTAAAATGACATATTTTAAACATTGCTGTTAATTCAAAAAAGCACTTGACTACTTTAAAGACCAAATGACCCTCCCTCATCTCTATTGGTAGCATATATAGACACAATTTAAAAATATTGATCCGGGTGTATATATTTCCAACTCTGGAATAGATCAATATCCAGAATTTTTTAATTAAAAATGGACATGGAATGCAACTGTTTTTTTCATGAAAAAAATATTAAGTAACCTTCATTTGATCTAATGGAAAATGCAGAGAGTATACTTTAGCTGACTGGCAGAGGGCAAGCCCCCAAGAGATCTTTTTTTTTTTTAAAGAGAAAACACAATGTGGATCATTATCGAACGCTGTTTATATGTTCCTTTAATGCTACATAGCCTGCCTTTATTTTTTAATTAGTCTGGTTTCCTGTGTGTAAATCATTGATACATGTGGAGTACACTATTTTAAATAGTTAGATTAATGTTGATAATATTTTGAATTTGTGTTTAAGATAATGAGTTATTTGTGTATATCCCTGCTCCAGAATATTTGCACTTTGGAATATAACAACCATAAATGATAAAAAAAAATGTCCCCAATTTTGCAAAACATGTTAACACAATAGTTATGGTAAGATCTCTATACAAGTGCCCTAATTAGCGCTGTAATGTTTACCAACTATTATATGCTAAATATGGTGAACTCCTCAAATAGTTTGGAGCTTCTTTCTTCCTACAGATCCATCCAGATCTTGGTCAATCAACCCTGGCAATCCCTTATTTGTACTTGATACCAATACTTTTCTAAATATATATAATGTCTATATTAAAAATGGAAATAGCCTGTGACATAGTGCTGCCCAACCTTACACAAGACACTGATCAATGACTAAATGCAATGTATTACACCTTTCCAGCCTAGACAGAAAGGTACAGAACTTTCTAAATGGACAATTTAACCAGCCTTACACAATAAGAGTACATTTATCCTGAGCATGGAACTGTCTCTTAGTCTAGTTAATATCTAAGCATGGTGTTACTTAAGTCATTGCATAATAGTAATATATTTTCAGTTCTCACTGTAAATATTCTAACTTCCTTTAATTTTTCTAATTCCTTATGCACATGACTTAACCCAGCAAACTGCTAACTCTATGTATTTTAGGTTGAGAGCTGAGTTGATATTACCATACATAATTGTTTTGAGCGGATCCAATACCACCCCTTTTACCTCCGGGTGCTATGAGTATATACCTAACCACACTTACTCGCTTAACTACACTTATTTAAAATATGTATGTCTATTGCACTGAAGCATCCCTCAAGAAAATTTGCAGCCATAACAAATTCACAATCGATCATGTGCCCACCTCCATACATGAAGCAAACACATACCCACATCTTGTTTACACGCTTGTGTAAACTCTTTAAATAAATAGATGCTTTAATATGTAGGCAACACTGATGTAGGCTATAACAGACTAAGATGCTTGGGCTCCTGGAGCTCACACTGTCTAATGAACTTGACTTGCCTACCTTGACCTTGTCCAATTAGTAATTCAGAAATACAGATATACTTTGTACTTCCTCAGAAGAAAGGTAACAAGTAAACCTTTGTCTCCGTGTCACTGTCACAAAACACTACCATTTTTCAATGCTTACACTCTTTCAATTTTCATTGCCTGTTGCATAGGTGGAAAATAAACTTGTCAATGGCACTGTACTCTCTCTAGGACCATATAAGCCTCCCTCATCTCTACACACAGCAACTTGACAAGCTTTAACATATACTTCTCCAGCTGTTTCATGGATGGTCCTCATCCCAAGGGTATTTTCTGGCTTCTGTACTCTATCTGCCCAGTTGCATGATTGGCTTCGACCCATGACATGCACAGAGGTAAAAGCTATATTTTAACCTGAGTGCAGCTGCCCAATAGGCCCCCTTCAGTGAAAGTGCATGAACAATCATAGCTCCACTCCCTTTACAGAGCATGCTCACTCCAGCTTCCAGACAGAGCTGGCCATACCCCTGATATGCATAGGAAAATATAAGCTGCTCTGCATAAAGGGAAAGCTAATACAGTCAAAAGTAAGAAAAAATATTATTATATATTATTATTTTATCTATTTAAAACTGAATACTGTTTTGTTCTGGAATCTGAATGGCTACCTTGTCGTGTTGAAGGGGCTTGTGTACTTTGATGAAGCTGTGAGCTATACCATGTAGGATCAGCCAACATGGGCAGGTTATGGCAGAGAGGTCAGATAAATTGCATTCTACTGGTGAAGGAAGCTGCAAGCCACTCCAGTAATGTTGCTTAGAAAACTTTATGGACAGGCACAACCAGATACATAACCATATGGCACCGGAAGATGATCCCTTCAGGTCAAAAGGTGCCTATTATATTACTGAGGAAGAGCAGAGGGCAATTACAAGTAGCACTAGATCTAATGAAGTGGTTGGGCACCCAGCTGCGGATGTGTCTGGAGAGGAAAGTCTGCTGCTGCAAAGAACAATTCAGCATAGGAAACTGGAATGTTAGAACTATGAACCAAGGCAATTTAGATGTGGTCAAGAATGAGATGACAATGTTAAATATTTATATCCTGGGAATTAGTGAACTTAAATGGACTGTAATGGGACATTTCACATCAGATAACTACCAGATCTTCTACTGTGGGCAAGAATCCTGCAGAAGAAAGGAGTAGACCTCATAGTTAACCAAAGGGTGGGCAAAACAGTGCTTGGTTACAACTCAATAAATGACAGAATGATTTACATTTGAAATCAAGGCAAGCCATTGAACATCACAGTGAAAAAAGTCTGTGCTTCAACCATGGATGCTGAAGAGGCTGAAGTTGTCCAGTTCTACAAGGATATTCAACACGTCAAAGATATAACACCAAGAAAAGATGTTACTATCATCATAGGATATTGGAATTCTAAAGTAGGGAACCAAAAGACGCCTGGAATAACTGGCAAGTTTGGCCACACAAAAAAGGAATAACTGGCAAGTTTGGTACAAAATGAAGCAGGTCAGAGATAATTCCCTGGTCGTAGCAAACACCCTCTTCCAACAGCCTCCAAGACGACTCTACACATGGACATTACCAGATGAACAACATAGGAATGAGACTGACCATATACTGTACTTTGATGGCTGAAAGTGAGGAGGAACTCAAGGACCTAGTGATGAGAGTAAAAGAAGAGAGTGCAAAAGTTGGCCTACTGCTCATTTTTAAAAATACGAAGATCATGGCAAACATAAATCTAATTTCCTGGCAAATAGATGGGAAGAAGTGGAGGCAGTGATAGATTTTATTCTGCAGATGTCATGAAATTAAATTAGGTAAAAACATTAAACTATCAACAAAGGTCCACATAGTTCGAACTATGGTATTCCCAGTAGTAACATACGGATGTGAGAGCTGGACCATAAAGAAGGCTGAGCGCCGTAGAATTGTGGCATTGGCAAAAATACTTGGTCCCTTGGACTGCAGAAACATCTAATAAACCAATACTTCAGGAAATCAAGATGAACTGTTCACTAAAAGGTATGATAATGAGGCTGAAGCTCAAATATTTTGGCCATATCATGAGATAGCAGGATCCCCTAGAACAGACTCTGATGCTGGGAAAGAAGGCACAAGAAGAAGGGGGCGACAGAGGCGGAGATGGATAGATGAGGTCACTGAAGCAATGAACATGAACTTCATGGAGCTCAGTGGGCAGTCACTGAGAGATGTACCAAAATATCTGAAACATCCTGGTTTCGTTTTTGCAAAGACACATTTTGGGTACAATATATGAAACAACCAGGTCAGTTTTACCCAGCAAATACTTTTAATCATTTTTACATTCCTTATAGGGCAAAGAAAAATCTGAAAAAAGAAATCTCACATGAATTTAACTAAAATATCTCTCTTGTTCACACACGTGCAGACAAATTTCATTCTGAAACAGGTGGATGTTGTTCTAAAGCTGATTCACCAATTGTGGAGTTTGATTTACTGTATGAATTGGAAACTTTTATGATCAGTGAAAATATTTCTGGGAAAGGTAGCTACTTCCTAAAGGCAATGCCACCCACCTTAAATTCCATCAGCCAGCAATTCTTTATTGCCAATTGTTCAATGTCAAATAGAGCCTAATTTATAGAAAGACACATGGAGGAAAACGTCCAGCCTCTGCATAACAGAGGTAAAAGCTCTATTTTAACCTGCATAACATTGTGAAAAGATCAGCCCTTCCCCTATATCAGAGGCATCAATAATAAACTATTGACTGGGATCTGATGAGACCGAATAGAGACTGAGATGAATATCATATTTGAAAAACCAAGGCCTATATAGGAGTAAGAAGCCACTTGGTCACAGTAGTAAACCAAGTAATGATTTGGAAAAAATATTGACGACTTTGCAGTAATCATTACAAAAGCTAATGAAATGTTGGGTAGTTTTTAAGCCAGAAGGTAGAGGCCATTCATCTTAAACTTTGGCAGGAGCATGTAAAACCCCTGGAAGGGGTGGTCATATAGATGTGCTTTAGCACAAGGTTGTGGTGTTGGAGCCAACAAAGTAACCTTTTTACACAGGAATAAATTAGGATATCACCAAGGCATACAATGACGTTCTGTTGGCTTAAATACCAAAATATGCTAACAAAGGCTTGGAACAATGTTGGGTAGTTTCAAAGTACAACCGCACATGACACTCAAAGTGCCCATTGCAGGTATTAAAAGTGGTTTTCCACTTACTATCTCCTTTAATCTAATAGGATTATACACCACTCACAAGTTTACTGTACAGAGTGGCTTCTCTAAAATTAACAAACCTCTTGAATATGAGAGAGAATGGGTTCAATTTTTTATTGCAATCTTATTAAGACCATAATATACAAGGCTGCAAGCCCCCATTCTTATTCTCCATAAAGAAGAAGCTTATTACTGCAGGAAAAGTTAACTTTCAAATAAAAACATTGTGGAAATTCTGTTCTCTGTACATGGCTTGTATTTCAGGAACATATTATTTATGGATCTAATCCCTGGGTTGCATTGTGTGTGGCATTAGATTGATTGCACTGGCATAAGGCAAATTGGGAGACAATATCTTGGACTTTCGTCAAAGATGTCCAGGTGAGATGGTAACATACAGGTACCAAGCTGTTATAAGCCATGTATGGGTTGTAAATTTAATGACAAAGCTAGTGCATGGGGCCCCTTGTGCTCTTTCCAGTCCCCCTCCAGCATCAACTCACATATATACATATATATATATATATATATATATATATATATATATATATATTTACAGTGGTACCTCGGTTCTTGTCCTTAAATCTTATGGACGGCGGGATGAATTCCAAACAGGTTGAGTTCTAAACAAGCATTTCCCATAGGAATAAAAGTAAAATAAAATAATCCTTTCCGGACCCCAGATTTTTCACATTTTACTTTTAATTAATGGTCTTATTATTAGATACAAAACCTTAAAACTAAAAAGACACAAATAAAAAATAATAATTACATAAAAAAAATGGGATGTGGTGATGCTGCGGAGTAGAAGGAGAGAGTTTATTTCTTGGAACTTTGATTCCTTATAGGCACAGGCTGCACATTGGTTCTAAAAGACATAAAGCTGCAGATTGGCTCTTAAAGACACAGGTTGTACACTGGCTCTTACAGACACAGGCTGCACACTCGTACTTACAGGCACAGGCTGTACATTGGCACTTACAGGCTGCATATTGGCTCTTAAAGGCACAGGCTGCATATTGGCCCTTACAGACACAGACTGCAGATTGACATTTACAGACACAGGCTGCAGATTGGCTCTTACAGACACAGGTTGCAGATTGGAACGTACAGACGCAGGCTACAGATTGACATTTAAAGATACAGGCTGTAGACTGGCACTGACAGGCACAGTATGCCCATGGGCTCTTGCAGACACAGGCTTCACTACAGTGGGGGGCCGATGGGGAAGGCAGGAGGGCAGTAAGGTCGTATGAGTCGTGGGGCGGGGGGGGGCACATAAAGCTGCAGGGGGCCAAGAGAGGGCAATGTTAGGGCCGCAGGAGGGCAGCGGCAGGCCAATGCCGGTATGACCAGGGACAAGATCCGGCCCCTCCAGTGCAGGGCCCCAGTGCACTGGCGGTAGCTCCACCTCTGGTCAACAGAGGCCTTGATAGGTTGTGGGTATACAGTCAAAACTCCATGCATTTATATTTCCCTTTTAATTAAGGGGTAATGAAGAAGCCCCAAAATGACAAATTTAATAAAACAATGGCATAAAATTAGATGATTTTGTTATGAAACACTACTGCAGTTAAGGATACAGATGCAGACTGCTTGAAGGTACCCATAACAAGTGTTGTTTAGTGGTTTCTGTAGTATGAAAACAAGGATTTGATGAGTGCACAGTCATAAAATGTTGCCCTTCACTGGAGTCTTCAAAGGCTTGTAAGGCAGTTTTAGATTATGCCCACTGAAGAGTAGCAGAAATCAGGAGCTTGTGTATAATAAAAGATCTAGCATACACACCAAAAGTAAGGAGCTCTTGTTCTGCTCCCTCACTGAGGGTCGAAAATGTAACAAAAGTGTATTGAGACAACATATAATCATTGTTCCAAAGAGAGTTACCATTTAAGCTACGTTGGGCCGTATTAAATTCTCCAATTCATAGTTCCAAAAGCCCATAAAGAAGACCTCAAAAGTTAAAAAAAATGACAAAATCTGAACTCCCACTCAGCTAAGCCTTTGATATTTCAATCCCGTAAATTTTACAATCGGAAATCACTATTAAATTGATACAATCCTCTAGCCCACGATTGTTTTCACACCCTAAATGGCAAGTGTAGCCAAAAATCCTATGGGTACTAGAGAGGACTCGCAAGGGGGTTGAACTCCTGTCCGTTAAAGCAAATATAAACACACTACTGTATTTTAAATTACAGGGAAAGAGATTAAAATTATTAAAATTAATAGCACAACATTCTCAAGCTTGCAATCATTTTATATTTAATTTCTGTGTTATATCGATCCCGGCAATCAATGTGTTAATACATATAATAGAACTCACATTGACTAGAATATTATATACTGTATATATTTTTTATATTGCATTATTTCTGGAATGCAGGTCCAATCGCAACTCAGACTTTAAAACCGTAAGTGATTGAAAGTTAACCTCCATGTTTTAGTGACGTAACGATGACGGTCTCTTTTACTATTGAATAATTTATCATGTTCACACCCGGAAATGCTACGTGCCGAAGCATGGTTTACAGATTTGGATTCTGGCCATGTTGTTGCAGCATTTTCTAATTTAACCGCTCTGTAACTCCTGCAAATTTCAAGCCCGCAGACATACAGAATTTAATAGGGTCCATAGTCTCTTTCCTCCATTGGTAATCACAACTCTTTAAATGCAGTTGAGTACACGCACAAGAGTAAAAGGAAGTAGGTGCATCTCCGTAAGTAAACTCATCTTGGAAGCTGTCTGAGAAGCCAACTAGAATGCAGAGGAGATAGCTGCCTCAATTCAGTCAGTCCTAGCAGCCAATGTGAGGAATTCTATTGCAGTCTCCATAATGAAGTATCTGCTGAAAATGGAAGAACTTAGGTGCCCAGGTTATACAAGAACCTACTAGAAATTAGGCTATCTTGGATTTAGTCAATAATATAAATTTAATATCAAATGTTGAAATAGGGGACATTTTGGGAAACACTAAACACAACATCATTTGAAATTGAGTTCAAAAAGAAAGTTTTTAGGGGCATACATGCAATTTATCGACTGGCACAAAGGCTGACAGGTAAAAATTCTGAAAATAAATGGACAACATTCAAATCCTTACTAAATACACATACTTATCACCATATGCCATTTGGAATTAAAAGTAAAAGGAATAAATTGCATCCGATGAGGGTTAACAATAATTTAAAGATCAAGATAAGGAGTAAAAAGCAGGCATTTAAATTATACAAGAAAGAAGGGCAGAGGGGCAGCTTTACGTGAGTACAAGGAATTTAGCAAGGCTTGCAAAAGGGCTATTAGACTGGCTAAAATAGAAAATAAAAAGTTAATTGAAAAGGAGAATAAGACTAACCCTATCTTTTTAAATATATTAATGGGAAATAGGCCAGAAAGGAAGCTATAGGAACATTACAATGTGAAACAGGCCGACTGATAAGATGGGGCCAGGAAAAGCGAGGTACCAGTGATTGCAAAAAAATGGGGTCACTCCCCACAGGGTTGCTACCAGATGATTGGAGAAATGCTGATACAGGCAACTATAGACCTGTAAGCATCACTTCTGTCTTAGGGAAACTTTTAGAAGAGTTAATAAGGGATAGTATACAAGAATATGCATATTTGAACAAAACAAAAAGTAGGAGTCAACACTGATTTATGGAGGATAGGTCATGTCTCTTCTTTCTGTGAGGAGGCAAGTAGGAACTTGGATCAGTGGATGTAGTATTTTTTTTTTTTTTGCAAAGGCTTTTGATACAGTGCCACATGGAAGACTATTGTGCAAACGAAAGGATCCAGGAATTGCAGTAAATATCTGCTCTTCGATTGAGAGCTGTCTAAAAGACAGGAAGCAAAGTTGTATTGTAAATGGTACATACACAGATTGAACTAATATAGTGGGGTTCCTCAGGGTTCATTATTAGGTCCTCTCATTTTCAACATATTTATTAATAATTTAATAATAGGACTTGAAAATAGTGTCTCCATTTTTGCTGATGACACAAGTTGTGCAAGGTAATTAAATCAGAAAATGATGTACTTTCCCTCCAAAGGGATGTACTTAACTTAGAGAAATGGGCAACGAAATGGCAGATGAGATGGAGGGATATAAATCTATTTTCTCTAGAAAAAAGGCACCTAAGAGGGGATATGATTACATTATATAAATACATCCAGGGACAATATAAGGCTTGTGAAGTGAACGTTTTGTGCCAAGAGGTTTTTCAACTAACAAGAGGACATCTCTTGAGGTTGGAAGGGAAAAGATTCCACCTTAAATTTTCTACCAAAGGCAGCTGTGACAGCGGATTCAATAACTTTAAAAAGGGATTGGTTACATGTTTGTATACAATGGGCCTACAGGCTGTCCTGGATAACTAGAAAAGGAGAAGAATTGATCAGGGGAGGTTTAATCCATTTTTTTTCTATATGACTTCCCCTGAATCAATAAACAATTAATCCACATATTACAACGATCAGAGAAGATCTAGAAGGGGTTGAACTTGATGGACTACAAGTATTAAGTAATAAGTCATTGCTGATTGCTACAGTGACTTTCAAATATATATTTTTAAATATCTTTGTTTTCTTTGTTCAAATATATACATATATATATATATATATATATATATATATATATATAATGTATTCCTATATGCCAACTTATTATATATATACATATGTGTATATATATATATATATATATATATATATATATATATTATGGGCCATGGAAAAGATATACTGCTCCATAGTGCTGGTCCTCTAGTTGCTAAATCTGGTAATGCATGGTTAAGATTAATTTTACTATTTTTTGTGTCCCCTATTCATTTAATCTGTCCCCCCCTCCATCCCCCCCAGTTCGTAAGCCCCTGCTGAAGAATGTTACTATTACAGTATAATACCATTATTCCTCATAAAGTAACAACCCTCTATCAATCCTTTGTACCACCTATATGACCAACTTAATATGACACAGTGGAATGACATCAGAGGCATTGTTTCTAAACAGTACTCCATACACATAAATTCATGTAAACTTTTTGCTATATTGTTTTAAATCAGTGTTTGCTTCATAGCTTGGGAATCCATTTATACAATTTTACCACATATTTGCACATATATACTGCATCCTTTGTAGAGGTACACATGCACATAAACATGGTGCAAGCCCTTGAATACATACTGACATAGAGACACTGGAAATTAACTTCAAATAAAAAAAGTACCTCTGCTCTTTCTGTGTGTCTCCCCTTACTCATGGATCAGTTAAACTCAATACGTTTTTGCATATTGAATAACAAAACTTTATAACATTTCATTCTTAGATCAATGTATTTTGAAGGTATTATTTTTTTTCATCAATGTGTGCATAACATCACATTTATAGTAGAGAAAAAATATTTATACTTCATAACTATATTTTATAAAGTATTGTTTTTTACTTAGCCCTATAATTTTTGGCAGTACCAACAGAAATTGATGTTTCTCTGTGTGCGTGCGCATGTAAGCAATTGTAAATTACGGATATTAATTACAGATATTAATGATATCATTTAAATCTTACACCTATGCATGCGTAACCTTCACCATATGTGATATACTATATATAGTCTAAAATATACAATGATATATGTATAAATTCAAAGTACATAATGGCAGATATAACTGATTATCAGCCTTATTAAATTGTGATTTGGCCAATTGAAAAGGGCTCTATATAAATACATTGCATATTTTTTTACAGAAGTTTTTAGTTAGTGAAGACCTTGTTTTTGGATAGAAGTTCACTAACTAAAAACTTCTGTAAAAAAAATATGCTATGTGCTTATATAGAGCCCTATTCAATTGGCCAAATCTTAATTTAATAAGGCTGTAAATAAGTATCAAATAGTGTAATTGAATAATTAAATAGTAACAACAGATTTATATTTTTTTTGTTTCTTACATTTCTCTCTGTCTTTTTAGTAATAAGCTTGCCAAGCAATTTACTTACCTCAACTTCTATTAATCCGTATCCTTTAGAAAAAAATACAGCAGTCATCAGAAGACACATCCAAAAAAAAGAAGCTTAATTTCTGACCCAGATACAATCCAAAGTGAAATTTCCTTATTTTAGTAGGCCCATAAAACTCATCTATTAGTTCTAGCTTAGAGAATATGGCTTCTACCTGACTGTAGAGAGAGGATTTTCCTGACACAGCACTGAGTTTAATTTAGGATTTAGAGATTGATGCAACCAGCAGTGACAGAGTTACTATTATCCTTCACCTGAGAAGGAGCTTATGAGTACATTGAATATACATGAGGCAGACACCTACTGAGTATTATATTATATCTCTGGTGCTTCAGAGAAAAGAAAAGCAGAAATACTCTACAGTATATAAACAAATAATTAAATAGCAATGCCTCATGGCCAAACCAAACGCTGTACACTGTTACCTTCAGTGCAGTTTAAATTTCAATGTATATATATATTCCTAAAATAAGTTTACTAACTCATTAGTGTTACATTTTAGTTGAAGTTGTACAACTTATTAGCAACCAAAATGTTAGTGTTTCTAACACAAGCTTTTTTTCTCCATTGTATGACAGCTACACATTAATTTTGTTGTTATTGGCATATTTAAGTATACACAAACACATATACACACAATCAGAAACATACAATAATATGATCTGAAGAGATGGTTCATACATCATCATGTCATCCTATAATTGTATAATGCATTTAAAATATTGTGTTGTAAACTTTACAAAAGTTTTATAAATATGTGATTTATGATGAAGAAAATTACTTTAAAATTAAAGCGTGACATGGTTATTTCTCCTCCTCTGTCCTGAAATGGGGCCTCATGCAATTGAGATTTGGCAAATTGAATAGGGCTCTAAGCACACAGCATATTTTTTTACAGAAGTTTTTCGTTAGTAAACTTCTATCCAAAAGCAAGGTCCTCGCTAACTAAAAACTTCTGTAAAAGAAATATGCTATGTGCTTATATAGAGCCCTATTCACTTGGCCAAATCACATTTGAATGAGGCCCTTAGTCTCTAGAATGCAACAATCATGTGCTTTTATTCCTATTCTTTGGAATATAAATCTGGTTAAGATAACACAACTCCATGAGCCTCATTCAATTAGAAGTCAGCATCTCACAGTATACAGCCCGTATGTCTGCAGGCCTGCTGCAAGCTCGCAGTCTGACGAAACAGTAAACCATGCACTCGTATGTAGCATTTCAGGGGGGTGCATGATAAATTAAGCAAGGCTGTAACCACCCATTTAGAAACAGCCAATAGAAAATGATACCGCCATCATTAGGTCAGTAAAACATGGAAGCTACACATCAATCAATTAGCGTTTGGATGTCTGATATGCAATCAGACTCGCAAAACCGGAAAACACAAAATAATAAAAATGAATGCCAATACTGTTCTAGTCCATATGGGTGGCCTGATAAGTATTAACTCTTTGATTCCCGAGATCGATATAACCCAAAATAAAATAAAATAATTTTTCATTGCCGATTTGCGAGCTTGAGACTGTTGTGCAATTAATTCTAATGTCTGACATCGCTTTCCCAATCAGTTACAGTGTAGTATTGATTTTTTTATTTGCATTTACAGTGCTAAGGACATGTCTTATACCACTTTGCGGGTCCTCTCTAGAACTCGTAGGATTTTCTTCTACATGTCCCGTTTATAGGTGTAAAAACATTTGCAGGCTTGAGGAATTGTAGCAATTGAATAGTAATTTGCAATCGTAACTCTTGCGGACTTGAAAGATCAAAAACGTAGATTTCAAGCCTGTAACATGTAAGTCATTTTCGGCTTGCAAAAAACGCCAATTGAATAGCAAATAAATGTATGGCCTCCCTTACGGGCTACTGTAACTTACAATTGCTCAATTAAATGAGGCTCCATGAGTCCATGGTCACACTTCCTCCCAAGTTTCCTTCAATTCACTAGTCAAGCCTAGACTAGTCAAACCAGATCTATTATGAGTTATATATGAATGCTAAAAAAATAAAAAAAATAAACTAATTTTTAACATGATATGTGACTATTGCAATGATTATAAAGAACTAGTGTTAGCAGAAGGTTTGTGTTAGATAAAATTAACAAAAATCTCTGAAAATTACAAAACATACAGTAAAACAGCCAATAGAAAATGATGAATGGTTTGTCAACTTATCCACTTATCAGGGGTTGTTTCTGGCCAAGACCAAATTTGTCTGACTCCTCTGTTATGACCTGCCTATCTTGGGTGACCCCACATGGTATATCCAGAAAGGGATATATATATATATATATATATATATATATATATATATATAAACATACATACATGCACATATGATTATTATTTGAAGTATACAAAGGGGAAAGAAGGATCTGTGAGTAGGGTGTGTGGGGGGACAGATCTGAATGGTCTGGTGATTCATACAACCTAAATGCAGGCCCCTTTATTATATGTGAAGCATACAGCTCTCATCCCAATGAAAACATTTGCTATGCGGTTGCTGGAAATCATGCAGAGACTCCCAGTGAATAAAGGACAAGATATTATTCACATTGTTAAGATAATATTAATATACAGAGCTATCAATTACATACATATTTTTTTTCTTATCAGGTGCGGTAACCTTGGCTAATGGGAATATCTGTAACATTGGATTATGCTTAGGTTTGGCCAGTATTAATCTGTTCTTTTAGCTTGCTTTGTCAGCTCTCTCTAATTCAGTACAATCCTATTAGCTCTAGCTACATGTATAAATTCTCATGCGCATGACATTGGCTTTTTTGTTAGTATTTCAAAATACAAACACTTTAACATATTAACAGCTGTTATTTTCAGCGTAAATGTTAAGTCATTCACTATTAAATAAAAATGCATATATATAGATATATATATAATGCTAAGTATAACACTGGCTAATAGAGGTATAAGACATAAATAGGCAGCAAGTACAATCCAGCAACTGCATCAGTACAGGTGTCAGTGTACAATATAGTACAGGTATACCCTGGTACAAGATATATAAAATATATAAGATCAGGAAATTAATAATAATATGGAAGAAAGGGAGTAAAGGATAAGAGCTAAAACTGTCAATTTCAAAGTGGGAGCAGTGGGAAGAAGACATGGAGTAAATACTCCTTCCTTACTTGATGATAATACTGCTACTGTTTGTTTCAAGCATTGTAAAAGCATGTACACAGGATTGTATAATTTAGATATATTTAACTTATGCAAAAAGTATGACACCTCTCTCTGGGATACTTTGAGCCTCATTCAATTCAAAGCCCGCATCTTGTGGTATAGAGGCCGTAATGTCTGCGGGCTTCTGGTCTGCTACAAATCCGGTGCTATTCACTCGAACAAGCCTGCAAGTTACGGGCCGAAAGCCAAAACCGTAAACTAATCACTCATGTGTAGTATTTCAGACGCAGGAACATGATCAATTAAGCAAGGCCGTAAATATCAATTTACAGTACAGTATTGATTATTTATTTTCTTTTACAGTGCTACTGACATGTCTTTACCCCTTTGGAGGTCCTCTCTAGTACTCGTAGGATTTTCTTCTACACTTACCGTTTACGGGTGTAAAAATATTTGTGGGCTCGAAGAATTGTAGGAATTGAATAGCGATTTGCGATTATAACTCTTGTAACAACCGCAAGGATTTCAAGCTCGTAACACATAGTCCGTTTGCAACTCGCAAAAAAGCCCCAATTGAATGGCAAATTAACTCTATTACGGGCTACTGTACCTTACAATTGCTTAATTGAATGAGGCTCTATATATTTAAATGGCTGCAAGCTTAAAGAGTTGCAGGTTTATAGTGCTATTAGATTGGACCATGCTGCGAGTTACGGGCTTGAGAGGCAAACCAGTAAACCATTTGTTGCTCGTTGGATATGCAGTCGTGAACGTGATCAATTAGTGTAACTCGTAGTTACGAGTTCTGATGCAGCCAATGGCAAAAGAGATCGTCAGAATTACGTCACTTAAAAATGGAGTTGGGATTACAAAGTCTTATGGGGTTCAATAACGATTTACGATCAGACCCACATTCGAGATGTAATGCAGTATTCCTAAAGCCATAAATATGATATTCTACTACATGCAAGTTACACTATATGTATTAACACATTGATTGCCGGCATCGATATAACACGGAAATTACACATGAAATAAAGTATTTTTCTGGGTCAATTTGCAGGCTTAAGAATGTTGTGCTATTAATTCTAAGACCTAACATCACTTTCCCTTTTAATATTAGTACAGTAGTGTGTTTTTATTTGCATTTACAGTAATACAGATTGGTCTTTACTCCCCTTGCGGGTCCTCTCCAACACTCGTTGGGCTTTGTGCTCCATTTGTGTGTTACGGGCTTGCTCGCGAGTGACTTCATTGCAATTTAATAGCATGTTTGGAATTGTAGCAGTTACAGGCTTGACTGGTCAAAAACCAACGTTGCTTATCCCGTAGGCTTTTTGCGGCCTTGCTGCGTCTTAACCTCATGTCGTCTGCGGGTTGCTGTAAGAGGCTAATTTAATAGCCTTAAGTCTTGCGAGCTACGTTATGAGCTACATTTTAACACGCAGCCCAAATTTAATGTGGCAGTATGAACCTCATTCAATTCGGAGGCCGCAACTCAATCAGAGTAGGGTGTATGTCTGCGGGCCTGGTGCTAATCAATTGGCCGGACTCACAAGTCCCGACCCGATAGCGCACATTGCAAACCATGCTGTCGAACGTAGCATTTGCGAGATTGATCATGATTGATGAATCAAGGCCATAACTCGCTGTTAGAAACAGCCAATTTAATGTGGGTCCGATCGTGTCTTGTGTTTCAAGCTCGTATGACTTTGAAATCCAACCTCCATTTTTCATTAAAGTTCTACGGGCTTGAACCATGAGTCACGTTCAGACCCACATTCCATTGGCTTTTTCTAACCGTGAGTTACAGCCTTGCATCAGTGATCATGTTCAAGCTCGTAGGACTTAAATGAAAAATGGAAGTAGGATTTCAATGTCCTACGAGCTCGAATGATAAAGCCGTAAATATGATATTCTATTACATGTGAGTTCCATTATATGTATTAACACATTGATTGCCAGGATCGATATTACATGGAAATTAAACATGAAATAAAGTATTTTTGGGGGCCGATTTGCAATCTTGAGAATGTTGTGCTATTAATTCTAAGACCAAACATCACTTTCCCTTTTAATAAAAGTACAGTAGTGTGTGTATATGGGAATTTACAGTGCTCCGGACATGTCATTAAGCCCTTTGTGAGACCTCCTTGGTACTAGTGACTTGTGGTTCGACTTTTGCCATTTGTGGGCTTGACGGAGTGGTTAGGGAGGGGGAATCGGAGCAAATGATTAGCAATTTGCAATTTTAGCGTTCGCAAATCTTGCCCTGTGAAAGATCAAAGGCTTGGAGGGGCATTAACTTGCGATTTGAACAATCGAAATGGATCGCAATGAATCGCAGCCCGGACCGCGTAACTCGATCAGAGCCCGCAAAATGACACCAATTGAATAGCATAGTAACTTGCGGGCTCCATTTGCGGGTCCTGGTCTCCCAAAAGCCCCAAAAAAAAAGATATTTAAGCTGACACTGGGTGAATATTGTAGGTGCCATGGGGTCTCAATGAATCTCCATAGATATCTAGATTGGGGTTGATCTGGGAATGGGGGGATCGGGTGTGAGCGGGGGAGGGAGAAAGCAGCCACAAAAGCATTTTTATGACTTTGTGGGTGCTATATAGTAATCGTAATATCTTTTGGCAAAATCAGAGTTCATTTCCAGACCAACTTCCAGGCATGGTATGATCATTGCCTTTTTGCAAAAAGAAAAAATGTGAGCTTGAGAAGTTGTGTCTTCAGTGGATGTGATCCAAAAAAAGCATCCAATCTGAAACTTGAACAGCATGCTATACAACAGCCGATGAAGATAGCTGATGAGCAAGAGCAGGTATGATGTCCATATAAGATCTGCTGTTTGTCAAGATGAACTTGTACAAGTGATGTACTGATTTGCAGTGTGTGGCTGCAATGTATTGTTTGGCCACAAGATGGGGCTCTAGCACACCCTTCTGCTTCCTCTCCCACTTTCAGCACTACACATCCTTCAGGGTGTTATTCCAGTTTGTACATATTTACTGAATTACATACAGTGCTTTGCAAAAGTATTCACCCCCTTGACTTTTTACCTATTTTGTTACATTACAGCCTTAAGTTCAATGTTTTGTTAATCTGAATTTAATGTGATAGATCAGAACACAATGGTCTAAGTTGGTGAAGTGAAATGAGAAAAATATATACATAAAACATTTTTTAGAAATAGAAAACAGAAAATGGGCATGTGCATATGTATTCACCCCCTTTGTTATGAAGCCCATAAAAAGCTCTGGTGCAACCAATTAGCTTCAGAAGTCACATAATTAGTGAAATGATGTCCACCTGTGTGCAATCTAAGTGTCACATGATCTGTCATTACATATACACACCCTTTTTGAAAGACCCCAGAGGATGAAACACCTAAGCAAGAGGCACCACTAACCAAACACTGCCATGAAGACCAAGGAACTCTCCAAACAAGTAAGGAACAATGTTGTTGAGAAGTAAAAGTCAGGGTAAGTTTATAATAATATATCCAAATCTTTGATGATCCCCAGGAGCACCATCAAATCTATCATAACCAAATGGAAAGAACATGGCACAACAGCAAACCTGCCAAGAGACGGCCGCCCACCAAAACTCACAGACCAGGCAAGGAGGGCATTAATCAGAGAGGCAGCACAGAGACCTAAGGTGACCCTGGAGGAGCTGCAGAGTTCCACAGCAGAGACTGGAGTATCTGTACATAGGACGACAATAAGCTGTACGCTCCATAGAGTTGGGCTTTATGGCAGAGTGGCCAGAAGAAAGTAATTCCTTTCAGCAAAAAGCAAAATGGCACGTTTTGAGTTTGCGGAAAGGCCTGTGGGAGACTCCCAAAATGTATGGAGGAGGGTGCTCTGGTCTGATGAGACTAAAATGTAACTTTTCGGCCATCAAAGAAACCACTATGTCTGGAGCAAACCCAACACATCACATCACGCAAAGAACACCATCCCCACAGTGAAACGTGGTGGTGGCAGCATCATGCTGTGGGGATGTTTTTCAGCAGCCGGGACTGGGAAACTGGTCAGAGTTGAGGGAAAGATGGATGGTGCTAAATACAGGGATATTCTTGAGCAAAACCTGTACCACTCTGTGCGTGATTTGAGGCTAGGACGGAGGTTCACCTTCCAGAAGGACAATGACCCCAAACACACTGCTAAAACAACACTTTAGTGGTTTAAGGGGAAACATGTAAATGTGTTGGAATGGCCTAGTCAAAGCCCAGACCTCAATCCAATAGAAAATCTGTAAACAGAATTAAAGATTGCTGTTCACAAGCGCAAGCCATCCAACTTGAAGGAGCTGGAGCAGTTTTGCATGGAGGAATGGGCAAAAATCCCAGTGGTAAGATGTGGCAAGCTTATAGAGACTTATCCAAAGCGACTTGGAGCTGTAATTGCCGCAAAAGTTGGCTCTACAAAGTATTGACTTTAGGGGGGTGAATAGTTATGCACATTGACTTTTCCTGTTATTTTGTCCTATTTGTTGTTTGCTTCACAATAAAAATAAAAAAAACATCTTCAAAGTTGTGGGCATGTTCTGTAAATTAAATGATGCAAATCCTCAAACAATCCATGTTAATTCCAGGTTGTGAGGCAACAAAACATGAAAAATGCCAAGGGGGGTGAATACTTTTGCAAGGCACTGTAGTTAATAAGAAAATTATGAATTATAATGAATTGATATATATTAATTATAAATTACTACATAGTAGTCACTAATTACTTAGGTAGCAGGGTATAGCGAGGTTCATATGAAGGGAGCAGCGTTCCTGATTTGGACTCAAGCCCACCTATTGACTACCCCTACTATCAGGGTCGATGGCGGGAGTGAGGATTGAAACAGAGCAGGAGCATGGAACAGTATCAGCTACAGGCAACATGTAAATAAAAAATGGCTCTATGAGGAGTGGGACAAAATCCCCCCTGAGATGTGTGCAAAACTGGTGGCAAACTACAAGAAACGTCTGACCTCTGTGATTGCCAACAAGGGTTTTGCCACCAAAGGAGTCAAATACTTATTTCTCTCATTGACCTGCAAATCAATTTATAACTTTTTTGACATGCGCTTTTCTGGATCAGCGGACAAACGTTCAAAATAAGCAGGGGTTCAAATACTTGTTTCCCTCACTGTAGATAGATAGATAGATGGGTGGATAGATAGATAGATAGATAGATAGATAGATAGATAGATAGATAGATAGATAGATAGATAAATAGATAGATAGATATAAAATTATGGTAATGTGCCTGAAAAGCATAACCAGTACGTCAGATGGTGAGTTATATTGCCTCATTGCAGCAGAATTTGGAATTACAGATAAAATGAGTCATTGTATATTTTCAAAAGGCTCATAAATGTTTCACAATATTCTAATAATAGTTTGTATCATGAATGTAAAACAAATGTATTAAATATAGAGTGCACATACATAAACATATAGAATCCTGATGATAAAAATGCTAGCGTTATATCACTACGTCTCTGATACTGTTCTCTTGTGTGGCTGTGTATAATTCGCACATCCATCCTTCTTCAGGCATTAATGTGAGATTGCAAAGTGGGCTTGAAATCTCTTCTACACATATTCCAAAACAGTTCTTCCTCCTTTCCATACCTTAACCTTTCCTCCCATGCCTCCTCAATATACTATCTTTACAACATGCACACCATGACATGGCACACACTACCACTCCCTGAAGACCAAACCCTTTATCGCTTTCCCTGACAGATTATGAGTTACTGTGGGAGAGAGATAAACATGGATTAATGCAGACTATATATATGGTAATTTTAGTTAAAAATTTATATATTTATGAAGAATGGAACAAAATGACAGGTATTAGCAGCATTAAACATTATCAGCCTTAGAGTTGGCTTTCAATACGTACCTCGCAAATTTCCCTCGTAGCGCGATTTTCGTACTACGAATCGTGTTGCACTCAAATTGCATAATTTCAGCTAATTGGCCGAGATTTGGCTGTGAGAAATGTAACGTAGCAAGTGTAAGAGAATTCTTTGAGTGTAAGCTCGTATATCGCAAAATCGCTAAGTGCACAAAAATGCCCAACAAAAAGGTTGTACGTTCTACGTACAGACAACTAAAAGTGTAAAAGTGACAGTTTAACAGAAAGAAAGCATGGAAAGCCATTACAATTGATTGCACAATACCCCCCCCCCCCCTCCCCCCGAGCAAATGCATTATAAAGCACATTTTGGAATGGTCATGCATATGGCAATATAAGTCATGATGCAACATACATTAAAACATCAAAATTATGCCATATTAACCCTATATTACTCACAGAGGCTCTATTGTGGCCCCCAAAATATAAATATAATTGTAGATACATGTTGCTCTACATTTGGGAACACAAATATAGTGGCACCACGGGTGGTGGTGGCGGAGGATTGGTGGAAGGAGAGGAGGGGCCAGGCTGCTGGTGGCCAGATGATGTCTGTGATGAGGGGGGCTAGGGACCAGCCCCGTTCCAGGCAGCCTAACCATTTGCCGCTCTAGCATCAGATGATTCCTCCTCTCCTCCCTAAAGTGTCTGTCCAGGCTGTGCCTCATGCCAGAGATGTCGACAGCCATCCTCCTCATGAGGGCGAGCTTCTCTGGCAGCGGAGCCTGGGTTGCTGGTGGTGGGGACAGAGGTCCTGCTGGCTGACTGCCCCGCCTCTGGCTCGTCACTGGACCCAGACCTCCTCCTGGATGCTGAAAGAGAGAAAAGAGATGTACATGTCATTAGTATGATGATTAATACATGGATATGTGTTCACTCCTCACTATCTGACATCTAGGCTTGAACCTGTATTATTCTCATAATTGCAACTCAGATTAGCTATAATTTGCTAGATTTGATCTATTCTTTGGTTTCTTGTCTTGATCTCTCCTGGCTCCTAACGCTATCTGTATTTCGTCTGCAGTCTGTAACGGCATCGCCTGCAGTAGACGCACCAATACATGGACTCTCTATTGGTAGATTACTGTGGTTGTGCCCAGGAATGACAGTGATTTGTCAGCTTCATGGATTTAATGACGCATCCATTGTTATTTCCATGGAGCTGACATGTCAGTGTCCTTGTTGGTCACCATGTACATGTGTAGTGTGTGTGATGCACATGTGGTGGCATGTTGGTGTAGGTCATAATCACCTGAAATGGAGACTGGGTCCTGCTGGGCAACCAGGGCTGAAGCTCCAGCTGCAGGCGGCGGTCTCAGAAGGTCCCTTGCGACCCTCTCCCACTCCTTAAAGTCACACAATGTCCTTGGTCTTCTCTTGCCATCTTCCTCCTCACCGTGGCCCTGATATCCACATAACGGTGCTTTAAGGACCATAAGCCCCTAGGCACTGTGGACACTTCCTTCATTAACTCCACTACCTCCTTCCAAGCCTGACTTTAGGCCCAGGCTTCGCTTCCCACACAACCAGGATGACGGGCCAGGCAGGGATCGCACCCAGGAGGACCATATTCTCCTGGGGCATACAATTACAGGCCATGTTCCTGCTCTTGCCAATAGCCCCTTGCTCTCTTGTCTGTGATCGGGACCCCGGCATTCCTGACCTCTCCCTGAGGCCTGTCCCTTCCCCAAACTACCCCCCCTGTCCCTCCTCTATGTGTGCCTGATGATTGGAACACCCGTCCCACCACTACACAGTCATCCTCTAGAGACTCCTACTCCCCTTTCTCCAGGGACTCTTCTTCCTCTCCCTCTGGGGACTCCTCCTCCTCTCCCTCCGGGGACTCATTCTTCTCTCCCTCTGGGGACCCCTCCTCCTCCTCCTCTCCCTCCAGGGACTTTTCCTCCTCTCCCCCCGGGGACCCCTCCTATTCTCCCTACGGCGACTCCTCCTCCTCTCCCTCCAGCGATCCCTCCACCTCTCCTCCACCCTTCTTTCCACTCTCGCTGCCCTCCACACTCGCCTCTCCTCCGCTCCTTCTTCACCCTCCTCTCTCTTCCCTACATGCTCCAAAATAATAAATCAATAAAGATAAATCAAAAGAGAGTATGGATGGGCAAATTAATTTAATTTATTATTGTGGGTGCCACATGACACAGCATGGAGATCCAGAGGCAAGGTGTGTGATTGAGGGGTTGATGGAGAGTGGCAGAGAGGAGTGTCTGGGATTGGATGAGGGTGTGAGTGGTGATGTGATCCATGCTGGGGCAGGACCAAGCCAGGCAAGGGAATTACCGCAGGCAATGCCTAGTAAAATGGTGGAGGATCAGGGAGGAGAGAGAGCTCCAATAGCACAGGGACAGAGGGATATAGGGCCACCTGCAGGCAGGGAGGCTGACAATGATGTTGGTGATCAGCTGTTGGGGGAAGAAGTACAGGAAGTGGTGGCTCAGGCAGAAGGGGGGGAGCCTGTCCAGGAGCCCGTCAGGAGGGGAACGGCACCCAATGTGTACAGGGAGAGACTCACATTAGAGGGGTTAACTGATGGGGAGGTGGATGAGCATTTTCAGCTGACCCGTCCCAGTCTTGCGGAGCTCTATGCGGTCCTGAGGGAGGACCTTGAGCCTCGCTCACGGACCAATAGAGCCATGCCAGAGCTGACACAGATGTTAGCTGCAATACACCTCCTTGCCTCTAGTAGCTTTCAGTACACCCTCAGCATAGCCGGAGGAATGTCTCAGCCAAGCCTCTCCAATTGTCTGAGTGCATTCCTCCATGCTATTGTTCGGAAAGCTGCCAGATACATCAGTTACCCACACACTGTGGAAGAGATCTCGAAGGTTAGGAGGTGTCCCCAATTTATTATTATTATTATCATTTATTTGTAACGCGCCAACATATTCCGTAGCGCTATACATAAGTTAAGTTACAGGCAATGACAAGTTAAGGATTCACACATTGCAAAGAGTGGATGGCCCTGTCTTTGAGCTTGGAATCCACCTTGCAGGATTGAAACTCGCAGACTTACAATCTAAAGGTTAAAGTTTGTATGTGGTACAGTAGGGAGAGAGTAGTGCTGAGCATGTTAGGGAGGAAGGTTATAGGCTTCTCTAAAGAGGTGCATTTTTATTGATGTTTTGAAGGATTTAAGGCAGGAGAATAGGGGCAGTGCGAGAAAAGCCCTGGAGGAGGGAGTGAGAGGAAGTGACAAGAGTGGTAGAAAGAAGAAGGTCGTTAGCAGAACGAAGAGGGCGTGTGGGGGAGTATTTGGAGATTAGAGCAGAGATATATGGGGGTGCGCTGTTGTTGAGGGCTTTATAAGTTAGGGTCAAGATTTTAAACTTTATTCTGGAGGCTAAGGGAAGCCAGTGAAGTGATTGACAAAGAGGAGCTGCCGACACTGAACGATGTGTATTGAAGATGAGTCTGGCGGAGGCATTTATTATGGATTGAAGTGGGGAGAGGCGAGTGATGGGCAGGCCGACAAGGAGCGAGTTGCAATAGTCAAGACGAGAAATGATGAGTGTATTAGAATCTTAGTAGTGTCTTGTGTAAGGTAATGGCGTATTTTGGATATGTTTTGTAGATGGAAAAGACAGGATTTGGTTAGAGACTGTATGTGTGGGATGAAAGAGAGGGCAGGGTCCAGTAGAACCCCGAGACAATGGGCTTGGGAGGTTGGAGTGATGATGGCATTGTTGACAGAGAGAGAGATGTGAGGAATTGAAGCTGTAGTAGAAGGTGGGAAGATTAAGACTTCAGTCTTAGACATGTTGAATTTCAGATGGTGGGCGGACATCCAAGAGGATATACTAGAGAGGTAGTCGGAGACGTGTGCTAGAAGGGAGGTGGATAGATCTGGTGCTGAGAGATAGATTTGGGTGTCATCTGCATAGAGATGGTACTGGAACCCAAAAGAGTTTATTAGGGTGCCGATTGAGGATGTTTTGATGGAGAAGAGGAGGGGGCCTAGGACTGATCATTGGGGTACGCCAATAGACAGGGGGTGAGGAGAAGAAGATGTGCCAGAGAAGGAGACGCTAAATGATCGTTCTTGGAGGTATGATGAGAACCACAAGAGAGCAGTGTCTCGAATGCCGAGGGAGGAGAGAATGTGGAGTAGAATTGAATGGTTAACTGTGTCAAAGGCGGCAGAGAGATCCAGAAGAAGCAAAGTAGAAAACTGGCCTTTAAAATTGGCGGTGAGCAGGTCATTGGTGACTTTTATGAGGGCTGTCTCAGTGGAGTGTTGGGGCCGAAAGTCGGATTGGAAAGTGTCCAGAAGAGAGTTAGAGGAGATGAAACTGGTAAGGCGGTTATAGACAAGCCGCTCCAGCAGTTTGGAAGACAGGGGAAGTAGAGAGATAGGGCGATAGTTATCCCCAATGTGCTCGGTACTATTGATTGTACCCATGTGGCACTGATACCTCCTAGAGAGCAAGAAATAACAAGCATTATCATTCAGAAATCACAAGCATTATCATTCAATCAATGTACAGGTTGTTTGCGATGCAAACATACGCATACAAAGTGTGTATGCAGGCTTCCCGTGAAGTATTCACGACGCCCAAATCCTGCGTCTATCCGGCACATCTGAGATGTTTGAGGATGGCCGATTTCCATCTGGATGGCTACTAACTGAGTAAACAGTAGTAATCGCAGTCAACCATATCTTACATAACACATACTTTACATCATTTTTCCCTCTATTTCTCTGATGTTCACGTGTGCATTACAGAGTAATACTACTCAAGACAGAACACAATAGCTCATTGCTACCAATAAGTTAGCTTGGCCAAACAGTATGCAGTTCACAACAACATATGACAAAAACCACAATTGATTAATCATTAGCTATATGTTCTGATGAATTACCTTTTATCCTGTGACATGGACATCTATAGCCTTCATAACGTGTTGTGTGTTATTGTAAGGGCTATATAAGTGAGATGGATTCAGAATGCATCTGATAGAGGAGAATGAATAGTGTTTGGAAAACATTTTCTTGTATGAATATATCCCTGAATAAACAAAAATGAGTTTACCTTGACGTTATCAAAATCTCCTTGGTCTTTTGGCATTTGCGTTTGATCGTGTACGCCCCTAGAAAATCCCACCTGAATTAGCATAACATTTAAATTCAGAATCATGCTAATACACTATCATTCTTCACCTCAGTGACTTCTGGCATGTGCTCGGTACAAGAACTGCAACAGTTACTTCCTGTGCTCTCTACCAAAAGGGTCGCAATATGTACCCTGTTCTATTTCCCTTGTCTCATGTAAACATCCTGTGGGTGTGACCCTCTGGATTTGACATTTGTGCAAATAACATTGTAATTTAACTGAAACTTGATATAGAACACATGTATCAATACACTACTAATCTTCTATCAGATGCATCCATGATCCAGCTCCCTTACATATATCTTTAACTGTGTGTTAGCCACAGGGATGTGTTCATAGGTCATGATGACTATATTTGAGCATATGCTTTGTCAAACATCACAACATCCTATTTATATCAACATGTCACACTTTGTTTCCATCAGGTGATGCAGGATATGGGTGTTTGCTGTGGTTGTTGACCCCTGTAAGCAATCCCCAGACCCGGCAGAGGAGCGGTATAATGCTGCGCATAAGACCTGCCGAAATGTAATTGAGCACTGGAAGTGCTCTACAATACATGCCCGAGAAAGTTTGTCACATCATCCTTGCCTACTGTTCTCTGCACAATATAGCAGTACAGGCCAACTGTCTGGGGGACATTCATGCGGCTCCGCTACATGTGGAGGAAGAGGCTTTACCTCCCCCTGCAGGGGTCACAACAACGTACCCGCCTCATTCGTGAGTACTTCACATTTAAGTACATACCCAATATGAATGGAATACAGTCTAATGTATCTGGATTATGCCTAACTCCCAAATCCACCTTGATCCATCACCCTTGTCATACAGAATTCCAACCAGTCCACAGTAGAGGAGAGTTCCCTGATATGATGTATGTACACTGGAACAAGCCACACGATCAGTTACATGAAAGTAAGCACACATTCCCATAAACATCTTAAGTACTGACAGTTCTAAACATCAATGGCATAGATAAATGGAGTTGATAATATATCCCACTATGTCAATGTATATATGCCCCACATTTGTATAGGAATACCTCCAAACACTATGGACCAGTATTGTTCACATCGTATGATCCTGACAAACCACATGAAATGGGTCAATATGTTGTAGATAAATACCATACACACATACTTTGGAGATCAAGAACCAGTCATGAAAACACAAAACAGCGTCCTCTGGTTATTTTCTCATGATTAGAGTTTATTTATTAGGATCAAATGTGGATCAGGCAGGAGAACTGACTACTACTGAAATATATCCAGTCACAGCCTTTTAGACTTGTTTACATGAAACAAGGAAAAAATGAATTTTTCTCACCCTCTAGCAACATGGCATAACCCACTAACAGGCAATAACATTTTATTAATATGAAATATCCAATAAGAATATAACACATACTTTGTTCAAGTCTCTGAGTACATCTACTTTAGATGATATACTTGTGTGCAGTAAATAATGATTATTAGATCTTGGGGGTGAGTGGAAATACAGATTTGCTATGTCTAGGGTTGTGTACTTGTCTGTAACTGAAATTGCTAAGTCATGGGTCATGTAGACTTAACTATTTCATAACTTACATTGTATGCAAATGGAAAATACTGGTTGAATGCTTATATCCCAGCCAAATATTACACTAACTGGAAAGAGTATCTATATACGCTACAAATGTAAGGATATTTGCATTTCCCCACCAAATACAATTCATATCAATCCTAAAATATGAACATCACTGCAGATATGTAACGAGGAGATGTGTAATGCATGAAATATAAATATGTATTTATTAATCAGATCTCATCTTGATGTTCAAGGCAAAATGTTTTAGTGGCTAATTTGTGACTGTAATCATCACATCATATTAACCTTACATAGCAGCTACCATGTGTCAACTCTTCTTTCAACAACCTAGACATGGAAAAACATTAACAGCAACAGAACAACTGCTACATCAATGTGAACTAAAAAGCGAGTATTTGCGGAAAAAAAGGGCCATGTATGCTGAAGGACACAAATAACACTCCACTAATGTAGGCCTATCTCTCTCTTTCCAGAATACATCACATAGGTAAGCAGTGATAAATAATGATGATCCACGTGTCCTGGTGGAACAAATCACCTCGTGGATGAGCTTGGGACCGCGTTCAAGGTAAAACACCACATTTGACTCTCCAAAGATGCATTAGTGTGTAATCGATGTGATATTCCTACATCATTAGTCATCAGATATATCCTTCCTCATCATCTGCCAGATGAGTAGCTTGTTTCATATGTATGGAAAGAGCAGTGAAGATGTATGTATGAAATGACCAGCATATATTGGTATGTGATAAAGTAGGTGCTCATGGAGCATGTGTAATGTTAATATTGTCATATTCCTTGTATGTTTGTTTCAGATCGCAAAGATGACACTCCACAGTCAGAAAAAGGAATGATGATGAGCATTCCCACATTCCATGACCATGCTATTGTCATATTGCATCATATATGTTCATATGCTATAGTCGATCATGCGTTGCATTGGGTGTGATATCACATCCTCTACATAGATTTATATGGACCTATTGCTTTAGACATGCTATTTTCTCCTCCACTTGGACTATTGTGAAGCCTGTATCATACTTCCTTCCAGATCTCTTCCTCAGTGCTGGTGTGATCCTCCATGTACAAATGGGGAAGAGTAACTCTAGCCTTGGAACATAACTGTTAATGAGGTCCCGTTTTTAATTTCAGTTATGCATATGCAGTTGCATAGGAGTGTCTATTGCACACACACAAGACTACAGATTACTTCTCCCCACCAATAAATGTTGTTATCATGATATCTTTAATAATGATATAACTGATATTGCCTCATGTTGGATGAGGCACTGTATATCCCCCCCTAAACTGATCATCTATATCAATGTCATCCCCCCAGCCTGCATTCTGTCCCTTTTTCCCTGTGTTACTGGAACTCTGTATTCTACCCACCTCCACCATGATACTGAGCAGGCCAGTGGTAATTTGTCACTGTGGGGCTCTTTGTGAAAAATTAAACATATTTTTTCAGTCAATGTTGTTTGTGTAATCCTGAATAATGTTCACACTATATATTTACCATGTAACAAGTACATTACCCTGAAAGTCAAAAGATGTGCTCAGCACCATCAGTTAGGGGTGTAGCTATTCTGTTCAATATGTGTTTACATTACTACATAATAGTCATGAATGTAGATTCATACAATCATTCAAGTTGAGCCCTTGAAGTCATTATATACAACCCTGCATGTCTATAGAAATGACTCCTGAATTCACACCCCTCTGGCTGACACCTACATCTATATTGGCAAGGTACAGATTAATGTAGTATATGTATATCTCTAAACAAACACACATATATGTATCGAACAATGACACTTCATTCTATCTGTATTCGTTCAATTAGAAAGCATGTTAAGGTACAAACACACAGAAACAGTAATAACAGTATAACATCATTAAACTTTATTTCATACACAGAGCACAATCAGAAATGGACAGGACTGTGCATTAATATCATGGGTGTAAACAGATCCCAGTATGGCAAGGGGTTGTGGCAAATCAGAGGACATCTGAAGGGGAAACAGACAACATCATGAGGGTAATGCATAGCATCTGCTAGGGTCACATGTGGTCATGACCCCACAGTAACCAACATTATATCATATAACACTCCATTTCATCGACATAACCATTAATGCGCATACAACAACCATATGGTTACCAGAATAAAGAGACACTAGAAAACATGGATCATGTGATACTAAGCGATTCCACACACAGTGTGTTTGCATACATTACTGCTGATTGCTCAATAGATGATGTGAATCTCGAAAGCCTAGAGAGGAGGTGGTAGAACAATCATAGGCTGCTATTATAGTACATTGTTTTTGCTCTGGACACAGTACACCAATTAAAATGAACGTCATCTACAAGCAGTTATAACCATATTGATTCTGTCCTGTTCAATCAGCGTTCCCGGAATATGTTGAGGATGTGTAATACATCAAGGCATGCTTCACTGTGGACACAATCTTTCAGCAAAAAGTACTATCACTATCTACATGGACTAGTAGTGCTATGCTGATATTACATCTCACTGGTATATGGGTGGTACCAAGGCCAGAATAAATAATAAATAAATATAATACGTATGTGGATGTGTATGGGGTAAAAAAAAAAATATTATAATGTGTAGCTCAGTAATTGTATGGGGGGGACAGGTGCTGGGGGTGCGGTATGGGGGGTGTACGTGTGCTGTGGCCTACTACTAGGTGTAGCTATGTGTACATATTAATCTATGTGTGTGAATTATGTGATATCAGTAATTATATGTGTTGTGTATTAAGGGTTAAATTCTATGATATTTCAAAAGATCAAAACTTACAGTACTCCATTTCTCTCGCCCACTCTCCTTTCTCACCAAAGCACAAAAACCCACCAACGCCTAGACCTGTGTGTCTACTTGCAAAAGCACAGTCAATGATTTTCTGTTTTGGCTGTGAAGGCATACTGGCGTCTAGGTAATTGTTACGTATTACGTATTTCGCGCTATTTTCCCACGCAAAGCTTATTTGATAAATTGATACGCACGGGCACGCAAATCATAAGTTGTCTGAGATAGCGTCCCTGGCTCGCAAATCTGAAGGTGTACGAGATTGCGTCCCTCGCTCGTAGCTCACAGCACTTTGAATTTATTAGCATTGGAAACTGTCAAATGTTTCAATCACGTAGGCCTTGCGTTCTAACCTTGTATTCACGAGGCTACAATTTAATAAGGCTGTATACATTTAGCTCACTCTGCTAGTCTGCTTGTAGCTGGATGGGGAGAGATCCTACTGGGGCTTACTCTTCTATTGATTTATATTGTCATGTGACATAAGTGTAAAGAGATAATACCTGAAACAACAGTTCCTATCATACCTCCCAGGTTTCTAACCCTTTCAAGAACCTAGGCAAAATGTCTGCTACCATAACACCAAAATTGAGTACAATAGTTAAAACAATTTTACTCATTATCAAATTAATTTATTCAAAGCCGCATACTATAAATATTGTCCATTATATATGTATTGGCGGTAAAATAAGAATATGTGTATTATGTGTATTATAATATGTTTAGGGGTATGGGGTTTGGGGGGTGTATATGTGCTGTGGCCTAACTCTATGTATAGCTATGTGTAGGTATTAATCTATGTGTGTGAGTTATATGTTATCAGTAATTATGTGTGGTGTATATTAAGGGTTAATCATTGTTTTATAAAAATAAGCAAAACTCTTCCAGTACAGCTCCTTCTCTCTCTCTCTCTCTGATAATCTCCAACCCACCAACTTGCGTGTGAACTTGCTCAGCTACAACACATTTATCTTGTTACGAGTTGCACAGGTTTTGAGGACCTTTCCTGCAGAGTTGATTAGCATTTTAGGCTTCCTGTTGGTTCCTAGGAATGTCATGCTGTTGCAAATTACAAGCTTGTTACATTTTTGCAAAATTCATATAATCACATCCCCAAAACGCTTGAAAGCGCGTGCAGGGTTTACGAGTTTAAGCTTAAGGAGGTCAATTGCAGGCTTGCGACAATAGAATATATCTAAATATTTCGAGGAAAAAACACCTGCAGCCAAAATAATAGGTTAGAGGCATTTGCAAGCTTCTAATAGAATAGGTCTCACTGTCCTTGTTTACCCCCATAACTTTTTAATGCAGTGAAAAAATTGAATGAATTTTATTTCAAGTGCCAAAAGCTGTTTTTTGTCTTGTTAAAGCTGGAACGATACATTCTTAAGTTTATATGCGCTTTTATTGCCTTTAAAAAAAAGAAAATCCCAACAAAGTCGTAAAATGTAAAAAAAGTAGTTCCTTATAGTACTTCATTTTATATACTGCAGAATGCTTCCAAATCATCATTCAAATACTATGAAAAACATATGTCTAGGCAAATAATCAATATTGATTTCTAACCTACTTAGAGATCATAATGTTTGATTAAAGGAACTTTGTCACCACAAAATCAAGTTTTTATGTTATTCTTAAAGAGAATGCTGTGTTATCCATTTTTTTGGAAGTAAATAAATCCTGGGAAAGGCCATTTTCTTGCTGAGTTTAAATGCAAATGAGCAGCTCGCACAAGTTAATTTGCTGCTTTAATGTGCTAGTTAGGGCTACCTGTCTGTCTCTGTAGTGACTGCACATTAGTATACATGAGCTGCAATTAGTTCTAAATATTTCAGACATGATGTAGAGAAAAACTGCTAGTAACATGTATAGCCAATTTTTTATGTTCTTTAACATAAAATAAACCTCCTGCTGGGGTGGCAGAGTCCTTTTAACTTAGTTGCAATTTTGTGTGGCAGCAACATCATTCAAAATGATCGTCTATTTCTAAAGAAAACTACAACATCCTTTATTATTTATATTATTATTATCTTTTATTCAGGCAGCCAACATTTTCTGTAGCGCATGCACAATTACTACTGTGCAATGTATATTGAGACCTACCCATATTAAATAACATCCAGCTTTTTAACTGCTGATTTGTTGTTATCAGTTGGTTTACATAATCTCTGTAATGATGGCATATATCCAGGTATACTAGTTGTCCACCATTGGCTTGGTGACAAGCTTTGAGAGGTGGTGTTCAGGGAAACATTGACCTGTTAAGGACAATGATTTATAGAAGGAGGACAAATATGCATAATGGCAGTATCAAAGTGGATTATCTTTCAAAATAAAATGTATTCAGCCTCATTAAAATCCAGCCTCGTAAATAAGAGGCTTCTACTTAAACCCTACGTACTGCAAAATTTCCCAAAGTTACGACGCTATTACAATCGCCCTGCTGTGAGCAACCTGTGAACTACGCAGCAGGGCCGTCCGTATGAACACTGCGATAATGTACATGAGGAGTGACAGCCTGCGAGATGATCTTGCAGGCTCCCGCACCTCATCAATTAGTGCAGGGGTCCTAAACTGGACATCTGCAGCAGTCCCCCACATAAGCCCTGCCATGGGGGGTACTCCAACTACCCCCCGGCACCTAAAATGATACCCCCTCTATGCATCGGGACCCCCGAAGTGTCCCGACATTAACACCTTGCTGCAGGGGGCCATAGGGACCCCAGCAGCCCCCACACTTTAACCCCTTGCAGCGGGGGTCCCCGATCTGCAAATGTTTATTTTATTTTGTGTCTGTATATTGTATTAATGTATTGTGTTATTTTTAACAGGGCCGCCCCGGAGAAGAAAAGAAGGACGGGACATGCTGGAAAGGTGAGTAGAATATTTAGAATGTGTATAATGTTTATTTATTTTATGTTAATGTTTTGTACTAATTTCTTTGTTTTGTTTTACCCCTAGGTTAGTGATCTGAAGGGACATCTTAAAGGTAAGTGGTCTTAATTATTTTATTTTAGCTTAGAATTAGGGTCTGTGTATCTAGTTAGGATTTTAATTATTTTATTTTAGCTTAGAATTAGGGTTTCTGTATGTAGTTAGGATTTATTGTATATTAGATAGATAGGGGGATGTATTTGATATAGTTAGGATTTATTGTATATTAAATAGATTGTATGTTAGATAGATAGGGGGTATTTTATTTGTATTGTATGTAATGTATTGTATGTAATTTATTGTAATGTATTGTAATGTATTGTATGTACTGTATGTATTGTACTGTGTATGTCTGTCTTTCCTTTTCAGGTGTGTAATATTTTTTTTTTTGTAATGGAGGGGTTGTAATGTATTTTTTTATTTTCTGTAGGTTTTTTTATTTTTGGTGACTTAGGTTTTTTTATTTTCTGTACTGTAGTTTTTTTTTATTTTTGGTGACTTAGGTTTTTTTATTTTCTGTAATGTAGATTTTTTTTATTTTTGGTGACTTAGGTTTTTTATTTTCTGTAAGGTCGTTTTTTTATTTTTTGTAAGGTAGGTTTTTTTATTTTTTGTAATTAGAGTGGTGTGAGGTTTATTAGGGGGTAGGTAGTGTAGGTAGGTAGTGTTAGTATTAATAGATTAGAGGGGGGTTAGTTTAGATTTAATGGTTTATTGGGGTTATAGTGTAGTGTTTGCAGTTAGTGTCATGATGGTCCTTGTGGACCGTCATGGCACTTATGTGGTTAATGTTAGGGTTTTAACAGCCCCATAAGGGTCATAATATACCCTTATGGGACTGATGGGGTTAAATAGAGGCTTATGGGGGTCTGTATTGACCCCCATGAGTGACAGGGTTAATTAAGGGCTTATATGTAGCTGTATTGACCCCCATGAGTTATAGGGTTAATTAAGGCCTTTTGGGGGCCTGTATTGACCCCCATGAATTATAGGGTTAATTATTGGCTTATGGGGGTCTGTATTGACCCCCATGAGTTATAGGGTTAATTATAGTGCTTATGGGGATCTGTATTGACCCCCATGAGTTATAGGTTTAATTAAGGCCTTATGAGGTCTGTATTGACCCCCATGAATTATAGGGTTAATTAAGTGCTTATGGTGGTCTGTATTGCCCCCCATGAATTCTAGGGTTAATTATTGGCTTATTGGGGTCTGTATTGACCCCCATGAGTTATAGGGTTAATTATTGTGCTTATTGGGATATGTATTGACCCCCATGAGTTATAGGGTTAATTAAGTGCTTATGGGGGCCTGTATTGACCACCATGAATTATAGGGTTAATTATTGGCTTATGGGGGTCTGTATTGACCCACATAAGTTATAGGGTTAATTATTGTGCTTATGGGGTTATGTATTGACCCCCATAAATTATTGGGTTAATTAAGGCCTTATGGGGGTCTGTATTGACCCCCATGAGTTATAGGGTTAATTAAGGCCTTATGGGGGTCTGTATTGACCCCCATGAGTTATGGGGTTAATTAAGTGCTTATGGGGGCCTGTATTGACCCCCATGAATTATAGGGTTAATTATTGGCTTATAGGGGTCTGTATTGACCCCCATGAGTTATAGGGTTAATTATTGTGCTTATGGGGATCTGTATTGACCCCCCATGAGTTATAGGTTTAATTAAGGCCTTATGGGGGTCTGTATTGACCCCCATGAATTATAGGGTTAATTAAGTGCTTATGGTGGTCTGTATTGCCCCCCATGAATTATAGGGTTAATTATTGGCTTATAGGGGTCTGTATTGACTCCCATGAGTTATAGGGTTAATTATTGTGCTTATGGGGATCTGTATTGACCCCCATGAGTTATAGGGTTAATTAAGGCCTTATGGGGGTCTGTATTGACCCCCATGAGCTATAGGGTTAATTATTGTGCTTATGGGGATCTGTATTGACCCCCATGAGTTATGGGGTTAATTAAGTGCTTATGGGGGTCTGTATTGACCCCCCTGAGTTATAGGGTTAATTATTGTGCTTATAGGGGGTCTGTATTTACCCCCATGAGTTATAGGGTTAATTAAGGCCTTATGGGGGTCTGTATTGACCCCCATGAGTTATGGGGTTAATTAAGTGCTTATGGGGGCCTGTATTGACCCCCATGTATTATAGGGTTAATTATTGGCTTATGGGGGTCTGTATTGACCCCCATGAGTTATAGGGTTAATTATTGTGCTTATGGGGATCTGTATTGACCCCCCATGAGTTATAGGTTTCATTAAGGCCTTATGGGGGTCTGTATTAACCCAATGAATTATAGGGTTAATTAAGTGCTTATGGTGGTCTGTATTGCCCCCCATGAATTATAGGGTTAATTATTGGCTTATGGGGGTCTGTATTGACCCCCATCAGTTATATGGTTAATTATTGTGCTTATAGGGATATGTATTGACCCCCATGAGTTATAGGGTTAATTAAGTGCTTATGGGGGCCTGTATTGACCACCATGAATTATAGGGTTAATTATTGGCTTATGGGGGTCTGTATTGACCCACATGAGTTATAGGGTTAATTATTGTGCTTATGGGGATATGTATTGACCCCCATGAGTTACAGGGTTAATTAAGGCCTTATGGGGGTCTGTATTGACCCCCATGAGTTATAGGGTTAATTAAGGCCTTATGGGGGTCTGTATTGACCCCCATGAGTTATGGGGTTAATTAAGTGCTACTAATTTCTTTGTTTTGTTTTACCCCTAGGTTAGTGATCTGAAGGGACATCTTAAAGGTAAGTGGTCTTAATTATTTTATTTTAGCTTATAATTAGGGTCTGTGTATGTAGTTAGGAATGTAATTATTTTATTTTAGCTTAGAATTAGGGTCTGTGTATCTAGTTAGGATTTTAATTATTTTATTTTAGCTTAGAATTAGGGTTTCTGTATGTAGTTAGGATTTATTGTATATTAGATAGATAGGGGGATGTATTTGATATAGTTAGGATTTATTGTATATTAAATAGATTGTATGTTAGATAGATAGGGGGTAATTTATTTGTATTGTATGTAATGTATTGTATGTAATTTATTGTAATGTATTGTAATGTATTGTATGTACTGTATGTATTGTACTGTGTATGTCTGTCTTTCCTTTTCAGGTGTGTAATATTTTTTTTTTTGTAATGGAGGGGTTGTAATGTATTTTTTTATTTTCTGTAGGTTTTTTTATTTTTGGTGACTTAGGTTTTTTTATTTTCTGTACTGTAGTTTTTTTTTATTTTTGGTGACTTAGGTTTTTTTATTTTCTGTAATGTAGATTTTTTTTATTTTTGGTGACTTAGGTTTTTTATTTTCTGTAAGGTAGTTTTTTTATTTTTTGTAAGGTAGGTTTTTTTATTTTTTGTAATTAGAGTGGTGTGAGGTTTATTAGGGGGTAGGTAGTGTAGGTAGGTAGTGTTAGTATTAATAGATTAGAGGGGGGTTAGTTTAGATTTAATGGTTTATTGGGGGTTATAGTGTAGTGTTTGCAGTTAGTGTCATGATGGTCCTTGTGGACCGTCATGGCACTTATGTGGTTAATGTTAGGGTTTTAACAGCCCCATAAGGGTCATAATATACCCTTATGGGACTGATGGGGTTAAATAGAGGCTTATGGGGGTCTGTATTGACCCCCATGAGTGACAGGGTTAATTAAGGGCTTATATGTGGCTGTATTGACCCCCATGAGTTATAGGGTTAATTAAGGCCTTTTGGGGGCCTGTATTGACCCCCATGAATTATAGGGTTAATTATTGGCTTATGGGGGTCTGTATTGACCCCCATGAGTTATAGGGTTAATTATAGTGCTTATGGGGATCTGTATTGACCCCCATGAGTTATAGGTTTAATTAAGGCCTTATGAGGTCTGTATTGACCCCCATGAGTTATAGGGTTAATTATAGTGCTTATGGGGATCTGTATTGACCCCCATGAGTTATAGGTTTAATTAAGGCCTTATGAGGTCTGTATTGACCCCCATGAATTATAGGGTTAATTAAGTGCTTATGGTGGTCTGTATTGCCCCCCATGAATTCTAGGGTTAATTATTGGCTTATTGGGGTCTGTATTGACCCCCATGAGTTATAGGGTTAATTATTGTGCTTATTGGGATATGTATTGACCCCCATGAGTTATAGGGTTAATTAAGTGCTTATGGGGGCCTGTATTGACCACCATGAATTATAGGGTTAATTATTGGCTTATGGGGGTCTGTATTGACCCACATAAGTTATAGGGTTAATTATTGTGCTTATGGGGTTATGTATTGACCCCCATAAATTATTGGGTTAATTAAGGCCTTATGGGGGTCTGTATTGACCCCCATGAGTTATAGGGTTAATTAAGGCCTTATGGGGGTCTGTATTGACCCCCATGAGTTATGGGGTTAATTAAGTGCTTATGGGTGTCTGTATTGACCCCCATGAATTATAGGGTTAATTATTGGCTTATAAGGGTCTGTATTGACCCCCATGAGTTATAGGGTTAATTATTGTGCTTATGGGGATCTGTATTGACCCCCCATGAGTTATAGGTTTAATTAAGGCCTTATGGGGGTCTGTATTGACCCCCATGAATTATAGGGTTAATTAAGTGCTTATGGTGGTCTGTATTGCCCCCCATGAATTATAGGGTTAATTATTGGCTTATAGGGGTCTGTATTGACTCCCATGAGTTATAGGGTTAATTATTGTGCTTATGGGGATCTGTATTGACCCCCATGAGTTATAGGGTTAATTAAGGCCTTATGGGGGTCTGTATTGACCCCCATGAGCTATAGGGTTAATTATTGTGCTTATGGGGATCTGTATTGACCCCCATGAGTTATGGGGTTAATTAAGTGCTTATGGGGGTCTGTATTGACCCCCCTGAGTTATAGGGTTAATTATTGTGCTTATAGGGGGTCTGTATTTACCCCCATGAGTTATAGGGTTAATTAAGGCCTTATGGGGGTCTGTATTGACCCCCATGAGTTATGGGGTTAATTAAGTGCTTATGGGGGCCTGTATTGACCCCCATGTATTATAGGGTTAATTATTGGCTTATGGGGGTCTGTATTGACCCCCATGAGTTATAGGGTTAATTATTGTGCTTATGGGGATCTGTATTGACCCCCCATGAGTTATAGGTTTCATTAAGGCCTTATGGGGGTCTGTATTAACCCAATGAATTATAGGGTTAATTAAGTGCTTATGGTGGTCTGTATTGCCCCCCATGAATTATAGGGTTAATTATTGGCTTATGGGGGTCTGTATTGACCCCCATCAGTTATATGGTTAATTATTGTGCTTATAGGGATATGTATTGACCCCCATGAGTTATAGGGTTAATTAAGTGCTTATGGGGGCCTGTATTGACCACCATGAATTATAGGGTTAATTATTGGCTTATGGGGGTCTGTATTGACCCACATGAGTTATAGGGTTAATTATTGTGCTTATGGGGATATGTATTGACCCCCATGAGTTACAGGGTTAATTAAGGCCTTATGGGGGTCTGTATTGACCCCCATGAGTTATAGGGTTAATTAAGGCCTTATGGGGGTCTGTATTGACCCCCATGAGTTATGGGGTTAATTAAGTGCTACTAATTTCTTTGTTTTGTTTTACCCCTAGGTTAGTGATCTGAAGGGACATCTTAAAGGTAAGTGGTCTTAATTATTTTATTTTAGCTTATAATTAGGGTCTGTGTATGTAGTTAGGAATGTAATTATTTTATTTTAGCTTAGAATTAGGGTCTGTGTATCTAGTTAGGATTTTAATTATTTTATTTTAGCTTAGAATTAGGGTTTCTGTATGTAGTTAGGATTTATTGTATATTAGATAGATAGGGGGATGTATTTGATATAGTTAGGATTTATTGTATATTAAATAGATTGTATGTTAGATAGATAGGGGGTAATTTATTTGTATTGTATGTAATGTATTGTATGTAATTTATTGTAATGTATTGTAATGTATTGTATGTACTGTATGTATTGTACTGTGTATGTCTGTCTTTCCTTTTCAGGTGTGTAATATTTTTTTTTTTGTAATGGAGGGGTTGTAATGTATTTTTTTATTTTCTGTAGGTTTTTTTATTTTTGGTGACTTAGGTTTTTTTATTTTCTGTACTGTAGTTTTTTTTTATTTTTGGTGACTTAGGTTTTTTTATTTTCTGTAATGTAGATTTTTTTTATTTTTGGTGACTTAGGTTTTTTATTTTCTGTAAGGTAGTTTTTTTATTTTTTGTAAGGTAGGTTTTTTTATTTTTTGTAATTAGAGTGGTGTGAGGTTTATTAGGGGGTAGGTAGTGTAGGTAGGTAGTGTTAGTATTAATAGATTAGAGGGGGGTTAGTTTAGATTTAATGGTTTATTGGGGGTTATAGTGTAGTGTTTGCAGTTAGTGTCATGATGGTCCTTGTGGACCGTCATGGCACTTATGTGGTTAATGTTAGGGTTTTAACAGCCCCATAAGGGTCATAATATACCCTTATGGGACTGATGGGGTTAAATAGAGGCTTATGGGGGTCTGTATTGACCCCCATGAGTGACAGGGTTAATTAAGGGCTTATATGTGGCTGTATTGACCCCCATGAGTTATAGGGTTAATTAAGGCCTTTTGGGGGCCTGTATTGACCCCCATGAATTATAGGGTTAATTATTGGCTTATGGGGGTCTGTATTGACCCCCATGAGTTATAGGGTTAATTATAGTGCTTATGGGGATCTGTATTGACCCCCATGAGTTATAGGTTTAATTAAGGCCTTATGAGGTCTGTATTGACCCCCATGAATTATAGGGTTAATTAAGTGCTTATGGTGGTCTGTATTGCCCCCCATGAATTCTAGGGTTAATTATTGGCTTATTGGGGTCTGTATTGACCCCCATGAGTTATAGGGTTAATTATTGTGCTTATTGGGATATGTATTGACCCCCATGAGTTATAGGGTTAATTAAGTGCTTATGGGGGCCTGTATTGACCACCATGAATTATAGGGTTAATTATTGGCTTATGAGGGTCTGTATTGACCCACATGAGTTATAGGGTTAATTATTGTGCTTATGGGGATATGTATTGACCCCCATGAGTTACAGGGTTAATTAAGGCCTTATGGGGGTCTGTATTGACCCCCATGAGTTATAGGGTTAATTAAGGCCTTATGGGGGTCTGTATTGACTCCATGAGTCATGGGGTTAATTAAGTGCTTATGGGGGCCTGTATTGACCCCCATGAATTATAGGGTTAATTATTGGCTTATAGGGGTCTGTATTGACTCCCATGAGTTATAGGGTTAATTATTGTGCTTATGGGGATCTGTATTGACCCCCATGAGTTATAGGGTTAATTAAGGCCTTATGGCCTTATGAGGGTCTGTATTGACCCCCATGAGTTATAGGGTTAATTATTGTGCATATGGGGATCTGTATTGACCCCCATGAGTTATGGGGTTAATTAAGTGCTTATGGGGGTCTGTATTGACCCCCCTGAGTTATAGGGTTAATTATTGTGCTTATGGGGATCTGTATTTACCCCCATGAGTTATAGGTTTAATTAAGGCCTTATGAGGTCTGTATTGACCCCCATGAATTATAGGGTTAATTAAGTGCTTATGGTGGTCTGTATTGCCCCCCATGAATTCTAGGGTTAATTATTGGCTTATTGGGGTCTGTATTGACCCCCATGAGTTATAGGGTTAATTATTGTGCTTATTGGGATATGTATTGACCCCCATGAGTTATAGGGTTAATTAAGTGCTTATGGGGGCCTGTATTGACCACCATGAATTATAGGGTTAATTATTGGCTTATGAGGGTCTGTATTGACCCACATGAGTTATAGGGTTAATTATTGTGCTTATGGGGATATGTATTGACCCCCATGAGTTACAGGGTTAATTAAGGCCTTATGGGGGTCTGTATTGACCCCCATGAGTTATAGGGTTAATTAAGGCCTTATGGGGGTCTGTATTGACCCCCATGAGTTATGGGGTTAATTAAGTGCTTATGGGGGCCTGTATTGACCCCCATGAATTATAGGGTTAATTATTGGCTTATAGGGGTCTGTATTGACTCCCATGAGTTATAGGGTTAATTATTGTGCTTATGGGGATCTGTATTGACCCCCATGAGTTATAGGGTTAATTAAGGCCTTATGGCCTTATGAGGGTCTGTATTGACCCCCATGAGTTATAGGGTTAATTATTGTGCTTATGGGGATCTGTATTGACCCCCATGAGTTATGGGGTTAATTAAGTGCTTATGGGGGTCTGTATTGACCCCCCTGAGTTATAGGGTTAATTATTGTGCTTATGGGGATCTGTATTTACCCCCATGAGTTATAGGGTTAATTAAGGCCTTATGGGGGTCTGTATTGACCCCCATGAGTTATGGGGTTATCTAAGTGCTTATGGGGGCCTGTATTGACCCCCATGAATTATAGGGTTAATTATTGTGCTTATGGGGATCTGTATTGACCCCCCATGAGTTATAGGTTTCATTAAGGCCTTATGGGTGTCTATATTAACCCAATGAATTATAGGGTTAATTAAGTGCTTATGGTGGTCTGTATTGCCCCCCATGAATTATAGGGTTAATTAAGTGCTTATGGTGGTCTGTATTGCCCCCCATGAATTATAGGGTTAATTATTGGCTTATGGGGGTCTGTATTGACCCCCATGAGTTATAGGGTTAATTAAGGCCTTATGGGGTCTGTATTGACCCCCATGAGTTATGGGTTTAATTAAGTGCTTATGGGTGCCTGTATTGACCCCCATGAATTATAGGGTTAATTATTGGCTTATGGGGATATGTATTGACCCCCATGAGTTATAGGGTTAATTATTGTGCTTATGGGGATCTGTATTGACCCCCCCCCATGAGTTATAGGTTTAATTAAGGCCTTATGGGGGTCTGTATTGACCCCCATGAATTATAGGGTTAATTAAGTGCTTATGGTGGTCTGTATTGCCCCCCATGAATTATAGGGTTAATTATTGTCTTATAGGGGTCTGTATTGACCCCCATGAGTTATAGGGTTAATTATTGTGCTTATGAGGATCTGTATTGACCCCCATGAGTTATAGGGTTAATTATTGTGCTTATGGGGATCTGTATTGACCCCCATGAGATATGAGGTTAATTAAGTGCTTATGGGGGCCTGTATTGACCCCCATGAATTATAGGGTTAATTATTGGCTTATGGGTGTTTGTATTGACCCCCATGAGTTATAGGGTTAATTATTGTGCTTATGGGGATCTGTATTGACCCCCCATGAGTTATAGGTTTCATTAAGGCCTTATGGGGATCTGTATTAACCCAATGAATTATAGGGTTAATTAAGTGCTTATGGTGGTCTGTATTGACCCCCATGAATTATAAGGTTAATTATTGGCTTATGGGGGTCTGTATTGACCCCCATGAGTTATATGGCTAATTATTGTGCTTATGGGGATATGTTTTGACCCCCATGAGTTATAGGGTTAATTAAGGCCTTATGGGGGTCTGTATTGACCCCCATGAGTTATAGGGTTAATTAAGGCCTTATGGGGGTCTGTATAGACCCCGATGAGTTATGGGGTTAATTAAGTGCTTAGGGGGTCTGTATTGACCCCCATGAGTTATAGGGTTAATTAAGGCCTTATGGGGGTCTGTATAGACCCCCATGAGTTATGGGGTTAATTAAGTGCTTATAGGGGTCTGTATTGACCCCCATGAGTTATAGGGTTAATTTTTGTACTTATGGGGGCCTGTATTGACCCCCATGAATTATAGGGTTAATTATTGTGCTTATGGGGATCTGTATTGACCCCCATGAGTTATAGGGTTAATTTAGGCCCTATGGGGGTCTGTATTGACCCCCATGAGTTATGGGGTTAATTAAGTGCTTCTGGGGGTCTGTATTGACCCCCATGAGTTATAGGGTTAATTATTGTGCTTATGGGGATCTGTATTGACCCTCATGAGTTATAGGGTTAATTAAGGCCTTATGGGGGTCTGTATTGACCCCCCATGAGTTAAGGGGTTGATTAAGTGCTTATGTGGGTCTGTGTTGACCCCCATGAGTTATGGGGTTAATTATTGTGCTTATGGGGATCTGTATTGACCCCCATGAGTTATGGGGTTAATTAAGTGCTTCTGGGGGTCTGTATTGACCCCCATGAGTTATAGGGTTAATTATTGTGCTTATGGGGATCTGTATTGACCCCCCATGAGTTATGGGGTTGATTAAGTGCTTATGTGGGTCTGTGTTGACCCCCATGAGTTATGGGGTTAATTTTATTTGCCTGGGGTTAATATTTTTTAGTGCAAGTCATTTAAGGACCTTTACGGTCCTTTAAGGACCCGCGAGGCGGGAAATTTAAAAATGTAAATGCAGCAGGGTCACGATCGGTGCCGATCAGGGGCCCCCGCTGCAAGGGGTTAATGTGGGGGGGCTGCGGGGGTCCACATGGGGACCCCCAGCATAGAGGGGGTTTAATTTTAGGTGCCGCATCCGGGGTTGTTAATAGTATGCCACGGGCCCTTTAAGGAGCCGCAGCGGGAATTTAAAATGTTTAAATGCAGCGGGAGCCTGATCTATGCAGATCGGGGACCCCCGCTTCAAGGGATTAATGTGGGGACACTTTGGGGGTCCCGATGGGGACCCCCAGCATAGAGGGGGTTCATTTTATTTGCCGTGGCCGGGCCCTTTAAGGAGCCGCGGCTGGGAATTTAAAATTTTAAGTGTAGCGGGGGCCTGATCGGTGCCGATCGGGGACCCTTGCTGCAAGGGGTTAATGTGGGGGTGCTGCAGGGGTCCAGATAGGGACCCCTGCAGCATGGGGATGTGTATAGGGAGCAGGGGGGAGCCTCACACGGCTGTCTCGGGCTGCTCCGAGGCAGCACGTAGAGGCTTTAGGATCCCTTGTTAGCACTTTTTGTGCTCGTAGGGATTCTTCCGAGATGCGAGAATCACTCATAGATTTAAGGCTGCGTGTGACTCCGTAGCTCTCTCGGAGCCTATTCTCGGCCATTTTTCGTAGTCATCTCGCAAAGCATGCTGCGAGAGATTCGGTACTCGCAAACAGCAAAAAACCTGCCTTTTGCGAGGACCGAGAGAACTATGAGGGAGAATTTAATGAGGCCCATTGTATTTAACAAACATTCAAGTACTAATAGAGTTATAGACATTTTTTTAATTAAGGAATGTGTTTACTCATAACGTGTACTAATAATGCCAGTGTGTAAAGTGCTAACATCACACCACCTTATACCCACATTCCTCATTTTTTATATTTTACAGAGAAATGCGGTTCTGTAGGGCTCCAACAAAGATATTAGATATTATTAAAAACAGTTTATGGGATTAGCAGTCATGTGATTTTTTAATGTGTTATACATTTTTACCCAACAGCTGTTAATTTAAACTTCACATCTGCCTTAAATACTGAACGTAAATTTGAGACTATATAATCGGGCCAAAGGGGAAGGTAGCAAATTGAAGAGGTCAGTATGTCTTAGTGTGACATGCTTGGATCACAAACCATCTAAAATATGATCTGTTATAGGCTAAAGTCACTCTTTTTTTTAAATTAGTATGTATTCTTCGGCTAATTCAACCTGTTTTCACAAAAGGGGAATGATGTTATTAGTTTTAACTGTTTCTCAATCAATAAAACCCTACCAGACATGTTTGACTGCCATGATTTACAGAGCTGAGGATTGGAGAAAGTGGACATAAATAGTAAGGGAAATATGGCTGAGGCAATATTAAGGTCAGAAAGCTCTTGATACTTAAACATGTAAATTATTCATAAATTCTGAAAAGTTGATTGATTCTACTAATATCTTCATTTCACATCTCCGGAACCATGTCTAAAGGCCAATTTTATGGAGTGTAATTTATTTACAAGATTAGGGACCGATATCTGTCGAGGTTCCAACTCAAGCCATAAACTGGGTTGCTGGATATGATGGCCATTCTTTTACATCTGATGTTTAATTCTGATATGCAAAAGTATTTTTGAGAATTCATGTAAACTTCTGGAAATAAATTAACCTTTATTTTATGAATCATGAGTAAAATATTCAGAGAGCCATTTGTTTCATTGCTCTTATTGCGGCAATGGAAATAATAAAATAAATGCCCTGTGACATAGTGTTTGTTGTTTGAACTTAATTATCCAATAGGTATTATTATTATTATAATTTATTCATGGTACAAATTCCCATCAGACAAGTCTTCCAAACTAGTAGTTCTGGTGTTATTTCATTCCTGAATTAAAAAAACCATTGTACTCTGCAACATTCCAGAGTTTGGATCTTGGTCCTGTTTGAGTGATATTTATTAACATAAAAAGAATAGATTTAATAAATTAATTATTCACATACCTGGCTTACATAAGAAAGAAGCAGCAAATTGCTTGCTAAACATTTCCTGTTGAGACCATGGTGTAATTCTCACTCAAGCATTTACAAGTTTTTTGTTTTCAATTTTGCACTATGATAAAAGCCACTAGGATAGAAATCCAAAAGGATAAAAGGAAAAAGAAAACATAATTGTAGTATAAAAGAGAAGAAACAAAGAAGCATTTTAGAACCCAGTTAAGTGTATTATTTAGATCCTTGAACAGAATAAAGAATGATAAAAAAATATGTAAAGTGAGATTACAGGAAGAGAACATATAGGGAAAATATTATAGGTGATAATCCTTTCAAGGTTTATTTAATTTAAGGACCTTATTAAAAGAACATTTTGTAACAAATCCGTTATAGGGGGTGATGTTAGTTTAGCATATTTAGTCAATCTAAATATATTGATAATTCTTATTCTGAACTAAAAGCTTTTTGTGTATTCTCTTTTATTTGGATTCAGAGGTGTTATAGGTGTAGATGATATTTAATACATTTTGGAGAGTTCCATTTGGAGGTCCACTGTCCTGCAATTATTTAGAGAGTATTTAAATCCTTCCTATAATATACTGTATATACTGTTTTTTGTTGTCATTTTTTGCTGTTGCTTATCTTCTTCTTTCATTTCAATGTTTTGGCTTCCATTAGTTACTTTATGTTACTTACTGTCATGTTACATTATTATACTGAAACTTTGTCTATGTTGGTAATTTTTTCATTTTCACTTCAACTGTCAGTTACCAATTTGTTACCTTTTCCTTGTTTGTAAAGGGTTTATGCTCAATTCATACTTCCTTCCAGACTTATTCCCACTAGGACACCTCTTTGTGTGAGTACAGCTATTAGGTATTTTTTACCTTTGTTGTTGTTGAGCCTTCAGTCGTGTCTGACTCTCTGTGACCATATGGACCACAGTAGGCCAGGCAAATTTGTCTGTGTTTCTAGTTGTGCCATTCTTGGCAAATATACTGGAGTATGTTGCTAGTTTATTCTCCAGTATCATAGTTTGTCTGACCTCTTTACTATGTCCTGCCCATCTTTGGTGACCCCACATGGTATAGCTCACAGCTTCAAGCCCGTTCACCATGACAAGGTAGTGAGCCAGGATTTCTTCTCGTACCTTTTTTAAGGGGTTTCTTATCGTACCTTATTTAAATGCACATTTCATGCCCGGTAACTAGATTACTTGCCTCACACTGAAAAAAATGTACATTATTTTATGTTTTTGTTATTACTGAGTAACTTGCTTGATTTGTTTAGTGTATCATATTATGTACATGATAAAGTCAGGATTCAGTCTTTAATATGCTATATATTCAAAGGTGCATCAACATTGTATATTATTATGTTACTGAAGAGAATGGGCAAATATTACACAATATACTCTGAAAAGGAAAGAGCATAAACTACTTAAAAGGGTGAGTAATCTTAATTGTCAGTGTATGTTTGCTTTTGCCATACAGAAGTTGAGCAAAGTAAATATTAATTTCTCTTATTAGATCTATTTGTCAACTCTTATCAACCACTAACATGCAAACATCCATGCAAGACAAGTAAATTGACAGCAGGATTGGTAATACTTGATGTAATATAGCGTGTATTGCTCATAACATGTCAAGCAATGCAGAACAAATAAGTCTAACCTCATAGTCATACAACTTCTCTTATCCTTCTAATTTGTTTTATCTTTATTACATTGGTATTGTTGGGTTAACTTAAATGAAATCACTTTATTTTTTTAAGATTATACTGCACATAAGTTTCTTAGTTTTACATCTCACTTAAAAAAAAGGCAAATCAGGAGAAAACATATTGGCACTTGTGAAAGCAAGATCTGTCAATGCTTTTATTGATTTTCAATTTAAAGAAAAATAGGCATACTACACAAGTTCTACTTTTGCTATCTGATCTCAAATGTCATGTTTTGATTAAAAGGCTGAGATATTAAAATAACAGAATCCTAGATTTAATGGCAGATAAGACCCAATTGATTCATCTAAACTGCCCATTTTGTCTAGATATGAAGTGCTGGCTTAAAAATCTGTGGGGGATAATTCAACTCTACTCCCAGGACAGGAAGCAGGGGCGGATCTATCACCGGTGTACCCAGTGCAATGCACTATATATATATATATATATATATATATATTTGTGGGCACATTTGCAGGTCCCAGCTCAGCTTCCTAGAATGCAGTGTAATAACTGTTTTTCTTGGTATTCTGAGCTGGAAGCAGGTTTTTTAACTTGCTTTAGACGTTCAAATGTGAACACAGATGTGCTATTTATTGACTGTACTACTGTACGGTGGAGGGCTTCTATTGCTCTTTTGCCCACCATATTATAAATGATTGTTGTGGTGAACTACCTACTCATAATTTCCACAACACAGGCTGAGATCCTGCTCCATGCTGATGATAGTCAGTAAGCTTGAAACAGGTGTACAGGGATAGGATACTCAGCTTGTGTTTAATCCAACCTTGGCTTTGCATTGAAGCTGTGTAATACAGCATGCATAAGCTTAAAGGAAGCCATGTTTGATAATGGCTATGGATTGAAGAGCGAGTAATTTGTGGGCACATTTGCATGTCCCAGCTCAGCTTCCCAGAATGCAGTGTTATAACAGTTTTTCTCAGAATTCTTAGCTGGAAGCAGGTTTTTTAACATGTTTTAGACATTCAAATGTGAACCCAGATGTACTATTTATTTACTATAACTATATATATATATATATATATATATATATATTTACTGATATATAAACCAAATTATGGGTCAAAGCTTTCATGGGAAAGACATACTACTCCACAGTGCTCCATACTGCTCCAATGCCATTTATGGTGATGCACGATTACGTTAATTTTGCTAAAAAATGTTGTCCCCTATTCATTTAATCCTGGGGGGGATTTGTCCCCCCTTCCAGTTCCTATGCCCCTGGGAGACACCATCACCCTATAAAATGTGATATAGTTATTTCCTTGCACAATTGTTCCAGTCACAACTGAGTAGCAGAGACATAGCATTTGTCATGTGATTGGATGGCAGCAATCTGACCACATTCCAAAATATACAAGCTTGTCAGGTTGAATATTTGCTGGCAATATAAATTATTGTGAACGTGTTTGTTATCAGTGACACACTATGCTGGCTTTCAAAATGACACTCTATACAAGTGGTTACAACCATTTTATTTGACGAAGTTTGCAGACCAGATAACAATTATAAATATTATTTGTCCCATGGACCATCAGACTGAAGCTTGTAGACCACGGGTAGACCACATTGCACAGTGAACCTGTGTTTTACACTTTACCATATATATTTAATACAGTATAAAGGACCAATGTGATCCTAGGTATTTTGATCCACATGTTTTTTGACTAGCTATACTTGTTTTAAAAAGCGCAAACAATAAATAAAAGCAGCTTTTAAATGCTTCAGTCTTATATGTAATTATTTTTATGGTGCATTGCTACTAGTTTCTCAGGATTGGGTGTCCTTGTAACTGGAACTTTCCATTAAAAAAAAAGAAACAATCATATTTTTACAATCTAAAACATTTTGCCTTTTTCCAGGTGTAGTACTTTAAAAGAGGATATTTTAAATATAGGACTGTTTCTTTATGTAAATGTGTTTTTTAATATGTACCTATTTTCTTATTTATACAGGAGAAACGTAAGTATACATTCCAGAGTAAGGATAAAATGTATATAAAGATCGTACAGCATAATACATGGGGCATCAGTGTGAAAATAAGCTATAATAAATGTTAAAATAAAACGCATAAATATAAAAAAAATAATAATATCCAAACAGTAACATCAGCATGTATGGGTACCAGATTTAATATAAAGCTTAAAACATTTTATTCATGTTTATTTTTAGTCTATGTGATCAATTATGAACTATTTATCTTCCATTTGTAATTTCAGTATTGCATTTATTAAATGTACAACTGGTTCTATATTATCTGGTTTATATTAAACTCCAGTAACTATATCTAAAAGCAAAGCATGAAGGGGACTACCTGATAATCTCTCTGACCTATGTTTAACATTTGCTCGGTTGATAAGAACATCCCCATGGACACTTCCAGAGGTTGTAATAATTGCAGCTGCAGTTCTGTGGTCCCCTAATGACTTGTAACCAGAACTGCCAGGCGCAAACATAGTCACGCACACACTTTCAGGAAACACACAGGCAAATATACACTGCCGGGAAAACACACGGATATAGACACATACACTGCCATGAAAATAGAGAAGAAGAAAATATATATTTATACTAGTAACTTGACGGTATCATATGTTATGTTCAATTGTCTGTTCTGTCTTTCTCATTCTGTTCTGTCTCTCTCTGTGCTTTCTCTCTCTGTGCTTTCTCTCTTTGTGCGCCCACTCCCTCTCTCTGTGTGCCCTCTCTGTGCACCCCCCCCCCCCCTCTCCGTGAGCCCTCTGTCTCTCTGTGAGCCTTTGTCATTTTGTGTGCTGTCTCTCTCTCTCTCTCTTTTTGCACCAGGGCCATCCGTTCTCTAGCTCCCCCAATGACTAGACGTCTAGTGAGATTATTAGGTCCTGCTGATTTGAGGTGCTGAGATTCATTTTTAGAACCTGGAGATGGGGTATGGCCCCTTTGGAGAAATTTTTGGGTTCTGGATATCAATTAAGTAATTTTCCCTACTTTTGCAATCCAAAAAGGGCTAATTTTGGGAAGACTGTAGTGGAACATTCTTTCTCCCCATTGTGGAACCTAAACCATTTTTAGAGGAATTGTCAAAAACAGCACCATATTGTTTGGAGATAGTACAAAAATAATTTCCTAAGCATGTCTAAAAGTTTTAGCACTTGTGATTTATTGCTACAAGACCTCAGTATATTATGTGATGTGAGCTGCCTGCTGAATAACACATAAACAAGAATGTAATTGTCACAGTTTAGAACTCAACTGCACTTTGATTGTTTCTTAAGCTGGATCTTGAACCAATCAGCTCAACTTTAAGTGTCAGTGAGAAAAATAAAACAAAGAATGACATACACTTTCCACAAACATGGAGGAGTATGTTTTAAAACTTTTACATTCATAGTTATTCTTCTCTAAGTGTGTTCTTTAACATAAAAAAATCATAAGTTTAGTTGGAACGTGCCCTATAAAACATGCATCAGGCCCCCATTCAATTGAGGTTTCGGGCGATCAGGTAGCCCGTAAGTGAGGTTGCAACTTAATTTGCTATTCAATTGGCATCTTTTTGTGGGCTCCAAACGGGTTACGAGTTACACCCTTGAAAAAATTAATATGGTTAAACCCGTAACTTACAGCCTCCTGAAGCCTTTGATCTTTCGCTTTGCAAGAGTTACAATGGTTAAAATTGCAGATCGCTATTCAATTGCTCAATTTTCTCAAGCCCGCAAATGTTTTCACACCCGTAAATGGCAAAAGAAGGAAAAAATTCTATGAGTCCTAGAGAGGGGTTTAAAAGCCTATTAGTAACACTGTAAATGCAAATAAACCAATACTGCACTGTAAATAACGGGGAAAACAATGATAGACATTATAATTAATTGCACTACATCCCCAAGTTCGCAAATCAGCAGGAAATGTAATTTATTTTTATGTTTCATTCGGGGGTAAATCGATCTCGGGTATTAATGAGTTAATACATATCATGGACTAGAACAGTATTGGCATTCATTTTCATAATTCTTTATTTTGCAGGTTTGCGAGTCTGATCACATATCGGATCCCGAACCTAATTGATTGACATGTAACCTCCATGTTTTACTGCCGTAATTCTGACAGTCTCATTTTCTATTGGCTGATTGAAATGGGAGGTTACAGGCTTGCTTAATTGATCATGTTCCCGCCCTGAACTGCTACAAACCAGTGCATGGTTTGTGGTTTCAGCTTTGGGACAGTAACTTGCGGGCTTGAGCAATTGAATAGCATTGCAATCTCAGACGAACAGGAGCCCGGAACACACCCGCAGACATACGGCCTACATTGATCGAGTTGCGGGCTTGGAATTTAATGTGGATCTATGTCAGTAGTGTCCCTTAAACTTTAAAACAACGGACGATGACGAAAGGTGATATTGTAAG